>JAQFVV010006204.1:15731148-15756148 GCA_028023455.1 Epiperipatus broadwayi
TTTGCAATTTCCAAATTGAACATATGTTCATTGGCACATAAATGATCTGCTATATTAAACACACCTGTTTTCTCTCTTTTATTCATCAGCTTGTATTCTTGCAAGTACTTTTCAATGGGATGACTGGTCTCACCAATATATGATCTTCCACATTCACATAGTATTTCATAGATGTCATTTTTTCTTTCAGCATTTCAAGTTTAGGATTTGTAGATGTTAGAATTTCTCATAGTGTGGCATGGCTCTGTAAAGCTGTTCTAATGTTACACTGGTTGCAGATTTCCCTTAATTTGTCTGCTATTTTTGGAATGTATAGGTACACTACAGCACCAATAATTGTCTTTTCTCTTGATGTTTTTTTTTGTTGTCTATTTAACATTTTCTTAATAACAGCTGTGGTTAACCATTTTTCATAAGAGTTTGTTCTATATAGATCTTTTCTTTTTCCAAATAGCTGGTTTCTTAACAAACTTGTTTTTCTCTCTTCTATAGTGATACCATAACTCCATGTTTTGTGCTTCTAGTCTGATTGGATGTATAGGCTAAGTATTTTTCTGTATGTGTAGGTTTTCAGTAAACTGTAGTTTTGATTTTACCATGAGGGAGTCTTGTCATAAAAACATCTAAGAATGCCAATTTTTGTTCTTCTTCTGATTCTATTGTGAATTTAATTGAAGGGGATATGTTGTTGATGTGTTTCTAGAAATTTTGTAGGAGTGCTTTCCCATGTGGCCATACAACAAATATATCATCCACATAGCAAAGCCAAACTTTAGTTGGATATGGAGTAGATTTTATGGCTTAGGTTTCAAATTCATCCATGTAAATATTGCTAATTGGGCAAGACAATGATGAACCCATAGCCATTTCTTTATTCTAATGGAAAATTTGTGTGTTGTATTGAAAGTAAGTTGCTTTTATACAGAATGTTAACAATTCCATTATACAATTAGCAGGTAACGCTGTTCTGGTTTGTAAACTATTATCACCATTTAAGCTTTTCCTTACAATAGACAATGCTTCCTCACATGATACATTCATGAGTAAACTTTCAATATCATAGCTTTCCAGTAAGTCACTTCTTTCAATTTTTATGTTCTTGATTAATTCTACAAAGTGCCTAGAATCCCTAACATTAGACTGGTTTTTGTATGCCAAATAATGTAGAACTTAATGGAACATGATCTTTGTGGATTTTAGGTAGACTATAAAGATGAGGAATTTTTCTGAAATGTGATGTTATTTTACTTTTTTCTGAATCAGTGAAGTACCTGCGGTACTTTCGGAGTAATGCTTGTAACTTTGTTTCTGTACTCAGTATTGTATTAAATGCCACTTTTCTATATTGGCCTGTTGTGAGGAGTTCTTTATTTTGTTGTCATAATAAGTTGTATACAACTGTTGCATTTCCTTTGTCAGCAGGAAGAATAATTATAGATTTATCTACTTTGAAAGATTTAATTGCATAGGATATGTTTGACTTCAATTTTTGTTGCTTGTCAAGTGTTTTTTTTTATTCTCCAAGGTAATTCTGCTGCTTCTTCTAAAGGCAATTTTTTGAGTAACTTCCTTGGTGGCTGATATTAGATCTAATAAAGTGATATTAGACAGTATTATAGCAAAGTTTAATTCTCTTTCAAGAACATAAATTTCAGAATCTGTTAGATGTTTAGAACAGATTTTTTACAGATGAAATTGGAACATTGCTTGGTACATTATGATTTTTGATATGCCCATGTATGTTAGTAAGTTTCTTTTTTGGCATTCTTTTATTTTTCCATGAAATGTAGAATATGATTTTCTTACTGCTTGAGAAACTTTCATGAAGTCTTCGTCAGTAAGTTTATTTTTTTAGACAACTTTCTACAATTATTAATGGAATGCGTTAATTAATACTTAGAAAACCTTTGAGCATTTATTCCTTCTCTTAACAGAGCTTCACTTGTCCTCTGAATAAGATTATGAAATTAGTCCAATATAAAAATACAATCATAAGAATTCCATGTTTATGCCATAATTTTTCAATTGTAGATCGTTGACTGAACAATCACAAGGGTGATCTTGATTTAAGATAATACCTAACTGATGAAACTATATCTCAGAATTATTTACAAGTCCAATTTTCATAATAAATTTTATACAATATCTGAAAAGTAACTTCTCCATTGATATCTGACAGAGAAATATGAGAAAGAAAAGGAAGCCACTGCAAAGTTGTTGACTTGAGTATCTCAAAAATGTTTCTCATGGAAATATTTAATTGAATTTTCAGAACTATAAAAATTAATAAAGAAAGCTGTAAAATATAACAAAAGTCTGAACAATATAATACATTATCTTGATACTGGAAGAAAAGTTATTTCAGCATTAATTAAATAAGATGGTACTACTACCAAAAAGTGGAATAATGTAAATTGTGTGGTAATTTCTTCAAAGATATATATAATAATAAAAAAATGAAAACAAACATATCTTACAACTGCAAAGAAAAATTACAAGCAAAGTTATTTAAATAAAAAATAAGATATGGAATCAAATCTATGAAGAATAGAAAAGCTCCAGGAAATGATGGAATTATTGTTGATGTCTTAAAAAGAAGCAAATGAAGAAATAGAAAAATTATTAGCAAAGTTTTACACTAAATGAGAAAATATGTCATTGATTGTAAGTTAGCAGCAATAGTGATGTTGGTATTTAAGAAAGATAAAAAAGAAGACATTGGAAAATACTGACCTATCAATCATCTATCAGGTCAATACAAGAATTTTACTAAGATTATTAGAACTTTGATCTCAAACTAACTAAAAGAGTACGTTATATTTAAAAATAATTTTCATGGAGCTTTGAAAACGATTAATAAATATAGTTTCTCTGACAAGTGTAAAAGTGCATAATTTTTGGGATTAGTAGATTTGTGCAAGCATTAAAAAAAGTTATAGAAAAAAATGAAAATGAGTGACCATTATACATAAAGTTTACAGACATTGAATTGGCACTTGATTCTATATGTATTTCCACAATAATTAAAGCTTTGAAACATTAAAACATAGATTCAGGATGTAGTGAAATTTTGAAAAATATTTATAGAAAAAAATCAATGTCAGTGATTAGATTATATGGTGATACTAAGAAGATTAATATAGATAAGGTTATATAACAGGAGAGTATCATATTTCAAAACTAAAATTTTATTACAGTTTTACAGGAAGTATATTGTGAGTTAAAATGGAAAGCTAAGAGAATAAAATAAATAGATATTATTTTGAAGATAAAACTTTTGCAAATAATATTTTAGAGCTTCAAGTAATCTTACAAGAATTTTCAGATGATTGCAAGAAAGTAGGGCTAAAAATAAATTATAAAAACTAAAGCAATATTTAATGATTGTCACAATAAAAGAAAATTAAGCAGATTAATAGTACAGATAAAAACATGATAGTTAAAATTAATTATAAAATTAAATGTGTTTGCAGTATTTTTGGTAAAAATAACACAATATTCAAAAGAAATATATTTATGTGTTTGAAAAAATTGGTTCAATAAATGAGTTTTATCATCACTTACATATAAGTCTAAGACTTTACAGATAGGCAGTAAACATCTTCAGATCACACTATAAAGGGTGGAGAGATGTACAGTTGAAAGTAACAAAGTGAAAGTGAAATATACAGAAAAGAAAACAATCAGATATTATTTGCATCATTGAAAGAATTTAAAAGCTAAAATAGAGTTGGGATGAACATATTGCTAGAAGATATAACAATAGATATATATATAGTTAAATTCTTAAACTGAATCCCAAGAGAAAAATAGAAAGAGATTGTTTGTAAGATGGATTAATGTGGACAAGTTATGGATTAGGTATATGCTTGTTAATAATCAATCTCACAGATAGAAAATAAAATAAAAAACCAGACTCTTACTAATCAGTACCCAATTATCCATATAAGAAATTACTTATAGTTTCAATTTTTTAGACTATTTAGATATTGTTTTGTGTATATATTATGTCATCATCATCTCATCAAGTTCAATCCATCTTCTCTAATCTCTAGCCTCTCTTCTCCACATCATCCTTGCACATTATTTCATCTATCCATCTCGCATGGGGTTGTTTTCTGGTTTTTTACAATCTTTTGGAGTCTACTTTAAGATTTCAACTGATCATCTGTTATAATCTCTTTTAGCAATATGTCCAGTCCAACTATGTTTTAGTCTCTTATTTTTTTTATCAATGTAGTAACATCTGTTTATTCTCTTGCTCATGTATTTCATTTTATATCTTTTCTTGTTACTCCTAAAATGCATCTTTCCATACTTCTTTGAGTCATCTGAAGTCTCTGTATTGCTTTTTGTTAATTGTCCAAGTCTCAGATCCATAAGTAAGAACTTGTAAAACATATTAATTAAAAACTTTTTTTTCAAACATATAGGCATATTTCCTTTTAATATTAAGTTATTTCTACCAAAAGCACTCTAACCAAGTTTAATTCTATGATTAATTTCATTCATTATGTTTCCATCTGTAGTAATAATGTGACCAAAATATTTGTAGCTGTTAACTTCTTCTAACTTATCATTATCAATTTCTATTTCATCTTTTTGAGAAAATCCATTGAACATTAGTTTAGTCTTTTTAATGTTTACTTTTAGTCCTATTTTCTTATTTTCATCTGATAACTCTTGCAACATTGTTCAAACTCTGAAGCATTATTTTCAGAAACAACTACATCATTTGAAAAATCTAAATGACTTAAATAATAGCCATTTATTTTTATTCATTTAACTTTCCATTTTAAACCACAAAATACTTCTTGCAGCACTGCTGTAAAAGGTTTTGGAGATATGGAGTCACTCTGTCTTACACTCTTCTCAATAGTACCCTTCTTAGTGTAATTATGTAGTCTAATTATTGCTGTTGCATTTTTATAAATCTTTTTTTACAATATGACATTATCTTGGATTTATACTTTGATGATCCAATGCTTTAATCACTAAAGAAATGCTTATAGAATCAAATGCATTTTCATAATTTACAAATACAAAGCATAATGGCAGCTCATATCCATTGGTCCTTTCTATAACTTTTCTCAATACTTGGATATGATCCATTGTACTAAAACCACATTCAAATCCAGCTTGTTCTTTTGATTAGTTGAAATCCAAAGTTTTCTGTAAACGAGTTGTAATTGTTTTGGTAAAATTTTGTACAAAACTGATAAACGACTGATAGATATTTAACTTCTAATATATTCTTTATCATCTTTTTTAAATATTAATATTAATATTCCATTCTCCCAATCATTTGGTACATCTTTATCATTTAGACATTTGGTATATAATTGTCTAAATGATAAATATGCACCAGGTGATTGGAAGGAATGCAGTATTAATATTAAATTTTAAAAAAGTAATAAAGAAGATATTAGAAATTATGGACTTCTCAGTCTTTTATCAGCTTTGTACAAAATTTTTACTAAGATAATTACAAGACGTCTACAGAAAATTTTGGATTTCAACCAACCAAAACAATCTGGGTTTAAAAGTGTTTTAAATAACGATTCCAATCTTATATATGGTTGGATGAGTGTGCGTGCAAAGGAAACAGATTAAATTTATTTATACAGACTATATCTATTATTCTATTAAACGCTTTATTTGTTAATATTTTTAATTATATATAAATATAGGAAAGCTGTCAATTACGTAATAGTAAGAGCACCGACAACTTTGTCTATGATTCCGATTTGAATACAAATTATTTTGAATAGCTGAAAATTTCTACGTGAATTTATTTTTTCAAAAGATTGCATAAATCATGTATTCGAGCACATGATTTATGCACGCTCACTCATATATAGTTGTTTAAGAAAAAGTATGAAAATTACAAAATGTTTACTTTAACAAAGATTCAAAAGTTGATTTCTTTTTTTTAATTAAAAAAAATAAGATGACTTCTTTCATACATAGCAACAGAAAAAAAGGCTTAATATTCTTCTAGACACTATTCAAATATAAATTTCGTCCCATATAGATTTCTTTATGTAAATCATGGCTTCATCACAACGTTCTTGTTATTTTATTCAACTTGTATAAATATAATACATATATATTTAAATGACAGTAGCTATATTTTACAGTTATAAGCAGATTTCTATTTACAAATTCCAGTTGTCACTTCTTATCAAACCCTTAATAAGTTTTGGACACAAAACCAATTCTTTATTATTATTAATAACCTAACTTCAAACACTTTCCTGAATTGCGTACGTTGTCATCAAGTTATCGTTGTTAATCATTAAAGTCTGATTCCCTTCTTTAATTAACAATAATTTGCATATCTTTAGTACAGAAGCTGTTTCTCATTTCCATAATAATAGATGTTCTAATTTGTTAATTTAGTGAATGGGTTTAACGATAAGAAAAAAATATAGCCCCATTTCCAAAATTATGATAAAGCACACAGCTGAAATAAAAACGATAAATATTTTAAAGATTTATACTCTATCAAGATGATGGGGTGTTTTTTTTTTAATAACAAGATAAAAAAGAACTAACAGTTGGGCAGAAATATTACAAAGAAAGAAAGAAATAATCCGACTAATATTTATCTACGATTCTATTTAATCACAATTAATAATACATTTTTATTTAATAAAAATAAATAATAATAATAAAAAAATCAATAACGATAATAAGAGAAGCAGTTAATGATGCATATTGAATAAGGAAAAAAGGAAAGCATCATAAAATTAGGATATCAGCTTTAAGAATCATCAAACTGTCTAATAAAAAGTAATTGGAAATAGTTGACAATAAAAAATGAGTTAGAAAAAAGATGTTATTTTTAATATAAAAAAAAATAATAACTTTTATATTTATCTAAGAAGACATTATAAATCTACAACTTGTTTTTAATCAATAGATGTATTCTAATAAAGATGGAAATCAATACGTACTCATGTTAACGGAATGCAAGTCTGGGATATAGATTTAAAATTATTTTAAGAGAATATTTAACTAGCGTGGTTAAACGCTAGTGGAAGTAAGTTTAACTTTATGTATGGAAAAAGAATTCCTAGGAAAGGGTATGTGTCTTCGTTAGAAAATTATTTACATTTGAATTTTAATGCAAGAATTATATACGATTTTTTTATTACTTTTTTTTGTCTTTAGTCTCGACTGTTCAATATCTTATTTTTCCAGAGTTAATGGGAAAAGAAAACCAAATAACATTGGTCAAATAATATTTAATCACAATAAATTGAGTATAATACTATTAAATTGATAGCTTTTTTTTTTTTTACATTCCTCAGAAATCAATTTCTGAAATCTTTTTTCCGGAGAACATTAACTACTGTCTTCTATCTGCATTTCTTTGTGTTATAAATATTAATTAAAACTTTTCAATATATTTATTTAAATTAAAAAACAGACACATACATTTATTGTAAGGAGTTTTGAGCGTTTTAAAATATTTTCAAGTCACTTTATTAATGCATAAAGCTACTATTTTTGTTAAAATGAATAAGTGCATTCTTTGTTTTATATTTTTGAATGTTATTTCTCAAATAAACTTCAAAAACATTTTTGACATTTTAAGCATGAATTGTTTGCTCCTCACCCTTCATCGACCACTACATGGATCTTGTACTTGAAATTAACAATTATTTTAGTATTAAGTCTGATTGGTTAATTAATTAATCATGTTTTCAGAATCATCACTTATATCAGGGATATCAAACTGGCAATCTAAATATATGCAGTTAGCAATATATATATTTTTGAAGCCAGTAACAATTTTATAGAACAAAAATCTATTCGAATGATTTACTTTGAACATAGTAAAAATACTGTCATTGTGGCTTAAGCTGGGAGGCCTACCAGTCGCAGTTGGTCACATGTTTATTTGCCAATTTATTAATATACAATTTCTGTGACTATTTGATCAACTATACTCTAACTATAATCAAAAAAATAATGTGGGTAACACATAAAAACGTTTTGACTTGTTTTTTTTTTTTAAAAATACATGATTTCAACCAATACTGAGCCATATTCAGATTGCATCTTTTTCTATTAGTGCAATTATTATATTCATGTTTTTAGTACTAATACACTGATTAGAACACATTTGTATTGTTTCTGTCAATATAAAAAAATATTTTGGCAAAATTGTATGTAATTACAATTTAATTGGTAAATAATTATTTAAATTTATATAAATTTTATAATCAATTCTATCCAGAATGAGAAATAAAATTGTATCAAATGAAAAGAAACAATTGGTATAAGTAAATATATATATATATATATATATATATATATATATATATATATATATATATATATATATATATATATATATATAACATTAGACTACCTATAATACAATCACAAAAACTGCACTAATTCTTTGAAGGAAAATTAAGAGGCAAACTATTAAAAAGTTTGAAGATCCCACTTCAAAATTAGCTACATGTGTTGACAAAATGTATAAAAAGCATTGATTTAATAATAAGAGCTAGTTATAAATTAGCTATGTATGCAAATATTTACAAAAGCCTTATTAATTAAAGAATATAGATAAAAGTTGCTGAATTCATTTGTCTTGGACAAATATACTTATTCCATGATATATATATATATATATATATATATATATATATATATATATATATATATATATATATATATATATATATATATATATATATATATATATGAGTGAGATGGCAGACAACTAGAATAATCAACTGAGAAAAAGATCTGCAACAGACCTGTTTTCTAATTGTGATTATTGAAAGAACAGATGTATAAGATGTTGCACAAGTTTCTGTGCTGGTTGCAATAAAAATATTTTGGAAATTTTCTCTCTCTCATTTTTAATATGATATGGATCACTTTAGAGGAATTCAAATTTCCTTTGAGCATCTTTGTTGCTGTGACAAGTGATGGTACCACAGCCATGTAGATAAAGGTTGAATGATATTTATCCAGATAAAACAAAACTATAGTCTTCCTTTGCATTATTCATCAACAAGTCCCATGTTTCAAAGCATTAAAAATGGGCAAAGTTTTTTGAAACTATGAATCAAACTTGAAATTTCATTCAATCTAGAAAACTTTATCATCACTGATTTATAGAGATTCTTAAAGATTTCGATTTTAAGCCAATAAACATCACATGATCACTATTTCTTATGATTGCTTATAACTGTTATTAAAACAGGCAAAACTCTCCATACAGTATGGCTACTCAGTGCAAGCCAGAGTAATCAATGGATTCCAAAAGAATGCTGGAGAGTTGTATTAGATCCTAAGATCTAGATGCAATGCTCTCAGATCCAAAGCTTCTCACCGATGAAGGCCACAAGCCAGAAACTAGTCTGGGGATATTGGATGAGTAAACATTAGATGGGGATTTTATGCACAAGCTTTGGCATCCATTGATTACTCTGAGTTGCACTGAGTTGCAATACTGTATAGAGAGTTTTGCCTGTTTTAAAGATTTTGATTCTGAATTTAAAGAAAGTTTTTTTATACAGAAGTTCATTGGTTATATTGCAATATTTAGTCTTGAAGATTTTTTTATTTACTTATAAAAAGAAATAATATTGTTTTTTGAAATCAAAGATTAAAACATCAAATTTGAAGGATGTAGCATGAGTGTAAGAGTTCATATTTTTGGTTAATATTATGAATCATGTGAACAATCTTAATATTATGTTAGAATTATTAAGATAAACTAGATACAATAGCACATTTTATATAGAAATTGACTCTGTTAAAAAATCATCCAAAAACAAGCATATTTTTCTATATGTGAATAGTTCAAAAACAGAATCAAAATTGTGTTTTTCACAATATTGTAATAAAATTAAGCAGATTTTTAATCACAAATTTGACAAATGCTTTGAAGATTTCAAGAGGAAACAAAAAATGATTTCTCTTTTCACAAGAATTTTTATTTGCAAAAAAGAATGAACTCCTGTTTGCTTACAAATGAAACTTATTAATCTGCAAAACAACTCAGTTTTAAAATAAAAATATAATGAAGATAGAATTCTAGAAATATATTCTTATTGAGATTAAAAATATCCCTAGATTAAAAAGTTTTCCACACGAATTCTATATTACTCCAGAAGTGCATCCTTATTCCAGTTAGTCTCTTTTTCTTGTCTTATGTATTAATTAGTTTGCTTAAATGTTTCAAACATTAGTTAAGTAAAGTTTATATTTCATATGTTAATTTTGTTAATTGTAGCTGAGTAGGTTTTTGCCTGATGAAGCCAGATTCATAGTAATAGCCAAAATCACACTCAGCTATAGATAACAAAATTAACATATGGAACAAACCTTTCTTAGTTACCATCCAAAATGTTTAGCAAACTAAACACATGCTTATGCAAATGATTGTTTTTATGCATGAAACTTAATAAAATATATCATAAGTCAAGAATAAGTGATAAAAATCTTTTTGGCATAATGAATGCTGTATGTTCACAATCATTAATTCCAGAATTTGAGAGTTAATTGAAAGCAAATGCCAAGTTTATGGGGGGGAAAGTGCAATATACCTATACTACTTAAAATTTAGTAATAAAAGTATTGTTGCTTCTGTATGCATTATTATCAGTCAATAAATAAATTATATGTTTATTATTACTTTTGATTATTTATTATCTATATATTTAAGAATAGTTTTTTTTTATAATAAAACAAAAAAATATTTTATGCTTTAATTTTGTTATTAATTTGATATTTATTTAAGTAAATATTGAAAAAATTATGGAATTTGAAAGGTAGAATGAATAACAACATAAATACAAATTAAGCCAATAAACATCACATGACTACCACTTCTTATGATTGCTTATAACTGTTTTACTCACTATACGTATTGCCACACAATACGTATAGTCTGGGGATATTGGATAAGTAATCACTAGATGAGGATTTTATGGACAAATCTTCTGGCATCTATTTATTGCTTTAGCTTGCTATGTGTGGCAACACATATAGTGAGTTTTGCCTGTTATAAATACATATTGTGAGATTTTTATAAAATTTGCTTGTTAAAAAGTAGCCATGACTGAAATAAGTTTGACACATTGATTAATATTAATCGGAATTAATTACTTTTTTTGCAATATTTAGGTATAATTCTCGCCATATTTTTTTTCTTAATGAATTTCAATTGATCTTTAGAGACCTTGTTAAAATTCCACCATTTTTTAAATATTAGATATCTTTTAATCCAATACTGAAAATTTTCGCAATCATCTTTATAACAGCTCTTTATAGATAAATTATCTCCATTCCATTTTATGGCTATATCTTTAGAATTTCTGGTCATTTGATTAATCTGTCTATTGTTAAATCACTGTGTCATTTAATTCACTTAATAATGGAATCACACCATTTTTCAAGCTTTTACTTTCAGTCATAAATATTTAAATCTTTGATTCTATTCTTGATAATCCATTCAGTCATAAATTTTTCAATATTGACATTATAATTATTCACTTCAAATTATCAATAGAATTTTATACTTTAAACTTTTTATCTCATCTGATATCCATCAATTCAATCCACTTTTCTATCTTTAGACTTGGTTCAATTCTAAGATGCCAAAAATGTTTTCATATTTTAGAAGAGTTAGAACATTTTTGTTTTATTAATACATTTAAGTCTTTACCATCTCCAATTAATTTTGTATGTACTTTACTATATGTTGGGAAAAAACTTTATTTAAATAAATTATGGTTTTGAGCCTACTGCTTTTATTGATCAGATAAATATTAGATCATATGCAAATTTCTTTTACAATAATTTTAAAAAAGCTGTTTATGTCAGTACTATCTCTAGCCTTCACTTCCTATCATTAAAATCATATCCAAATATTCAAGCCTTTGAAAATTATAATTCATTATAAATTAAGATACTATTAATTTTGATCCTATATGCATCATAATGAATGATCAAAGTTTATGTTATATTTGCTTAAGAGATATAATATTTCCCATCTTCTATAGTCAGTTAGTCAATTCCAATTTGCTATTATTTAATTGGTTAATTTTTACTTATTACATGCTTTTTTTGATCTTT
Organism: Epiperipatus broadwayi; assembly: GCA_028023455.1. Lineage (NCBI taxonomy): Eukaryota > Metazoa > Onychophora > Udeonychophora > Euonychophora > Peripatidae > Epiperipatus > Epiperipatus broadwayi. The sequence goes on from JAQFVV010006204.1 coordinate 15,743,260, forward strand.
ATATTCTCAAAATAATAAGAGCAGCATCCCTAGTCTCTATATTTGATAATAAAAAATATCCATCAGTAAACAATCAAATTTAGTTAAGCGAATGTACTAATGATGATAATGATTTTGTTGTCTCTTGCTTGCAACACTCTACTGATTAGTTATTTTATCTAATCTTGTTACATCAAATACAAAAAAAAGTTTATTGAAATGAATTGTGCAAAATTTTAGTTTTTTAACTTCAATGTAGACATTTAAATATTTGCATTTTAGTTAACAATGTCCTTCACATACAGTACTAATAATTTTCTGACTAAAACAGGCAAAACTCTCTATACATATTGCTACTCAATGCAAGCCAGAGTAATCAATGGATGCCAGAAGGCTTGTGCATAAAATCCCCATCTAGTGCCTACTCATCCAATATCCCCAGACTAGTTTCTGGCTTGTGGCCTTCATCAGTGAGGAGCCTTGGATTTGAGAGCACTGTATCTAGATCTTAGGATCTAATGTAACCCTCCATCAGCCACCTTTTATCTCTACTTAACTACAAAACTATGAGTCTTAAATTGAAAACACTCAGTTCAGTACCTATACATTTTGACTGATGAAGACCACAGCCAGAAACTGGTCTGGGGATATTGGATGAGTAGGTACTAGATAGGGATTTTATGCACATGCTTTTTGGCATCCATTGATTACTCTGGCTTGCATTGAATGGAAATATGTAGAGTTTTGCCTGTTTTAATAACAGTTATAAGCAAGCATAAGAAATGATAATCGTGTGATGAATTTTCCGACTATATAAAAATACTAATAATAACAAAAAATACTGAGAAAAAATGAAGAACAATGCTTTTGAATTTATTATTAAGTAAAATACATTGCCTATAAACACTTTACAACAACAATTTTTAAACTGTGTAATTTCTACTTGAATTTTTTTTATATGTTTTAAATCAAGACATTCAAATTTTTTTTAAAAAATGATATTAGATTTTTAGTGGTACAAAAAATTACTTAAATGGTATGGGTAGTGATGTGATGTCAATTGGCTTCTTAAATAAAGTCAGAAGATTTTATGGGTAGACTATATGATCAAAAACCCTATTATCCAAATTAAACATTCTCCCTTTTCAAAACTTTTACATGTAACAATAAACTCATTTATTTTTTATTCTATATTACCAATTATTTTTCTAACCCTAATTTATTTTTTTCTGTTTAGTACTATTTCAATAAAAGCTGTTACAACAGTTCAATTATTCAACCCTTATATTCTTTAATTTTGTTATAAAGATCTAATTTGTAGTGATAATGAGATAGATCCAAGAACTATGGTTTTCCTTCTCATTTTTAAAGCACAAATCTCCTAAGATCTCTTGAGCAATAAACTATTTGATTATTATCGATATTGTTTAGTTGTAGAAGCAGTTATAGTTTTACAAATACAAATCTACAAATAACAGGATGAGCTTCAATTCAGATACATTATTCTTTGTCTTGTTTAATTTTATATTTAATAAACCTGATTATAAATAAAGTAATTCAGATTACACAAGAGTTTCTAAAACACATTTACTTTCTATTAAAAATTTATACCTTTTAAAAAAATGTATTTATGTTGTGAATATTTGTTTTTGGTAATAAAAATAATGCCGTTTTTATTTTTTATTTTGTTGAGGTTTTATTTCGGGGGGGGGGGGGATAAAATGGGGATTCTTAAATGATGCTAAAGATAATTATATTTTAATTTTTATATATGTGTGTGCGTGCATCTGTGATTGCATTAATAATTTAAAAGATAGCTTTAATATCTATCTATCTTAACATCTAGAAGCAAAAGTTAAAATGCACCATACATATTTAACATTTTATTGATAATTTGTGTTTTATCGTCCCAACAATATATAATTGCATATAATCTAGTATGTTCACACTATTTGGTTGCACACCAACGTATCAAAAAAAAAAAAAAAAAAGCTTCCATTTAATACAAAATTCAAATGAAAATAAAACTAGCTATTTAGAAAAGCAAGTATTTTTATACCATTGTGTAAAAGCCAAAGGTTTAAAACCTGATAAGACAGTAAACTATTTTAGTTCAAACCTGACTGCACTATGTTTTATTACTCAATTAGTTGGAGTGCAAAGTACCAAATAAAATGTTTCTAACCTGAGACCTTATTAACACTTTGAGAAAATGGTATTAGAGATAATTCTTTTAAAAAAAAATGCGTTTATAAACAAATAATTTTAAAAAATTAAAATTTGCCGTGAAAAGTTTATTTAAAAAAAAAAACGCTTATAAAATATTTACTAAAATCATGTCAATAGTGAGAAGAGAATTATAATCAAATAATCAGTTAATAATAAACAGCCATTTGTAAATAAGTACCTGTGTAGCCTTTTTAACTCTTTTAAAAAAAAAAAAGGGGGGGGGGGATTGCTCTACAAAAGAGTTTTGCGACGGCTATACAAATTAATTTATAAAATGTATATATGTCAACGTATAGAATATGCTGGCCCATTTTGTTTACTATATATTTTATGATGATATCTTTTAATTTCTTCAGTTAGAGATTTTTTTCTGAAATATTTCAACCCCACATCTAATTATAGCTTTCCAATATATCCCACTCTCTGTTATATCTTTTCAGTGGAAAGAATTGACATTGCACTTCTATAGAATGTGTGAGATAATGCTAAAATATAGACAGAGTCTATCTTTTCCACAGATATCCTTAACATTATCATCATAAATTACTCTTTTAGGAAATTTTGCATTGTTTAGTGATTTCACATGCCCAAATCAGTGAAGATATGATTTTATAATAATGGACTCTGTAATATCATAACTGACAAGTTGAAGAACATATTAACTGCTTTTATTATTTTCCATTGTATTTTTAGCATGTCATGTAACCTCTTTAAAAGAACTTCACTAATGCCTTTACATTGTGCCAATAGCATGTCCATGTCTCATTTCCATACAATAAATTAGGTAAAATAACACCTCATTATACAGCTAAAATTAGTTGCAGTAGTTATTTCCCAGTGATGAAAAACTATATCTTTTAACTTGTTAAAAGTAGCAGTGGTTCATTAAAGTCTGTGATGTATCTCAAAAATCCATCCTTCTATTTACTAAACTACCAAGAAATTTAAATTGTTTTATATTTTCAAGTTGATAACTATCCAAGCTAAAAGTTGCAAAGAATTTTTCTTTTGACAATGGCTGACAAAAAGCTTTATTTTTTAAACATTAATTAATAATTCAAAGTCTTTATATATTGCATTCAAAATATTAAGTGCAATCTGTAAATCATCTTTTCAATGGGCAAAAACAGAACAATCATCAATATACTTTAAATCCAATGTTCAAAAAGATAAAAACTATTGTTTTTGCTTTTGATTCAAGTTAAAATTTCACCACTAAAGCTGTATCATATCTTGATTAATGTTTCATTAAATTACCTGGAAACAGCTTCAAAGACCTCCATCATAAATATTGACAACAATATTGGAGCAAGTACATATCTTATTTAACATTAGTTTTCATTTCAAATCCCTGATATTTTTCACATGTAGTAATAAATTTAATCTCATTCCATCATGTATAAGCTGTTTAATATGAATAAATTTAGGTGGACAATCAACTAATTTCAAGCAATAACCACAGACCTGTTTTATAAACTGAATCAAATATCTTGACCAAATCAATAAAAGCAAAATATAAATCACTATTTTATTCCTGACAGTTTTTGAATTTGCCTAGAAATATAAACCCCATATAGGTAATGCTTCTTGATTTTTTAAAACCATATTGAATCTCTATCTACCATTCATCTGTAAACAAGAAGCAACCTATTCAATAAAATTCTTGGTATCTCTACTATGATCGATAATAATGATTCTCTACAATAATTATTGCAATCTTGTCTACTCCTGTTGTTTTTTTTAAAAATTGGAATAATAAAGGCATTCTTAAGATCAGTTCAAACAATTTCACGGGCCTATATCATTCTAAACAAATTTATAAATAAGTACATAAACTTCTTATTTCATTCCAAAAACTTTATTTCCATATATTAACTAATGATCATATATATAAATTCATATATATTCATTAGTTAATATATGGAAAAAAAGTTTTTGAAAAGAAAAAAGTTTATGTATTTATTTATAATATTGGAGAACATATATATTTAAAAAAAAGTGGTTTAATTTGTCATTGTATAATGATAATATTATGGTGTAATATATTTTGTATTCTAAGTTTTTTTATTATTTTTTTTAAAGCTAACCCATCAATATAATATTTTAAAACTTCTCTAGATACTTCATCAGGAACTGAGTCTTTTCTATTATTACTATTTTGAAGAATGGCTTTTACTTACTTCATTAAGCTGGATATCTTTATCCAATTTAAATGACTAGATAAAAATGGATATATTATTAAAAGTTATTGTTATAATTACTGTATACTAATCAAAATATGATTAAAATATGTTTTCTATCTGTTCAAAATATTATGGACATCATATAAGAGAGTGCCATTGATGCTTTTAATGGGACTGTAATATTGTTTTTCAAGACCATATGTTTCTTTCATTGCATTAAGAAAAGCTAGAATGATCCTGTAAAGGTATTTTCTTTACCATTTTAATCCACCATTCATTTTTTAAATCTTTTTGTCAGCTGTTAAACTTGTGTCTTAAGATCTTTGTATTTTTTATGAAGTTCCATAATTACCGTATTATTCTCCCAACATTAATAAATGTTTATTTTTTTTACAGTATAGTGTTTAGTGTAATATATTATGAAGTAAACCAATCCTTACACATGTTCTGACTTAATATAAATTGGCATGCACTGACTACTCAAGCCCTGAATAATGGACAGTAAGCAAAGATTATCTTATGTATAGATAAGCTTAAGGATAAGTGAATTTACTTGTTCTTTAAAATTTTTGCTTATTGGTATATGTGTGTCAATTTATATTAGACAATGCTTGTGTGGAGACTGATTTATTTCCAAATATATTCTTCCAACACAAAATGCCACTTGTTTTTTTAATCAAATTGCTACTAATAAGATCATTGTTGAAAAAGGTCTTTTTTAGTGAAATCAATAATAGATTTGTATCCATAACATATTCCTTGAGATAATTTCATTTTTAAGTAATATGATAGTCCTGATAGTCCAAATTAGCAATTTTAAATATAGTACATATAGGAGATTCGTCTAGAGCAGAACATCAAAATTTTGTGATTAAAATATCTATTTTTACTGCAAATATTCCGTTAATTCTGTCATTTGCTAATATTCTGTGATTGTAAGTGCTTGCATAATATAAACTTCTTTTGCAATCTGACTCCTAACTATAATGTAATCTATTAAATGTTATTGCTTTGAACATTTATGCATTCATATTCCTTTATAGCAGTCTTTCCACCTAAATAAAATGTTTATCACTGTGTTGTAAAAAAAAATTGATAAACTATTTGAATTTATAGCACCAACATCATTATTTCCATTAATTTTTGGCTAAAATCTGCTATTTATACCAATTAAAAAAATCGATAGTTTAATACTTTTGTGTAATAATGTTATACAAGAAAGAATAAAAGCTTTAATTTCTCTGAATTAATTTCAAGATTGGAACATAGGCACTAATAAAATGAACACCATTGTGTAAGATTTGTTTTAACACCATTAGCCTTTCATTGATAAGATAAGAAATTCCAAGAATTGAAGACACAGAATTAGATTTTGCAATAAATTCAACACAATTAATTTTTCTTTCACTAATTAATCTGCCCTTCCAAAAAAACTTTAAATCATCTACTTTTTCTATTAAACTTCCTTCTAAAAGATGAGTATCCCTAAAAATATCTACATCAATTTGAAATCTTGACAACATTTTAGCCAGCAGTGCAGTACTCCATTTTAGCTTTCAAGGGTTTGTATCAAGTAAAGTGCACACAAATTTTGTATTTACATTTAAGAAAAAAAATAGATTTATAATACTTATTTTGTATTTCCATTACTTAGCTACATTATTTTTATACCACATTTTTAGGTTATTCCAATTCTGTGTCAAGTAAATATAATTGTCTAAAGATATAATCTTTATCAGATGAAATTTCTCTCTCTCTCTCAAATTCAGTTTTGAAACAGTTATACACAAGCATAAGAAGTGGTGGTCATGTGATGTTTATTGGATTTGTATGAGAATGTTCTGCTCTCGTTGCTAAAGAAATTATCAGAAGCAGATGACATTTTAAAGTTTCAAAAGTTTAAAGTGCCAAATTTGCAAACAAAATTATTTAAGAATGATTTCCAATATTATGTTGAATATTATAATACTGTATCACATTAATTATTAATAAAATAAAAGACCCAATTATGTATTTCACAAATAAAATGACTTATAATACTAAATATTAAACTAAATGATTTTTGATAATATTTTTTTAGTTCTCATTTTTAATAATTAATAACAAACTCATTTATTTAATACTAAGAATAAATTCATTTAAGTAGTTTTCAATCATATCCTTTTAAATTTATTACATTTTAAAACATAAACACTCATGTATCTACACACCCATGCTTAAATAAAATATTAAAATTATTAGGTGTAACATTGATATTTGGCTATCAAAATAAAAATTACTATTGTATTAATAATATTTTTAAATTCTTACTCATATCTTTTTATCATATATATTTTTTCTTTCCAAAATCATTTTTACATTTATGTGTTTATTTTTTTTCTTAAATATCAACCATACTTTTAAAAAAAATTGACACACATATTTTGGAGGCATTGTAATTGATAAAATTTGTATGAGATATATGTTGGATAATTTTAATAGTCTATTCTAATAGGCAGTAGTATGTGAGAAAACATGAATATTATTTTCAATCTTATTATTTAACACAATAACAGTAATAAACATCCATATTTTCTTTACTTGATAAGACAAAAAAATTTGAATCTATAATTATGATTATTGATTTAAATGTTAAAATATTGTATTACATTATATATATTGAATTAAATATCTCCATGGATTGTTATTATAATAAAGAAAAAAACAAGTTATATACATGTAAACAGATATAACTTTTAACTTTTGATGTTGCTAAGAAAATATGAATTACTAATAATTGATAATCCTGGGCGTAAATAAGTTTTTTCATTAACCTATAATAGCTCTGTTGTTGGAGTTTTTTGTTGAAGTAAAAGGTGATACATTTCCATTTTTGATCAATGAACCAAATGTTGTTAATAAACATTTAAGCATACCCACTTTATTAGATTATTCAGTCAATGCAAAATAATTCATGAAAGTTTGAATCAAACCAAATAATAGTGTTACCTAGAGATTACAATGAAGTGTTAATTGATTTGGTTATTTTTTGAAAAGACATCTGAATAAAATAATGAACAAAAATTCAACATTATATGTCTGAGCACAAATACATTTCTAATATTATTAATGATATATCAATAAAAAAACTCATATATATATATATATATATATATCCCCCCCCAAAATTTCTCCACTTCCTTCCTCTTACCCCTTCAGATTAATTTCTTATAAGAAAAAAAAAAAACACAAAATTAGACTCGTATAAATCAAAATTATAAATATTAATTATTAAACCACAAACCACCAAAAAACAAAAGAACCAATGGATTCCCATCACCCCAAATACAAAACAAGAAAACCCTTACAATCCAAAACATCAAAAAACCACAAAGAAAAATCAAAAATACAAAAAAAAAAAATAAAACACATGATATTTTTGTTTATATGCCACAGAAGGTTCTCCCAACACCCCATCTATAGTTTCATAACCCAAAAAGAAAAGTTTTATTATTCACAATCTCTAACACTAATTCCACTTCAAATCATGAATAGATATCTTTTTTTTTGAGGAAAAAAAAAAAAAAAAAACCAATTCCAAATTTAAGTGTAAAAAAAAAATTCTTTTCATTCAAAGTGAGATTTGTAAGTAATCATCTACTCACCAACAAACAAAATAGTTTTTTATTTGTTTTATTTTTTTTTTTCTTTCTTTATTGAAAAAAAAAAAAATTAGAAAAAAGGAGAGAGAGATAAAGATAGAAAAAAACCACCTACTCTGAGTTTAATGAAACCAAACAAACCATGGGGGGGTGTGTGGGAGAACCGCCAGCAGAAAAAAAAATAGTTAGAAAGTTTTTTAACTCCTTTTTTTTTTCATATTTTAAAAGTATTAAATAAAAAAGTATTACTGAGGTGATTTATTTATTATATATAATTACAATGTGCTATGCATGTGAGAATTTATGATATTAATATATCTATGTTTTGCATCATTATTAAAATTGCAACAAAATTGTGATTAAGTTTTTATTTAATATTAGTATTTATATCTCATGGTTCTTAAATTATTGGATGAAGCTAAATCAAGAACAAGTTTTATTAAATACAGTTTTCTAAGTTTATTTTATTCTTTATTTTTATTATTCAGATTTTTAGTGCCTAAATTATTTGCCCTTGGGTCTTTCTTATGAGAAGCTTGATAATTTGTTATAAAGTACTATAGCATAGAGACCACAAATTTATGATTGCATTTTGGCAATATCTTAGAGATTGGTGATCCTAAAATTGTTAGATTTGGAACAAATGTTATTTTTATAATATCTAACAAGGGTCACTATTCGGCCAATTTGATGACCAAAAGATTTTAACCTACAAAAAGAAAATTACATCTACGCTTTTTTTATAATTTTATTTTAAAATACATATTACTGCTAAAAATTTTTATTTTATATATGTATCTAAAAAAAAGGTGTTCATTAAAAGATATGATCTCAATATTTTTATGTTCATTCTACAGTTAAACCAGTGCACTCCTTTATTTCCATAAAAATATATCCAATGTTTTTTCTCTCATAATTTTTCAATAATTTTTTTCTCAGTATTCTGTCTTAAAAGTACTTTTTCATATTTTACCTCATTTTTCGTCTCTAGTCAAAAATTGCTTTAGTTTATCAGTTAGCCACACATCTTTCTATATTCTCAATTTATCTCATTTTATGTGTTTAATTGTTATACTAACTTGCAATATTTAGCATAGTTTAGAAGTCAAAATCCATGCTTTAAAATCTTCAATAAAATAAATGTTATATTTGATTTAAAGCTTTTTGTGGCACAATGCTATATATTATATTTATTTTAATTTTATAATATATAGCATCCTGCTAAAAAAAAAAAAAGCTTTTAATCAAATATAATAAATTGATAAAAAATCAAGTCAGATGTCACATGACCTAATTTTAATAAAGCTCGTGATTACAAATGTTATATATAGAGTTCGCAAAACAAACTCTTAACAAGCTTTGAGAATACCCTCAATCTCAGACATAGATGTCTGAAAGTTTCAGATTTTCTTTTCAATAGTTATACATTAGATAAAGTGCTGGGCTAATCCTAGTATTTTTAATCTAATGAATATCCTAACACCTCACTGTCGATGCTAGATGCAGAAACCTGTCTGGGGTTAAGGGTATTCTCAAAGCTTGTTAAGAGTTTGTTTTGCGAACTCTATATATAATATAATCAAATATAATATATTTGTTTGATTGAAGATTTTAACGCATGGATTTTGAATTCTAAACTATGATAAATATTGCAAGTTAGTATAAAAATTAAAAATATAAATTGAAAATCTAGAAAGATGTGTGGATAATTGATAAACTAAACCAATTTTTGACTGGAGACAAAAAATGAGGAAAAATCTGAAAAAATACTTTAAGATAGAATGCTGAGAAAAAAAATTGTTGAAGCATTATGAGAGGAAAAACATTGGAGATATCTTTGTAGAAATATAGGAAACCTGTCGTTTAATCATTGACTGAGTATAAAAATATTGAGATCCTATCTTTTAATTACCCCCTCCCCTTTTTTTAGATACTTATATAAAATTAAATTTTTTAACAATAATATGTATTTTAAAATAAAATTCTAAAAAAATGCAGATGTAATTTTCTTTTTTGTAGGTTAAAGTCTTTTGGTCATCAATTTTTATGAAAAAATATTTTATTTTTTTCTGAGTCCAAACTTTTAATTCCTGATTTAATGTTGTTGTTTTTTATGTCTCTGTGGGTGTTGTTGTTTTAAAGAATAGTATTTCAATTTGCTTGATAACCATTTCAAGGTAATTTAACTGATTTATCTTTTAAGAGTCTATTAATGAGGAAAATAATATTTTATATATTATTTATCTCTTCTATTGTTTAAGGTCAACATTAAGATATTTGGCTTTTTGAAGATTATACTTATTATATATAGTTTTTTTTTACTGCTATTATTTGGATATTTTTACTTTTATCAATTTTCTCAACTCTCAAGCTCATCTATTTACTTAACTCATTTATAAACATTTTCTCAGGTTTAGTAATAAATTTATCAACTGCAAAAGATTCATCTTTTACCAAATGTATTTCTCCATTTAAAAAGATAACTGATTGATTTATAAGTCACCATAGGTGGCCAAACCCGCTATGGTGATTTTTTTTTAAATTTTGTTTTCAGAAATGTGCTTAACTGAATTTTTTTTTTTATCATTATATAATATTTCTTGTTCCACCAATATTTAATATATAACATGCTAATAAAATGTTTATAGGTGATGTCAATTAATAAACTAACACCAATAATAATCAACTATTTTATAATCCTGGCATATTATACACTCATTCATTATATAATTATTATATCTTTTTAAGTAAATATCTATGGATGACTCTTGCATATATTTTTATTGAAAGTCTATATCATATGTGCCATAACAATCAAAAGCCAGAAATCAAAACACTAATTACTTCAATAACATTAAATAGTAATATATAGGGTATATGAGCACAGACTTTCACATGACCTACTTATTCACCACTCTATCTCATATCACTGATACACTTGAACACATTTATATCGAAAAGATAGATAATCACCAATATCCGTATTTCATACTAAACCAGAAATCATCAGTTGGTTCAGATTATCATCTCTACACATACATGCAATAAGTGCTCAGATGTATATTAAGATAGTCAATCTTCATACTTTAATAAACAGGCTTCAATCCACTCCACACTCCAACTGTTCAACCGTCTATCCAATTGAAAATCTGATAATGGAACGCTCAAAGACCACCCTTAAGATATGATTTTTATCATTTTTATTTTTAGAAACTCTATTTTTTTTTAAAATTATAGAGTTAAAGATAAACAATTGGCTAAGTTATCATAAACATATTATGCACTTCATCCAACAATTAATATTAAAAACGTTCTTTTTTCGCTGTGAATATATTAAAACTCATCAGTTTAAAATAGTTTAATGAACTTTTCTTTATTTTTTACTTGAAGTAATTTATCACTCATTTATATATTACTAGCTATCAATGTTAGATATAAAAACGTCATCCTATATATGTTTGAAATATTATTAGCTACTTAAAAAAATCCACACCAGTTATTGCAGGGTTTTTCTACGTCTTAAGTTCTTATAGTAACTTTTAATATTTTAAAGTAAAATGTTGAATTTCAAAAAAATTCTTCCCGAAAATAATACACGAGTCATTTGAATTTTATTATAATTATAAAATAATATGTTAGTAAAACATTAAAGTTACTTCATAACGAGTTAATTAAGTACTCGAGTAACATTAGCTATTTCTAATTGATTTAAGCTGAAATTATTTATTAACAAATGTTTATTAAATGTTTTGTTACAAAACATTATAATCTTTCATAGACTATTCTGCATTATATTTTAATGAACACAACAGGAAATGTTCATTATAATTTATAATGTGTTTCTAAATAATGAAACACTAGAATAAAGGGATTTATTGTCTCAATTTTCCTTTAGCCAGGCAACTTACCATACATATGGCTATTATAAAACAAATTTATATAGTTGCCATATATATATATTGTTATTTTTGGGAAGAGGTGTTTATCTGAACTCTGCCTGTAGGATTTATTTTAATCAACTTTCAGAATAGACATTATTTTTAGTCTTAATCTTCCTGCATTTCATACTGAGCTTAATGTCCCATTGTCTTCACCTCTTTATGAGACACGAATTTTCATATTTATGAGCTTTTTTTCAAAGCATCACACAGGTGATAGTTTAGGGAGGATGTTCTTACACCATCAAATTGAAGTTATTGAAAAATGTGGAAAGTGAACAAACATAATGTTCTTAGATAATGGTTCTCTGCATTTTGTTAGAATTTTACTATGAGTTTCTCACTATGAGCACTGTGGATTATCTAACAGAAACAATACTTTTGCATGTTCAATATTGCCATCAATCATCAACATAAATGAGCATCCAGCTTCTTCTTCGTGGCTGACACTTGTATAATTTTTCTTAAACTTCTCTATCCATTCAGATTCACTTCTTCAAAGACAAAATACTTTCTCCATATTTTGCACAAAATCTTCCAATGAAAATTTGCACAGATACATCATCAGATCATTAAAAAATGAATCACTTCATGCTACTACTGTTCCTTGATACAATTCACAAATGAGAAGCTCTGATTTCTCACATCACAGACACATTTGAACTGATGTAACCCATTCAAAACAGCATAGCAATGATTGGGGAGACAGCAACCTCATAAACAAAGAGGTGATAAGATAGTGCAGTCAACAGAAATTTTAATATAACATAAATGCAGATAATTTATAACTCACCTTTGTACATACAAGATTAAATAATCACAAAACAACAACTCCTAGCCATCAATTCAATGATAAGTTGAAAAAACTTCTGGATTATTTTTTGACTGAAAAAAGTAAAAGATTAGAAAAATTCTAAAT
>JAQFVV010006204.1:16358648-16765472 GCA_028023455.1 Epiperipatus broadwayi
CACGGATTCATGCGTAAACGTGCATTTGTTCGTGAACTCGGCAGAACTCTGCTGAAAACCTTAACCATTTCAGGTTGTGTGCAGTTCAAAATCATAGGGAAGCGTGCGTGGTGGCCTGACAATTCTTAATATGTAAAACTAATCCACTATGCTTTCTCAAAATTTTTCCACGATTAATTTTTTGATAGTTTTGCATCCTTCAAATACGGCCGCCATCAAATCAGACCATAGCGAGAGTTGAACTGCGCTCAATTGAGGAATACTGTCACTAGTCAATGGGTGTAGTATTTCATTATGTAATCGTAGGATACACCCCCCCTCTAGGCAGCCTGTTACGGCTCAAACAAAAACGCCATCACGCGGTCGGGTTCAGTATACATACTACTATATTTTTTTATTTCAAAATATTCAGTTTTTATTATTTATTACTTTTTTTATAAACAGAAACTGATAATATTTTGAAGATACTAAAAAATACATTTTGAAAAAAAAATACACTAATAAATTACATTAGTGAATGGCCATGTGTGCAAACACATACAAAAATTCACAATAGAAGTGGTGATATATTCTAAAAAAATTAAAAACTAAAAAGAATGGAAATAATTGATTATATATAATTTACACTTGGAAAACTATAATAAAACACAGTTTAATAAAGATTAATTTATATAATTATTGATTACAAATTATACCTAAAAATGCTACTTCTTTTTAGTATTAAATAATTCAAATTTTAGGCAAAAGAAGTTTTCTGTCTTAATTTTATAATAAAGAACATTTACAAGCTTTTTCCATAACTTCTATTTTCAGTTCACTTTCTTGCATTACAAGTAACTTTTGTTTGCTATCAGATCTTTGTAACTTTTTTTTTTTTTTTACCAATCTTTGGTCTTTTATGAATAAGTATATCAGATGGATCTACTACCTCCATATATTTGCTTAGATCATGATTGCAAAGTTTATTTTCTAGTTCATATCAGGATTATATGCTTCATTCATAATGAGCGGACAGGATCAGTAATTTCTCGTGTAAAACAATACAGTTCTAAATTATTCTTTAAACATTATTTAAAAAAAAGCTATGTAGAGAATTCATTATTATTTTTTGTTATAAATTTTTTTACTTCCATTCTTATACATAATTCTCACTTAAGTTTGCCTAAATTATATTAATTTACCATACAAAAGCTCAGGATTATCTCACTTAATCTTTGGAATCAGACTACATTGTCCTAAAAAAATTTCAGATGATCCTTACTTGCCATAATTAATCTTATCACCATGAGTGCTCCTTTGTCAGAGCAAAAAATGCAAATATGCCAAAACATAGACTAGCTAAACTTAAGAAATATTTTTAGCCCTTTGCCCAGATTACTACCATTCCAGTATAATGCATAAGTTACTTCCACATCTTAAAAAAATCTACATATCTCTCCCTACATGAGATGCATTCTATAAAGTAACAAACAGATAAAAACACTAAAAGTTAAGTCAAGACTCATAAATGATTTATATATATATAAAAAAAGAAATATTTCCATTACCACCTTATTCTATCACATGAGTACATATTAAAAAAAAAATTAAAAGAAATAGTTAATAGAAAATATATATTAATACAAAAAAAAACTTTTAGTATTTCTTTTCTGAGCCCATACCAAAATAAAGAATATTTATTCAATTTGCTTAACATTATAATTTTAAATATGTACTTTATCTCACATATTAACACAACACAGATAATTTATTTTAAAAAAAATCAATGTGAAGATTTACAAAAAATAAAAATTCCAATGAAACACATCATTTTATAATACAAAATCTATATAAGTATTAAATAAATATATGAAGTATGTGCATATTTAAATTAATATATGTAAACCAAACTTAAGACAGATGTATCCTCTAAATACAGTGCTTGAAAAAATGTATTATCACCATATCATATAAAATAAAATCAATCAAACAATATATTTTAGAATCCTCTTTTATTAATTGTTTAGAGTGTTCTCAAAGTTTATATTTTATTAACATTAGAACAACCAATTTGATATTAAAATTCAATTATCAATATAATGATTTTTGAAAAATAAGCCAATTCCAGTAAAGCTAAACATTAAACAAGGTTGAGTCATACAAAATAAGTTTTATATAAATTACTTTCTGAATAACAAACTTAACATCCAAATATATATTTGTATTTATATATTGGTCTACTTCCATCACCTAATTCAACTATTATAAGTTTTTCGAAAAATTCAAACTTTATTTATATTTTTTCAAATACACTCGACATATAGTAATGGCATCAAGTTATTGTGAAGCACAACATTGCAAGTGATATTTCTCACTTCTTTTCATCACACATTGCTAGCTAGTCTAGTAAAATTTAGCATAAGAATTGAATTGACAATCTTTACATTTACGATTAATATGAATTTAAGATGATGCTTAAACCAGTAAGCTATTTTGGCAAACACAACAGTGAGGAGATATTTTATATACTTATCTATAAAATTCCTCCAGATTACTCCACTTTTTCCTTTTGAGAACAAAGTAAATGAGTAGTTTCTAATCATTATAGATTATCATTGTCATATGAACAACATTAAATTTTATTTTAATTTTTTTCTCTTTTGCCACTATTCTTGGGTTTTTTCCAATGGGACATATGATCATTGGTACATATATACGTGGTCTACTATTTTAAATTTCATTTACATTTTACTCTCACCTTTTTATGTGTGTTTTTTAAATCACCTTTTGATAGAATAGATAGTTTCACCAATATATTTCTTCTTTCACATTCATATATCATTTAATAGATGAAGTCCTTGTTTTTCAATATTTCAGATTTTGAAGTTGCAGAATTCTTTGCAGTGTGCTATGGCTTTAGAAAGCTGTTGTGATGAATTGATTGCAAATTTTCTTTATTTTGATGTCCCTAGTAGGTTTATTGTATCTAACATTTTTCCTTTTTATGTGTCTTTTTTTTTCTTGGTGAAAGTTAGTTAGTCACTGCTTCTAAACAAACTTCTTTTGCTCTATTCCACAGTGGTAAGTATTGTTCCACCTTTGAGTGGGTTTTCTGTAAACAGTAGTTTTGATTTTACGATTTGGTTATTTTGTCACAAGGATATCTAAGAATGCCAATTTTCATTCTTATTCTATTGTAAATTTACTTGGAGATATGCTGCTGATGTATTTCTGATTGTAGTTTAAGCATTTCCATGTAAATATTGCTAATTAGGAATGACAATGGTAAATCTTTAACCATAACTGAATTTTGATGGAAGAATTATGAAAAATGGTAACTCCACTATACTATCAATAATAAGAGTTGTTAGTAAGCTATAATAATCCTTCATTATTGGGTATATTTGTGATTAAACTTTTCATATAAAGTTTATTAAAATGTCAGCTTTTTCCTATTTTCATGTTCTTGATTATCCCCACAAAGTGTTTAGACAAGGTCTTACATGCCAAACGGTAAAAATATTAAGAAGCAATCTTGATAAATTTTGATGTAAATTTCCAGAACAATAGATCTCAATAGAACATGTTCTTTACTGTACTTCCAAGTCCATAATTTTTATTAAAAAATTAAGTTAAAAAAAAATTTTAAGTGGCTTAAATTTTTTTTTTTTTAAACAAAAATTTAAAAAATAAAAATACTGCATCATATTTTTCTTTTAGAATAAATCTACTTAGCAGGAAGGGGAGAGTAATATATAATAGAATTAAAGAAAAGTTAAAACTCTATCTTTTCTCTCTCCCTTTGTAAAGAAAATTTGTATAATGTATAAAATAAACCAATATGAAATCAGACTAAAATTTAGTCTGTAAAAATAAAATGTTTGTAAAATTTTTAAAAATGTAATTAATTAGTTTATAAGATTACTGATTAAATTGTATTAATTAAAAAAAAACTAAACTATCTTATAAAGATCATTTAGATTAAGGCAAATATAAAAATCAATTAATTAAAAAACTGCAAAATTAATTATAAGAGAGATTTCAAGTTAAGATCAAAATTAAAATAATGACAAGAAATTAAAACAATAGAAGAGAAAAAAGTATATTAAGTCACTCCATTGTTATACAGTGTGGTTTATGATATACAGTCTAGTCTGCATTTTGTGATAAAGTTATTCCAGTCATCAATTTGTTATTAGTTGGGTCCATGTTATTACTATACAGTCAGGGCTGCAATTTGCTAGATCATTCATCAGTTCGGACAGAATGCAGAATCCAAATAATCAGAGATCCAGATATTCGGAATGCAGTAGTAAGCCAGTCAACTATTGTTGCGATCAACATCTGTGCAAAAACCGCAGATCTAGCAACATGCATTGCTCGACAACTTTAGAATATTCAGCTGGGCTTCAGCCCCAAAAACCCTCAACAAAAAGAAAAACAACTGAACACCTGAACCAACGCCTGGAATGATGCCTAGATTGTAAGTAAACACTGTCGCAACCCTCTCCGATTGTCAACACAAAGAATGAAAAACAAGCCCTGAAACTATCGATGGAGACCAAAAAGCCAACCGGTTGGAAACTGGCAATCATGAAAAACTAGGTAAAGATATTTTAAAATATATTCTTTATCACAGTCTAGACTCTTTATTTTAAATGAATGAACTTTAATTAACAGACTATTATAACTATAGCCTGAAGTCATTTATATTTTCTTATGTCAAATTTGTTATTTTATATTATATTACATATATGTGAGCGTAAATAATTAAACATTAATGTTTACCTTAATTGTTATTTTGTCTATTTTCTCTTAATCTTTTCACCGCGTCACAAGTAAATTAGTGTTTATTTTATGTGTTAAGTAAATATGCTCGATCCTGAGATAGAGTGTGAGCTAATCATGAAATATTTCAAGCACTCCAAGCATACTAATTATAAATTATGATTAGCTGGCACCTGAAGTTTTACCTCGAAATAAATAAAAATGGTTTGGGTGGCAGGGGTTTGAATCTAGCAGTTGAGGGGGTCCTTGGTCTAGAAATGTGATTGTGTTATGCTTTGCATAGCTTGATCTGACCGTAGGTATCGTTGATGGTTTATGCTATCAATGGTATTTTCCCCTCTGTTTGAAGGGCCAGTCGATTCCCCATAATATTGAAAATATAAAATTTAAAATTATGTTAAATAAGGTTTAAAACCAATTAAATAAATTCTTTTAAACGGACGCAGTTAATTACAGATATTAGGATAAAAAAGTAAAATTTTTCCCAAAATGATTGTGGATTTATTTTTCAGAATTTGATAAAATATCTATATTTTCTAAGAATTGTTTTGCTACTTTTTATATTTACTAGTATACTTATTTTGAAGTCATATCAGAAGTATCCTTTCCCACTGTGAAAATAATAAATATTTTTTACATCTTTCTAATACTGATTATATATTTGTCTAGTTTGAGAGAATTAATAGCTTACCTCTCAACATAGGTAATATCTGCATTTGGATTGCTGATATCTTTCAACTATTCATTATATTCTATAACACAATTCCATTGTTTTTTCTTGGGACAATTAATGGGTACGTTTTTCAATTGCTGCCATTATATCTAAAAATGTTTATGAGATAGTACAATGGCAAAAATTTTAGTTAAGAATTTTAATTGATGAGATTTGATATGACCACATAGATTTAACAATTCTTGTGAAATCTTTATCAGTAAATTTAATTTTTAAGTAAATATTTTATGTTACTAACAGAATGCAAGATTTGATGCTTGACAAATCCCGAGTATTTGTTTTTTCTCTTATCAGAGCTTCACTTCTACACTGTCTACAGTTATTAATTATTTTTAGGAATCAAATACATAATATATGTCTGAAGTTTTATGATGATGGCATTTTGTTTGTAGTTATATGCAGTGCTATTTCCACCAATCTAATAAATAGTCAGTACAATCTAAAATAGCTACTTAGTATCAGAAAATCAATTAATTACAAATTCATCATGAAAATCTGTTTGAAATAATCATTTATTCCTTATTGCATATAAAAATTAGTTTAGATTGGGGATATTATTATTATCAATAACATATTTTATAAATACTATATCTCAAGTTGTATTCAATATTAAAAACAGTACTAACTTTGCTAAAATATTTTAATTTGAAATAATAATAAAAAAAGGCAATTCATCTTGAAACTTTTATATTCTCATTTTTTTCTACTACTTTATGCGTAACTACAAATACAAACCATAATTAATTTATGCCATAACTTAAATAATAAAATGTAAAGATTAAATCTAGCAATGGAAAAAATTACCAGTAATAAAGTTTTACTCATCGAATCCTAAAACTGTCTTTATGCAGACAAAGAGATATAGGTCAAAAGTGTTGGCATGAATGAAATTAATGACAGACTTCATTTCAAAAATATATTAAGAATATTCATAATAATTAATTAAATGAGATATATCAAGCATTATATATGATCAAAAAAATTTAGTAGTACTACCAATTGTAAATAAAACCACTAAAAAAAAAGATGTACATTAAAAATAAAAAATGAAAATATGAAATACACCCATTGATAATAATAGGTGACTAGTATTTTATACATAAAGTTCAAATAAATTTTTTTTTAAAGATTTAGTGTTAGAAATAAAAAAGAAATGAATTACACAAAAAAATCATGTATAATGCAAACAAAATTGAAGACAAAAAGGAAAATAATAATAATATCTTACCAATATAAGTTTGTACTCCCGGTTCTTTTGAATTAAGAAGATATGTTATAGCTATGGACATATCAAATAATTTAGATTCAAAAAGCCGCAACAACCATGAATGTTTTGGAGGGGCAGGATTTTTAAACTCAGATTTTCGAAAGGGTATTTGGGACAATGGTGGCTTTTCATAAGCTTCTGTCAATTCATTTTCACAGTCACCAACAATTGATTCTAAATGGGAAGATAATTCTGTCTTACAAATTTCTGAATTGTTATTACATATTGTATTCAATGAATTTAAATCTGAGCCATTTTCAGAATTAGATACAAAGTCAACTTGAGCCTGATTGCTAACTCTTCGAAATGTATCATCTTTATGATTTAATGAGATGCATTGATGGTGACTGCTATCGTCTTCACAGTCCATTTGACTATTGTCTTCTTCAGCATTGGTCATTTCTAAATCACAACCATTACACACAGGATAGGTATGAACCAAACTATTATGTGAAGTATGGTGTACACCAATCTCTGCAAGTTTTAAGCGCTTGCTTAGTAGTTCATCTTTGCTATCCACATCCCCAAGACATGAGACCAGAGCTTCGTGACTATTAATAGCCATAATTGGCCATCATATTCTTCTGGTATGCTCAATGAGCAATAATTTCAATCTTTCCATTAGTATAAAACTATAAAAATAAAAAAAAATAAAAAAGCATATAAATATATCTCAATAATCATTATGTGTACATATTTGAGATACAAACAAATTAAATCACAATGTTAAAAACAAAAATAATTTCTATACATATCTATACACATTTATCTGTTATACACATTCTCAACATATGGATGTAAACCTATATGTCTTAAAAAGCATAATATATTTTGCTTCTATATGTGAATGTTGATAATCATATAGTCTAGAATCAAATGTCAATGATAAAGACTACTATATATGAAAATAATCCATTAAATTTAAGAATTAAAAAAAAAAGCTTCTTAAATGTTTCATTTAGAGCATAATTGATTGTAGACTTGTGACATTACAATTTGGGAAAAAAAAATGAAAAAATTAAAATGCTAAGTTTAACAACATTAAGAAAAAAAAAATCTCTTCATTCATAAAAAGATGAGAAAAATTCTAAAAAATGTTTGAGATAAAAACAAAAAGAAAACTCACAGTAGAATAAATTGTGGTAGATAATTAATAATGATGTTGTATTATCAAAAAAAAAAAAAGGGGGGGGGGGGCTAAATTTACTACTTTTAGCTTGCTTTTTAAATATGCAAAGTTTTCATGTAAATTTCTATCACCATTTCTTCTTATTTTCATAAAATAGTCCTCTCTAATACATTATCTATTTTTATAAATATGCCCAACAAAATTTTCCCTTATATTTCTTCATTTCCTAATATCTAATTTCATCCATTGTCTTCAGTATATCTAATCTCAACCATTGTTTTCAGTGGTTTAATATTCCTAATTTATCGATATATGGATTTTAGAGCATGAGCCCATGCTACCTAAAATATTCTCAGGTTGCAAATAGAAAAATAGTTTTCAGATTAAATGTTAGCTGCAAATAAACAAAGAAAATGCAAATAAGCAATCAGGAAATGGTAAAAAGGATAATGGCACGTCTCTTATAAAATGCTATAACCCCTATGACAAATGTGTAATGGTGAACATTAATTGCCATTAAATAAATCAATATTTTGCTAGGTGCTGGGACAGCAACAGCATTCTTCCAAGTCCACAGAAAATCACAATAGGTGGCAGTGAAGAGGAAACCAGTAGAAGTCTATTCATTTTTACATAAAACAGCTATTACTATAAGCCTGTAATGAAGGTTATTGCAGGCAAAAAAGACAACAGAAAACATTGTAATTTCCTTGGTTTTTTCATTATGAGTATGAATGAACACAAGATTGATTCAGGTTGGTATTAAGACCTTAGCTAAGAAAAAAGGAAATAAAGTTAAATTAGTGATATTATAAGATTAAGTAAAGTGAGATGGGTGGGATATGAAGAAATAAATAGGGATGTTTTATTCTGATGCTGATAAAGCAGTAAATGGAGTTGATATTGTGTCACAAAGATAGACTATGTTGATGATAGACTTATGATAACATGGACAGACTGCAAGCCATAAGGATTTGATATTCATATAAGCTTATTTACCAGTTACTAGTCATGAAGATATAGAAATAGATAAACAATATGAAAAAATAATGAGAGGATAAAATTGTATGTATATTGCAGTTGGTTTAGTGGAATACTGTTGTAGGTAATAAAGGGAAGTATGATATTAAAAAAAAGAATGAAAAAGATAATTGGCTTTTGGAATTTTGTAAAAAGAATAATTTTCTGATTGCAAACATTTGGATTAACTTATCCAAGTAGATTATCTATATGGAAAGATCCAGATGATAGAGAAGATATCAGATGAACAATATATTGATACAGTATGGATATAAATAAGAAGGCTATTAAGGATTCATAATATTTTGCTTGTCGGTCATATAAACTTTGATCATAATATGGTAAGGCTAAATTAAAAGTGAATTTTAAAAAAATGAAAATTGAGAAAAGATATATAAGATGGATAAATGAAGAGGAAAGAAGAAAGAAAAGTTTTGTTTAATATGTGAAAAAAATAATGAGAATGGATAGATAAAGATCAGAAATATATGAATGATTCTGATAAATGTTGGTGTAGAATTAAAGAAGGAATATTTAAAATGGCAAAAAATGTGATAGGAACTATTCAAAAAACGAAAGCTAAACAACCTTAGATAATAGAAGATATATTGAAAAAGATGGATATTCAGAGATGTCAATAGTGAGGAAGGGCAAAGAGCATTTAGTAAAATTAATAATGAACTAAGGAGAAAAGCAGATTTAGCAAAAGAAAAATGGATATCTGGTATTCGAAAAAAATAAAAATATCACTTGGCGAAAAAAGAAATGATTAATGAGTGAAATAGTGATCAGAATGAAAAGGTATTAACTGATATGGATGATATATTAAGATGGAAAAAATATCTTTAATAGCTGTTCAGAAAATTTTAAAATGGCACAATTAATTATGAACTTAAAGTGAAAATGTGGAAGTAGGCAAATATGTGGTGTCAAAAATTTCTGAGAGTTGGGAGAAATTACTATGAAAGAAATTTTGGACTATGCAATTTGATATATAATAGTGGAAATTTGCCTAAAGATTTATTGAAGGCAATGATGATTCCAATTGCTAAAAAGAAAACTATTAAGACAATAAGTTTATCTCTTGTTTCAAATAGATTATTGAGAAAATTTTAATTCAAAAAAATCTATGAGAAGATAGAATATTATATTGGAGAGAAACAGTTTGGTTTTCAGAGGAAAAAGTAAAAAAAATTCTATAAATATTGTTCAAATAACTATAGAGATACATTGAAAAATATAAAAAAACTGGTATACGTTTTGTGGATTGGGTAAAAATATTTAATAGAATCTCTCGAAAAACAAAGAAATTTTTAGATAGAAGAATATGGAATATATATATACTGGACAAAAAATAAAAATCAGATTAAGAATTAAAAGAACTGAAAAAGTGAGTATAGAAAGAAGAGTTTGACAAGAATGCTGCATATCACGTAAGTTTTATTTAGAAAACAGATAAATATTTAGACGGTGAATGAGCCAATATTAGAAGTAAAATAATAAAATGTAAAAAATTTGCAGATGGTATGGCTCTTATAAACTAAGGAGGAAAACAAATCTGCAGAATATGCTGATAAATTGGAGGAAGAATATATGGAATGAGAAGATTAATGTTGAGAACACTAAGTATTTACAGATAGGAAGAAATACCAAAAATAATTCCAAGATAATATAGATCAACAGGTTAATGGATTTATATATATATGGGTAGTTGGGTGAACAAAGTCAGAAAAAGTGAAGATGAATCTAAAAGGAAAACATCATTACAAAGGAGACATTTATGTGGAGTGCATTATTGTATAGCTATAAAACATGGACAGTAAGTAAAAGAATTAGCAACAGATTGGAGGTTTTTGAGATGGGAGTGTGGAGAAGAATGAAAAAAATTAGACAAATGAATAAAATGGCAAATGAAATTTTGGAAAGAATAAATGAAAAAATAAGATTGATTGAGGAAATTAAAAAAGGAAAAAGAAACTGGATTGGACATACACTAAGAAGTAAGAATAATTTAATGATATTTTAGAGAGAATGGTAAAATGAAACAAAAAGAAAGAACAAAGATTGTCCCTTCTGGATGATATAAGAGATAAGAACACATATAAAAATGAAAATGGGTGATGAACAGAATTGAGGACAGAACACAACTGATTTAGATAAAAAAATAAAAACATTATTAATAAAAACCTATTTACGTATTACATTAAAAATATATGCTTTAATAAACATTATAAAATTAAAACCATGAAAGATATTATAATTATTATCAATAAAGTCATTTTTATTAATATACTATTTATAAGTACACAATGGACTTCATATGGATTATTAAGTTATAAATTTTCCTGATATTTTCTTTTTGAAAATTGTAAAAAATCTTGTTTTTAGTTTAGATTTTTCTTTAGTGATGAACTATCTATTATTCTAGGTTTAATCTTTTTGCTATATACTTTTCTGATAACCCTCAACTGCATTTCCAACTTTTTATTTGAGCATTAACCTTTATTCTGCATTATATTTTCACAATTTTAAAACTATATCTTAAAAAAAATATATAAATTTTAAAATAAAAATCATTCTAAAAATATTTCACCTTTGCACATATACAAAAAAAAAAAGGAATAGTGAAATATGCATTCGGAAGGAATAGCTTTTATTTCATGATTGCTGATAAAAATATATTTGGAATTAAATAAAATTTGAACATTTTTAAAATCTGAATGAATTTTTGTCAAGAATACATATAACAATGAAATTATATTTTAAAATTCTATTAAAAAATGACAAAAAATAATAATTACAATAGTTGTACAGACATTCTTTTTTCAGCCAATCACAACATTCTGCTTTATGTTTAATATATGTTTCTTGATTTGCATTCTTACAAAAATAAATAAATACTTTCAAATAAAACATGAGGCTAGATAATAAACATATTTTTTATGAAAAAATAAGTATTTCACAAATATTTTTCTAAAATAATCATAAATACATAAACAAATTATTGAAAACATATGGCTTTTATTTTCAAGATTTAAATAAAAATATGTTCTTACATAAGTTTTCACAAGAATTGCTGCTTTAAAAATAAAGAAATTTCCAATCAAGGGTTTTTAAAAAAATAATTAATAAATATATATTTTAGATCTAATTTTTAATCAAGTGAATGCAAAACCAGAAAATGAACACTAAAGATAGTTATGAGTAAATTTAAGCAGTGACTGAAATGTCACTATACCATGCTGAAGAAATGATATGAGTTAAGTAGAAACTAACAGCAGTTGTTTTGAAAAGATTTGTATATATAAGCATTTTTTTTCAATTCTTTTAGCCATTTCTAGCATTCTCTCTTACAAGTTTATTCTTTCAGATTATGGTTTATTTACACTTCTTAATACTTATTTCAATCATTTTCCAGTAACTTTTATCTTTTTCTTTTATTGAGTGATTGCTAATTTCATATTTTATTTTTGCAAGGTCAAACTGTTTCTTCAGTCATAGTTTTCTTTATTTTTATTTAATTTTTTACTTTATACATTTATTATTGTTCCATGCAAATTAAGATATTTGTTTTAAGTCATATTATAATTTATTTTATTGAGGTCTTTTTTCTTCTATTAAGCTAAAAAACTACATTTTTCTTGGTAAAGTGAGATTTAAAATTTGTTTAATTATATTATTTGTGAAATATATTCTAAAAATCAGAATAGGCAAAACAAAATATTTATAATTCAATACATCCTAAATAAATTAATTAGGATAAGTAAGTCAGTAAAAAAGATTCCTAGTAGGAGCTCTTGATAAAAAAACTGGATAATAGTAGAGACATTTATAATTATTCCTTCCAAGTGTTAAAAAACCCCAGATTTATTATATAATTATTTATGAACATATAAAAAAAAAAAAAGCTAAAAGCAAGATGATTAAAATAGTAATTGACATTTATTCTCTAGAAAAAAAAAATACAGTACAGATAATCAAGAAATGGAACTTGATGACAATATGTTACTTAAGGAAACTGCTGAAAAGTAGAAAATATTATTCAAAAGCAAGTATTTAAAGAGTAATTTTTTATGAACTTTTTTCATGGTTTAATAATTTCTATTATTTTGAATCAGAATTAATATTTAATATTTGAATAGTATGGTGCACTAAACTATATTGACAATTGTATTATTACTAATTCTTAAATATGCTTTCTTATTAAAATATATAATTATCATTTTATATATATATTTAATATATTGTTTGGGTAAATGAATTTTGATTTCATCAGAAAAAATCAAATACAGTTTGAATAGTATTAATCTGAGCTTTAGTTCTGGATTTGAAGGTAAATTAGCATAAATATACAAGTATGTAATATCCATATTGATTCATTATAAACTCATTATGTTTTTAAACAATGATAACATGCTGAAACTTACATATCAAATAACAATAATTGTTATTTTTAATATTATTAGTAGCTAATCATAAATGAGTTAGGTCATTCTAATTTCAGAAAATAAAGTTAAAGATGACATTTGTGATGATTATATTATGTCCACATATAGTACATGCTAAATCTGTTTATTAGATCTTGGTCTGCTACCAATTCACTTCTGCAGAGAATTTTTCTTTCTAAAAAACTAAAACCATGCCTGCTTATAATTCTCCATTGCATTCCATCCTCAGCTTATTGTCTCAAGGCAAGGAATCATATATATATATTAGATAGATTTACTGCAATTAAATTATATTTATATAAAAACTAGCTACTAAATATATATATGAGTAAAAGCATCAATCTATTTAACCATCAATGAAAATATGATTCTTTTAGATGTTAAGTGATAGCTGTTGGGTTTGGTTGTATATTTTTCAGGATTAGCAATGACTAGTCAACTTTTAAACTGGAAAGTATATCAATACAAGATTCATGATCATCAGAATAGATTACAATCATTTATAGAACAAATTTTATTGCTTTATTTGAAAATTTATATAAATAATGAAATATATATTATTCTTAAATATGACACTTTTTATAGTCAATAAATATATAATTTTATTCTGGACAGATAAAAAGTATAATCTATTCCATTTTTTCTAATTTTTACCATATGTTAATATAAAGATGATGTTTATTTAAAAGTAATGACTGTCACTAATGTACAGCCTTTTACATAATAAATACATACACAAATGTATCTTAGATAGGATTTCAATCAATTTTATTTTTTACAAACCTCTCCAACTGATTTAAATATGTATATAACAATCTGCTCTAAGTTTTCTAATTGATAACACATTTGTCAGGCCCATCATGCCATTGTAACACTGGTAAAACAAAAATTCATGTAACCTATTTATTGTACAATAAAGTATATTATTGAAACAATTTGTTACATTAAAACACTCTTCACAATTGATTAGTTCCAGAAAAATGATGTGAAAATCAATTTCATGGTCAACATGGACTAAATTTCTATATGAATATTAATAATAAACTGATACGTAGCATTATAAAATTTTATATTTGTTTTGATATATTGCCAATAACATATAAATGAAATACTATACTATATTGCACTTTTATTTAAATAAGCATAATTTTAAAGTTTGTGAAAAAAATGGTAATCATATAAACAAGTTATGAATTAAAACAACACAAACTCAAGGTTTCATTTCTCTCATCACATTTGAATTAAAACAAAGACAATCAAATGACTCCTCTCCTCATACACACACACACACACACAATTCTGTCATTAGCAATTTAGCTTTGAAATTTAAAATACAGTAAATAATTTATTTAAAAAAGTAAAAAAAATTTTTTTATTAGATTTCCAAATAACTAGTTATCAAGACTTGACTATATTTTTAGGACTTATACTTTTATAAATTATAATCAGCTATTTTTACTTTTTACTTCTGTACTAAGTATTTAATGAAGTTATATATCAACAATGGGAAAATTGCAGCTCATGAACTGTAACCAGCTCTCAAAATTACTTTTGCTCCAAAATGGTTTACATTGACATTTTCCTGAAACTTTTATATTAATAATCTATAATAGTATACCTACCAGTATTACAATATTGTATTATAACATAAAAGCTTTCAAAAGAAATAAAATTTTGAAACTTTAAATTTTTAGTTTTTAAATGGTACCAGTCAAAAGGATTATAGGCATAGATTTTATTATCTAGTTGATTAGTAAAGAATATTTCAATATTTGATGACATACATTATCACTCCTGACAAAACTAGTTCTAAAAGTAATTACTGCAGCTCTTGAACAATTAAAAATGTATGGAAAGTATTACATTTGTTCTTATTATCTAAGAACTTGCCCACCTCTATTATTGTTATCTTTTTAAAACCCAAAATATTTTTTTATAGTTTTGTTTCAGACTTAATATTAAAAATTTGTTATTGAAATATAATCTCTTTAGCAATTAGAAGTTTATTTCATCTGGATAAACATCTCTAATTTTTTATGTATACTATATTTTTGTTTGTATGTTTTAATTTTAAATGAAATTTTTGCATTCAGTTGATCATTGAGCACTTTTTATTACATATATTAAACAGAGGCCTACGATATGATCTTTTCAAATGACAGATAGCATTTATATTTTATTCATCTCTGATATCTTCCTAATTTGAAATTTAATGTTGTTTTTTTTTTTTTTTTGGGGGGGGGGTTGTTTAGAAGATATTAATATCATGCTACATCTAAGAAAAATGTACTACAACTGCATATAAATACCTAATATCATAATAATGAAAATGGTCTTATTCATGATTTCTTTTCTTTTTCTTAATTTTATTTGGATAAACACCTCTAATTTTTTATTCACACTGTTTTTTGTTTGTATGTTTTAATTTTAAATGACAGATAGCATTTATATTTTATTCATCTCTGATATCTTCCTAATTTCAGATATAATGATTTTTTTGTTGTTGTTTAGAAGATATTAATATCATGCTATATACAATTTATCCAAAACTTCAAACACTTTTTAGCAAACTTTATTTGTACATACACCTATGTTTCGACTGACCTGCAGTCTTCTTCAGAGCTATGATATAATGAACAAAATAAAAAAACAACTATATAATAACACCATAAAAAATTTTTTTAAACAATAAATAAGTTGGGGGTGATAAAAAATGTTAGGTTAAATAGGAATATAAATTTAGGTATATTTATAGATATTAAATAATAAAAAATAATAATAAATAAATAAATTAATAAACTTAGCATAATATTTACATATAAAACAGTATAAAAAATTTTTATAAGAATTATATAAAAATAATGATAAAAGTTAAAATATATAAAATAAAAAAATATATATGTAAATAAAGTTGTAGGGTTTATATATATAAAAACATATAAAGAAGTATAATATAAATTTATGAGTATTATATAATAAAAGTTAAAGTGTAAAAAAAAATAAAGAAATAAAAAAATATATATATAAATAAAGAGTTGTAGGGGATATATATTTA
Source organism: Epiperipatus broadwayi (assembly GCA_028023455.1). Taxonomy (NCBI): domain Eukaryota; kingdom Metazoa; phylum Onychophora; class Udeonychophora; order Euonychophora; family Peripatidae; genus Epiperipatus; species Epiperipatus broadwayi. The sequence continues at coordinate 16,375,068 of JAQFVV010006204.1, forward strand.
GTTTAAATAATATGTAATAGAGGGAACTAGGGTATAAGATAATTTTTTGAAAAAAAAAACGATTTTTCATTATTTTATTTAGAAGATCAGAATAACCTTAGTAAGTGTAAAGATTATAAAGTTTATAGGTTTTAAATATTCAGCAATAATAAATATAAAATATTAATTTTAAAAGAAGAATGAGTAAGAAAATAATAAATATGATTTAAAATTAAAAGAATTTTAGTTACTAATCATAAAGTTTAAGTTTATGAAGAATACAGATAATTAGTAGATTGTTAATAATAATAATAGATAATATTTAGATTAATAGTTGTCCTTGAATGTATATATGTATAAAGTTAAGAATACACGTATAATTTATATTTTTTATTTATGTAGTACATTTTATTTTATATTAATTGTTTTATATGGGTTTGATTATTTACTTCAGGTTTTTAATATATATATTTTATGTTGTTTTTAGTTTTTTTATTGTTTAAAAAAATTTTTTATGGTGTTATTATATAGTTGTTTTTTTATTTTGTTCATTATATCATAGCTCTGAAGAAGACTGCAGGTCAGTCGAAACGTAGGTGTATGTACAAATAAAGTTTGCTAAAAAGTGTTTGAAGTTTTGGATAAATTGTATTTATATGATATTATGGCAAACATAAAGAAAAGTGTGATTTTGGTAATATCATGCTATATCTATAGAAAATGTACTACAACTGCATATAAATGCCTAATATAATAATGAAAATGGTCTTACTCATGATTTTTTTTATGAACTTGTGCATGCATTATAAAAGAATCATACTCTGTGACCTTTCAGCTTTTGTTTATAAAGTAATAAAACTGTTTATCACATTATTCTATAATAAATAGTGATTGCATGAAGATTATATGCGATGCACTGTGACTTCTCATTTGGTGTTAGGCATCTCTCGGTCACTATGCCCATAGAAACCTGTTATCCACTTTACCTTCCCTTTCCACTCCCCACCCTAAGTTTTTCCTATATTCTTCTCTATCCTGCTCCATCCCATTTCAACAACATAATCTTTGTCAACTTCACGGCCTTTATATCTAAATCCCCATTATCTTTTCCCAAACCCAGGAATAAAAACCAAGAACCCACGTTCTGTATAATCACTTTGTTTATATTTATTCTTACCCGTTCTGCTTCCAGGCATTTACACAATTAACAGTATGCCTAATATGTTTTATGTTCCTAAATAATCCACATTTTTCCATTTATGTGTATATTCCCTTGTTGCTAAAGATCCTGTTGAGCCTTAAACAGTAAACTACTTTCCTTGCTATTATCATAAATTAACTTGCACCTAATAGTTTACTTCTATATATATATTAACTCTTTTTACTCTCCACACTTGTTCTCCATCTTCCTATCCCTTATTAATATATCTATTCTTCTATCCCATTACTTGCCATTATAATACTCAACAATTCTCTTAACATAATCATCCCATCTTTTGTATAAGTATATTGACATAAATTCTTTATCTAAATCTTCTGCATACCATATTACATTTCTCACCATCTTGTTGTCTGCCCTTTACTCATAACCCAATTAAATACTATTTTGGATATGCTCTTATTATCTATATGAGATGAGATGCAGTGATTTCTTTATCAGAGTCAAAAATCTCTCAGCTACCATACCCAGAAAAACTGTTAGCCACATTACCTTCTCTTTACATTCCCCGCCCAAAATTTTTCCTATATTATTCTCTATCCTGCTTCATTCCATTTCCACAACATAATCTTTGTCAACTCCGTGGCCTTTATATCTAAATCCCCCCCCCATCTTTTCCAAACTCAGTGTAAAAACCAAGAACTACCATCTATATAATCCCACAACTTCATTATGTGTGCCCTTTCTACTTGCAAGCATTTATATTCAATTAACAGCTGCCTAATATTTTCTACCCCTTCCTTACACAACTTACAGATAAAATCGCTCACATTTTTCCATTTATGTGTATATTCCCTTGTTGCTAAAGAACCTGTTCCAGCCTTAAACAGTAAACTATTTTTCTTGCTATTATGATAAATTAACTCGCACCCAATATTCTGTATACTACTATATATTGTAATGGGCACACATGCTGTTACATTATTCTAATAAATAAAATTAGAAATTAAAAATAAAAAAGTTCACAAACAAAAGTTTGTTTTTCACAATTAAAAATTAAAAGTCATCTAAACTCGTATATATATATATATAAAATCGCACAGATGAAAAATTATTAAAAGAAAACTATTAAAAAAACAGTATTTTAGAACTAAATTTTCAGAAAAAACTGATTTAAAGATAAAAATATATCTTTAAAAATGTATAAAATTTAATTAATTCTATTGTGTAAAAAGGCTAAAAATGGAAATGATTATTTTTAATTAGTCTTAAGTAAACTAGCCCTTGGGCATCTCAAAATTTATAATTAAAGGTCAGATAGAAGAGAAAAACAATAAAAACAGAATAGCCAATAAAAAAAATCCCTCAGAAAACGGACCACAGCAAAAGAATCATCTTCATCATCATCATCATGTCATGTCCAGTTAATACGCAATTTTAATATAAAAAGGAAAAGATTAGAAATAAAATATGAGGTGTGTTATATGTGTTAGTTCCGGGAGAATTAAAGAAGAGATTGAAAAGACGCATTTTCAATCCCTTAAGTTTTTTCAAAAGAAAAAAATGAAGTATCGTTTTCCTATATTGCAGACACCGGGATCCTGCGATAGCAAAGAGCTATATCAGCTAGAGCAAAAGACCTCCGGTTGAATACCAATCAAGCGGCAAACAGCATATCAGTTTCCCCAGAACGTTGTGGGAATTAGAAACAAATAGGATCCAAATTACAAGTAACTAGAAGGTATGGAACTTTTTCTCTTTAAAACCGTAAGAACTCTATAACTAATGAACTTTAACTATAAAACTTTTCCAGTATTTAAATGGAATAAATTCCTATCTGACCAAACCAAATCATTTATTAATAATTACTTTTGTCATATGTAGTCTTAAAATCATTTCCATTAATTGTTTTTTTTTTGTTTCTTTTAAGTGTTTATGATTTTTTTTCAGTTAAGCTAAACTTTTAATAAATCTTAAATTTAAGTTGGGTGTGGATGGCTGCATAGATCGTAAAGTTATGTTAGTTTAATTAAAGAGAGTTGATCTTAGGTTACTTATTTCGCAGTTCAATTGGGTTAATGGGCTGAATGTATCGGTGTAATTAGTAAATGTAGCATGAAGATCCGTTAGGTGCAGGATAACATTATACGCAGCACTTGGGCAAAATAGGCCTATTTCTTATTGACCATCAGAGTCAGATGGTATTCCCTGCTCCTTGGATCACCCCTTTAGCCTATGGAATGGGATCGTAAGTTGGCAAAATGACAGCAATTGCTTCCTATGGAGTTTTTTTTTGTATTGTTCTTCTCGCTAGACAGATGTAGCATTCCTGTGCTGGATGAGGGACAATTTCTTCTATAACCATGCTGTTCAGATGTACATTTCAGACAGTACGGTATTGTGCTGTTGTATTCATGTTGCATTGAATACATCGATATATCAGACAGATTGGCGTTAGTTTGACTGTGAACTTTTGGCCTAGGGTTAAATAAGGGATATAGAATATTTTCTTTTCGAATGCAATCTACGTAGTCTATCTATACTCGACACCCTAATAAAATATTAATTAATTCATTTGTGAGAACTTAAGAAATAAAAAGTTAAAATGTAAATGAAATTCTAAAGTAAACATTATATTAAAAATAAATAATTCTAAATTTTATATATGTGCAAAATAAGTGTTTCCGTGTATTGTTAATCTGGCAGTGGCTTATTCTTATTTTTTATTATCTTTATTTCTTTAAAATTAAAATACATATTATCTCTGCTGCTCCACAAGCTAGTGACTGGGGCATTTTGGTCATATTTATTTAAAAATTGGATCCTAACAGTAAGTATCTACCTACTACATAAATTTTCCAGATTTGAATGGCCCCGTGGCGCCCTTGTACGGCAGATATGGTAAGTCTCAAAATCACCCCGACTGTTATAAATTTTTTTTTTCTTTTTAGAATTTAGTTTTCATAACCACAGGCTAGTCAATGACATCTTTATTCTATTGTGAAATGTTTTTAAAAAAAATGTAGCAATTGTATTGGTGGTCATTTGACACCTGAAGAAAATTTATTTAATTACAAAATGTACTCTTATTAATTAGCGAAATTCAGGGATTGGAATTCAATGGTTTGAGTAGTTCTTAAACTCTTAGATTAATTAAAAGTTATTGTTAAAGAAATTTTTTTATTAAACAAATTTTTTTTGTTAAAGTCAATGATAGATTAGCTAAAAATAAGTTCAGCTATATCTATTGTTTGAACGTAAATAATTGAAGGCAAAAAAATTTAATTAGAAAAAAAGATTACGAGCAATAGTCTGTAATGGGGACGATTTAATTCACCAGGAAATGAGGGGGTTGTATATTGCTGCTCAGGTGATATTGGGATTGATTCGCAGTATTTCAATTCATTCGCAGACTTTGAATTGATCGGCAGTCTTTTGAGTAATTTGCAGTCTTTTAATTCAGTCGTGATACTCAGATTCATCGGCAGTCTTTTAATTCATTCATGATACTTAGACTGATCATTCAGATTATTCCTTCTTATGCTGATTCAAATTCTATTTAATACTCCAATTCAAATTATTATGCTGGCTCAATACTTTTTCAGAAAGTACTGGCTGAAGGAGAAAATAAAAAATATTTCATACTTTTGGAGAATACTGATCAAGAAGCAGTTATGGATTTTAAATATAATTTTGGAAAAGTTTGGTCAAGTAAAAATAAAAGGAAATTGAAAGAGCGTCAGATATAATTGTGAAAATACTGACCAAGAAGAAAAGTTAATAATGTAAATTATACCTTTAAAGAGCACCGGCCGAGAAGAAATCCTTATTACTTAATGACATACAGAGAATGCAGGCAAAGAAGAACTACAAATGATTGAAAGCGCTGGCGAAAAGTGTTGATCTAGAAATATCAAAAGTATGAACTAAGACACAACTTAATAAACAGTATGAGTCAAATATGGCATTCAGGAACGAGTGAAAATAGTGAAACCTTCATTAAAATTTCATACCACTGACATAATGGAATTCAGATATATTTGCGATACGCCAAGAAACATAGAGTAGCAGACCAGGTTCGGTATATGTGCATTGCTCAAAATCCTATGTAGCCATTGAGATGTGATTTTTTTCTTCCTAACAGTGTAGTTGCTAGAGACAATTTTGCTGCCCTCCATGGAGAACTTTCCCACAGTTGCCTGCTCAACAGATATATTACCGTCAAAAGCCCCAGCAGTTGCCTGCTCAGCAGATATATCACCGTCAAAAGCCCCAGCCCAGAGAAAAATCAAGTACCATTTATATTTCTTTATTTTGTTTTATTTTATTTGTCCTTTCTTTGTTTTTTTATCACTATTACTGTTAATTATCTATTTTAAGTATAATTTGTGAATTATAAATAAACCAATATAAAGGTTAACACTCATATTAATTTAAATAGAAATACCCCTGGGTCTCTTTTTAAGCGGACTTATTTAACACGATTTTGAAGTTATGCGGTTCATGTTTCACCGGAAGTCAAACTCCGATAATGCGCTATTACTATAAATAATAAATTTCGCGCACTTACGTTATATTGAAAGTAATAGCACATTATTGGAATTCGACTTTCATCTTAGTAATTTCAATATTTTCAGTGCTTTATAATAGTAAGATTTTATGCAATAATGAAATTAAAATCATGATTTCCACATTTTATGTATACACACATTAAATTTTACAAGATTATAATGTAAATTTGTTCAAACATTGTACGTGTTAATTTTGCATTTTAAATCACATTCTGTTTTTGCTTTTTAAAAAAGAATGTAATCAATTATTAATCATTTAGTGTCCATAAGTTTATTTTTAAAAGGTGAGTAATAGCAGTGGGCACAATTAAATTTGACAATTAAAAATTAAAATCTGATTTTTAATTGTAATTAACAATTTAAAAATTACTTACGGCGACTTGAAATTAATGTGATGTGAAATTTGATTTTTAAACGGAATTGAAAATTAAAAAATTAAAGACAAAAATAAGAATTTAATTTTTAGTTGTTAGTTTTATAAACAATTAATAAAATCATCATCTCAAAGATTAATTACTAAGTACGTTGTCACCAGAAAACCATTGACACAACATGAGTGTGAAGTTGGCGCTAGTTGTATTTTCTCTTATGAAAAATCTGATGTTTGCACACGAACATGTTTTTCGGCAAATAGCGATAATAATTAAAACGTGTATAAAAAAAATGTAAATTACTGTACTGTAAATTATGCATAAAAATATATTATTTTGAATAAAATTAAATATTATAGTTAAAAAAAGTTTGTCTTGTATCAATTTTTTTCAAATTTGAAATTTTTTATTAGTCATATTTTATTTCCTTATTTTTTTTTTTGCTCGAATTTTAAAGTAATTTTACGTTGGTGCTTTGCTTTTACACGAATTTTGAAAAATCACAGACCGCACCCCCCCTTTTTCAAAGTAAGTTACGTCTATTTTTGCGTGATTTCGTTTGCACGTGTTTTCTGAGGAACCTATCTATCACATAAAACGAGACCCAGGTGTAATAGTGTAGTAGACTTACTCTTGAATGAGTAAAAATAATTTTATTTTGCTTTCGTAGTAGTTTATTAAGTATCGATCCACTACGTGTAGGATCAAAGAATGTATAATAATTTTCTTGCATTCATTACTTCTTAAAAGAGTGAGTCTATTACCAAATTTAAATCATGTGGTCATCGGATGCATGTTTCGTCCTCAAACAATTATAGCCACTTATCCAATCTGCCCATGTGCAGGATTCTTCAAAGCAAATTAATGCGAGGGTATGTCCTTATCATTTTATTCCATCCGCTAAGTGCAGGATTGTTTTATTTTTTGTTTAGGGAATAAAAGTATAAAACAAAGAAAGAAAAAAAAGAATGCAGTTCCATATGTTTTTTTTTCTTTTACTGTCTGCTACGTGCAGGACTTATGTTCGGAAGTTATTAGTATTAAAATACAATTACCTCACACTTAAATTGTCGTTTTAATTTAGCAAAGTGTTTCATGTCATCGCATAAGAAACAGTGAGGGTCATATTTTTCTTTGAGGCATACGCATATTGTGATCAATGTATATCAGATTAGTACGTTTTATAATGTATTTTTAAATGTTTGTTTTAAAGTGTGTAAACAGGAGAAAAGCTCAGATCACTCCATCCTTTCAGAAAGCTATTTAAAACTCAGTTAAATTTCCACTAACAATTCTTTTTGGTATTTTATGTACTTTATTTTTCGTTATTATTTTGTAAATAGTTAAATTGTCATAAGGATGTACTAATTATCTTAGGGGTTTAATAAAAATAATATTTAATTTTAAAGCGTAGTGTAATGCTGTGTATTAACAAAGAACCAACCACTTTTCCGAGATAAAGAATAGACTGGGCTAGTAAGTGATTCATCTTTATCGGGATTCAAGATCATTTGGCATTGTATCTACTTTTCCATTAATTTTATAAAAGAAAAAATAACAAGAGAAAGATACTATCTCTTTGTGAAAAGAGATACTATCTCTTTGTGAATTGTGTGGTCATATCCCTTGGGAGAGAGTGATCTTTTTCTCGAGGTGGCGCGTAGAGATTATAGTAAATGAACCTTTCAAAGGTATGATTATTGTTAACTTCTAAATTTGTTGCTTGCCAAGGTCTTTAACAGCTGCCTGCCAGAATCATACACATTTCATGCTCAATGAGCGTGATTGAAGGCAGCAACCGGTACAATATATTTAAACACTTTTTACTTTCCCTACTGGTTCTCATCTCTCCAACTCCCCATTTCTTTATTAATGCATCTATTCTTCTATCCCATTCCTTGCAACTATTACACTCAACAATTCTCCTAACACAATCGTCCCATCTTTTGTATAAGTATATTGACATAAATTCTTTATCCAAATCTTCTCCATACTGTATCACCTTTCTCACCCATTGTTGCCTTACTCATAAGCCAATTAAAAACTATTGTGGTTATTCTCTTATTATCCATAAACTGCAATCTAAGGAACATTTTCATTTTGCTTTTTGCATCTCTCACATAAAAACTTGACCATTCTATTTACCTTCTATTGCCACCTATGCCATCCACACATCTGCATTTAATGCATGTCTTCCTAATTCTCTTTGTACTTTTTCTAAGTGATCTAATAACCCATAACACATCACTACCATATGTTAACCTTGCTACTGCCACTTATTTCCATACAATTCTAGCTACTTCATTTATTATGTGAAAATATTGTTAATTTCTTTATCAGTCTCTTTCTTTTCTTTGCTTCATTTATCAATTTTATCTCTTATTCATTCAAGCAATTTCCCTGATTACTTAAGACAATTCCCAAATAGTTATACCTATTCACCATATTTATCTTCTATATCTTCTAATAAAAATTATTTGTCTTACTCTTTCCCCAGTACTAATCATTACTTTTGATTTTTCTTCACTAAATTTAATCCCCATCTATTTACTCACCCTTGCGCATGTCCTCAGCATGACTTCCATATCATCTCTTCTTTCTTTGCACAAGATGACATCATCCATAAATAAAAGACCTGATAATGTATATATACAACCTTTCACTATTAATGGTATCTCTACCCCTCTTCCTAGTTTTTTTATTGTTTTCTCTATTTTTCTCAAATACAACAAAAACAAAATAGGTGACATAGGACATCCTCCCACCCAATTTTTAACTTTAACTGATTCTATACTCCCTAGTTGATATGTATAGTAAAATTATTTTTATACAATTTCTTAATAATATCTACTAAAGCTCCATACATTCTCAAATTTACTAAATTTATCCATAATCTATTTTTATTTACTCTGTCATATGCCTTCTCTATATCTATAAAAACCATATATAACTGTCTAGCTGTATTTGTACTCATATCTAAGGACTATATCCCCCCAATACCCGCGCAGCAAGCGGTTTACAAGATCGCATATAGCAATAACAATTGCTTAGCGGCATATTATGGGGAAACGAGGGCATCTCACCATACAAGACTGGCCCAGCATCTATATGCATATAATAAGGTCTTGGTTGACCCATCCCACCCCTCTATTTTTGTACAGCATGCTGTTGCTATGGGCCACCAGTGCAGGCCAGATAAGCCTCAGGTTATGTGTAGAGAGCGGCATGAATTGCGTAGGAAAGTGAAAGAGGCGAGCTATATTATATCGCATGAACACGCGATGAATAAGAGATATTTTACGCCATATCTAAGAAATGGCAAGTTTAAATTGTCCCATCCATATTTGCATATTTAATCTGTCCTATTTTTGATATTTGCACTTTGTGAAAATGAAAGAATATTGTACTTCTTGAAAATGAAGGTTATACCTTTGAAAGCGCTAGAAGAAATCAATAAAAGTTTGTCATTTATTTATTTGATTTATTTATATATAGTCGAATTATATATGCGTGTGTATTCTTAATATTAACACAAATATTAAAGTTTTTACATATATAGGTTCTGTAATTACAAATAAACTATCTCCTTATACACCTATCCAATTAAAAACCTCCTTGCATTTCTCCCACTATTAATTTCTGCCATCCATTTTGCAACCCTTCCGGCCACCATATAAGCAAAAACTTTATATAACACTGATGTTACCACCATCAGTCTATAATTATTTAACTTTCTATCATCCTTACTCTTTCCTTTAAATATTAGACTTACTCTTGTATTATTCAAACTTTCCGGAAAATCTCTCTTCTGTGTCATCTTATTAAAACATGATAATAGGTTTAATTTTGCCCTATGTCCTAAATTCATTACCATCTCTGCTGTCCATCCATCTAAACCTCTTACTTTTCCACTTTTCAATTTCTTCCCTGCCTCATTCAGTTCACTTTCTGTAAACCTAATATTTCCATTACTATGTGCTTTTGTTTGTTAGCATCTTTTCTATATCCATTACACAATTATTTAAGATTGTCTCTAATTCTTTTCTAGAGCTAATTTCTAATCCCTCTTCATCTAGTAATACTATTTTTCTCTCCCCTACATTCCTTCTTTTAATGTATTTCCAAAAATTTTTACTCCCATCTCTTCCACTTTTATTTATAACCTCCAACAATTTACTTTTTAATTTTGTTCTCTCTCTATAATTATCTATTTTGGCAAACTTCTTTTTTTCTCAAAATTCTTTCCATTTAACTTTAACATCTTTTTCACTTTCCTTGTTCTTAATAGCACACTTATATTTTCTGTATGCTTTCCCCCTCTCTTTTACACTTTTACAAACTCACTTTTCTATTACTTTTATTCATCTGAATATTTTCACCTAAGACCCTATATGCCATTTCTACTTCATCACACCAGTCATTATATTCATCCCCAATCAACTCTTCTCCATGAGTTATATTCTTCTAACTTATTCTTATCATTCATTCTCCATCCATAACTTTCACTATTCTTTTTACTTTTATTACTATTTCCCATCACATTACTATTTCTATTATAAAGAAATTATGATTACTATTACATATTCCCTCTTCATTATCAAACGCTTTAATTTTCCGTACTTTATTCATTCCCTCTTGCTCTACTAAAACGTAATGTAATGTATGAAATATATTATTTCTAGACCATAAATATTTGACAAAATTTCCAATGCTCAAATTCATTCTCTGACAAAAATTATTTAAAAGCTTTCCATTCTTGTTAATCTACATCATCAATTTCTTTAATATGACCATTTATATTCCCTACAACCATTATTCTCTTCCCCCCTTTTTTTAAACTCTGTACATCCTTAACTAAGTATTCATATATGCTACTGTTCCACTCCATTATAGTTTATCTCTAGTGGTTATATACACAATAACCACCATCCATTCTTGTCTTCCTAACCTTATCTCATACCACAAATGTTCTTGACATTTAACAGTATTCAAATATTTTTTGACATAACTCCTATACCACTACCCCTTTTTTCTTTTCTATTTATACCCTACCATACCAAGTCTTCCAGTATGATTCTTCTTCTCTTAGATGTGTTTCCACTACTGCTAATACCTCAAGCTCTTCATTTTTAAATGCTTTGTTTAATTCCAGCCATTTTTCTGGTCCCCTACCACCTTGACATTCAAATGACAGAAGTGACCTTTGATATAGGACCTTTTATCTCTTGTTTGTCACTTTACACACAATAATGTCATATGGTTCAAGTAAATAATTTATGTAATCATTTTTTAATAATATCATTCATATGTTCTCTTCCTAAAACTACATTTAGTGAATTCAAAAGGATATTAGGTGCTATTAATTTCAGCATCTCAGAAATACATCAATAAATAATAAACTTGGTGACAATAAATTGTATATCTTGAATATGCAATTAATAATTTTATTACAATAAAAGATATCTTAAAATATTCTGTATTAATAAACAATGCATTTAATTTTTTTTTTTTGTTAAGCTAAAACAATAGCAACAGCAAGAAAATAGCCATGTAAACATAATGGATTATTTTATTTTTGGACTTATTTATCTACTTAAATAATAGTGATACAAACATGACTACTAAGACTAGAATTAAATAATATACAGTTATTAGTTTCCATTTTACAAGACTTGCTTATTGCTGTTAAGAATAAAATCATTTATCAGCTCAATATTTTGCATCTATTAATTTGACATACAAATTTATTGAACTCATTAATTGAAATAATGAATGAAATAAATCACACAATTAAAATAAAAAAAGTCTCAAGTACTATTATTAATTACCAGCAACTTATTTTAAGATGATTCCTAAGCTAACTAAATTATTAGACTCGGCAAATGTAACAGAATGTGTTCACCCCCCCCCCCATACTTATTCCCTTTTCTGCTAAATAAATTTTAATATTTTTTTCATAATTTTAATACTTTTTTAAATACCTTTATTATAACAATAAAGAGCAGAGTAATTTAAATTAAAAGTGAAATCACTAAGTAATTTATATATTTATGATAGCTTTATGCAGTTTCATAATAATTACAGAATACTTCATTCAAAGGATAATGAAAAGAAATAATTAGAATTATTAAATAGTAGAAAATATTTATATATATTTTTCTTAGTCTTAAGTCAATATTTTTGATTTACTAATATTATAAGCATAATAGTTTGTGGAGATTCAGGATATACTTAATTTATTTATTCACGGGATAGTTTTAATCTATAAACTAATTTACAGTGTGATATTATACTTTAAGAAGACAGAGATGGCAAAACAAAATACTAGATAATAAAAGAAGTATAATCTTCATCATAGAAATACTATTAGAGGAAAAATGAAACTCGGTGCATGATTCATCATATTAATAGTGACATCTTGAGTATATTAAATATGCATTCTCTCTGTGTGAGACCATTGTTTTGGTGCTAAAAAAAAATATTTCATATTTATATATACATTTACATTTTTTTTGTTTCTTTGTTTCATTATTTATAAATAATAAAATAATAATTAAGATAAATGAACTCATTCAATTAAGAAAAATTAAAAAAAAAACAAAACATTTTATTTTATGATTGTCAAATGTTACATGCTCAATGACTGATGTGTTGTATTTATAATCACTTTATATTTGCTTTAAATTACTTTTTATTAATGTAATATTTATAATAAAACTAATCAATACTTAACACTTAATTTTTATTTTAAAACTTTTTATAACCTCTAAAAATTACCATTGACAAAGAGCAAGTTGCTTGGTTATACTACTCTAATACCTAGTTATTCCATTGGGTACCAGACAAAATCTCGATAAGTTAAAATTTTTGAGCATACTCAGAGTTGCCATATTAAAAACTTTTGGAATTTTAAAATTTATGTATTTAAGTTCAATTATTGGAATATAAAATCATGATAAATCAAGAAGCAGTGGAAAATAGCTTACATTTATGAATTAAAGTTTTATTTTGCTTTACTGATAATCATGTTAGTATTTTTATCATTTGGCAATTAAATACAGTATTTCACTCAGTTGTGGTAATTATTATTAACTTTTTAATAACATTGGTTTCAATTTTTATGGCTGTTCTTTAGAACAGTTTATAAGTAGTGTAATGAATCAGGAGTCAAAATGCAATTCAAGTTTGATGGTGAATTTTTTAATTAGAAATGATTTAAAAGAAAAACAAAAACTCCATGTTCTTGGATTCCGGATTTATATTAAGCTATCCTTGCTAGTTCGAAAAACAATTAATAGAACATAGTTAATGCTTTGAATGTAACATATAAAGACTAGTAATTAATGTTAAAAAAAATTTCAAGTTCTTATCAGAGAAAACTTCAGCAACTTTTATTTGGTTTGTTAATAACTTGAGAATATGAACCAATTTAAATAAAAAAGGCAGGTTTAACTATTGATGCACAGCATACATTTCAATTTGCTACTGCCTTAAATTACCTATATTTAGAACATTTATTTTATCAAATTTATCATACAAAAATGAGACTTGAATATCCTATAGGCATCATAAAAAGACATTAGAAAGATTTCATTTAAAGATATTCCATAAAATTTTTAAAGATAAAATGGTAAGATTATATGTTCAATCAATAAGTTCTTGAATTTGATGGATGTGACATAATAAAATCTAATATTATTAAATCATATCTTCATTGGATTGAACATGTGAAGCAAATGAATAGTAAAAGAGATTTCCTAAAACAGTGTTTTACTATGAACATGAGCATAGTTTTCATGGGAAAGGCACACGTCTTTTTATGTTATAAAGAGTATTTCAATGCATTCTAAAGAAGTGTAATGTTGATTGTTTTCAATGGAAAAATAAGCCAAAGGATAGAATATATTGAAGATCTACTATTAAATGTGATACTGAAATAATTCAGAAAGAAAAGCATGCTGCAGAAGAAATTAAAAGATAGTATCACAAAACATCAATATGTTCCAAATGTAGATATATTTGTGGTTCACATTGATTGGTTGTGTATAGTTTTTTTAAAATAAAAAAATAATAAATTAACCTTAACCACCCACTCCCTCTTTTCCAATTCCTCAATAAAAAAATAAAAAAAAAACCAAACCCACCTATAGTATTCCCCCCCAACACCCCAAAAAAAAAAAAGCGAGAGGCGCCTCCAAAAACACCCCCCCCCCATCCCCACACTAGTTTCAACTTGTGCCCTCCGGGGGGGGCCTGACAGCCCCCCCCCCATATTGAAAACACCCCCCCCCAACCCCCCTTTTCCCCTCTTAAAAAAACTATGAGACTTAAATTGAAAACACCATAATATTTTCAATCCAAGCTCATCAGCTTATATAATCATATAGGTCTGAATTCAGTTCAGTAACTATACATTTTGGTGACTTTGGTTCTTTAATAACCATAGCCACCATTATCCTATTAGGCAGGATTGAAATAGTGATCATGTGATGTTTGTTGGGTTAAAACTAATAAGATTCAATATCATAGATAGTTAAAAAAATGAGAAACTTTCTCTTCCCTGTGATATAGAATGTGAACTTCTCCCAATTAATATGTCAATTTAAAAATCAGACTTGCAAAAGCATTATCAATAAATGTTGATCTAGTTAAGAATTAAGCTCTAAGCATAGATAGATCACTTATGATTTTAAAACATTTATTGAAGGGAAAGTGCATGTCCATTTTAGAACACGTGTGAAAAATAGTTGACTTCCATAATAATTCAATTGAGAATTATATATATATACAATTATACACCTTTAACTATTAAAAAAAATAAAAAGAGAAATCATATATTGAATAAGTTTAATGTTAATATGTATAGATTCATATGACTAATATTATAAATTGACTATGGACATTGTACCAGTCAGAACTAAAGAGTTTTAAAAAAATATATTTAAAAAATAAATTGTTCCAATATTAAAATATCTCTGATGTTGCATTTTTAATTCATTTCTCATTTCAAGTCTGATATCTTATTACATGATATGTTGTTTCAATACAAAAATTTATTAATATACTTTATTTAATAATTGAAAAAAAAAATCTGTCTTAATTGATATATATTCATAAGCAAATATCATTAAGCATTTTCTATGATTGCAGTCTATCACCAATATCTTATATAAACTTATAAATAAAAAAATGCTAATGAAATTTTAAATTAATCTTTAGAAAGTGAAAATATAATTCATTATATGAAACCACAGCAATAACTTTCTTAAAAAAATAATTACTAAAGTTACATTTTAAAACTGTAAAGATTAAAGTAAAAAACATAGTGCAAATATATTTTAACAGAAAAATTATTCCGATCAAATAAACACTCGACTGCTTATGTCAATTATATTCTAAAACAAATTTTAATCTCAATGAAATGAAAACTACTTTTTCATTAAATTCCTTATACAAAAAAAAAAAAATTGATATTTTCTTTTTCAAAGCATTAAAACAAATATAATTTTGCTTGGCTGTGCATACAAAAATAAAATTTATAAGTATGAAAATTCTTAAAAATAAATCCATATTACCATTAATTAGAAATATAATACGGTAATAAATAAAAAAAAGACATGCTCAGTTATATTAAACAAAAATGATTCATTTTCTAAGCAAGAATGCAAATTTGAAAGTACAATTATTAACGAAAAATTTTAATTTAGATAATTATGTAGTAAAAAAATATAATGATTCATATTTGTTGTATTTTTATATAAAAGCACATAAAGAAAAAATAATACTTACAACCTGATGGATCTGCATAGAATTCAACAATGAGTGAAAGAAAAACTAATCAAAAAATAAAATGTCTGCATTTATTCTTGATTTTACAAACACAGAAATATATGAAATAAAATCAAGAAAATCACCTATTTTGCAATAAAAATAATTTATTTAACAAATAAATAAATTAATATCAATAAATATGTGCAAAAATGAAAATCTGTAAGAAATGCCAGTATTTAATTATTGAATTTATAGATGTAAGTATATATTACATTAAAAAAATATATTGTGCAATAATAAAAAGTAAAAGATAGTCTAAGCACAAATGTATATTAAACAAAAAGAAAAAAGATAGTTCAATTTATGCACAAAATGTATATTAAATAATACAAAAAAAAAAAAGAAGTCCTTTCCCAAGCAAAAGATTAAGTTAGTACAGAAAATGTGTACTAAATAAAAGAAAGCAAAAAAAAATAGTCTATGGTAATAAATATTTTAAGTGAAAGCAATTCCTTATCAAATCAAATAAATATAGAAATGAAACCAAAAGCAAATCCATAAGAAATGAAATTGCAAATATAAAATCATTCATAGTGGCAAGCTTACCAAAACTATCAAATTGAATTATGTTTGAATAAGCTAAAAAAAACAACTAAAACAAAACAGAAATTAGAAGCTAGTAATAAATTTATGTATGGAAATTATTACTAGTGTCAATCAAGAATGCAACAAAAAGGTTTTGATTAATATCCTTTGGTAAAATAATTTTATACAAATTCAAGATGTAAAAAAAAAAAAAAAAATAGTGGCTATATAAAAATTGTAAAACTATCACCTGAAAAATAAACATGATAGACTAATATCTTGATGTTCAATATTATATACCATCCATTAAAATAATTGAAAATATTGAAGTATCAAACTTAAGGGTTATTGTAATTTTAAAAATGTATGTCCTCAGTTATACTAAGTGAATTACTTTTTGGCTCATACCTGCCTTTGATTTAATAAGGAATTGATGTTGCTTCAAATAACCAATCACTGTTAATTAATTTTTGTTTAGTTTTATTCAACACCCATTTACTGTATTGCGATCTTTTTCTTTATTTTATTTAAGACATTTTGTGTTTGGACTACCTTTTATTTTATTTAATAAACATTTTTTTATTGCAGAATATATTTTTTTCATTGTATTTAATATACATTTATATTTGTAAATTCAATAATAAATATAGATATTTCTTATGAATTTACATTTCTGCGTACATTTTATTTGTTAATGAAGTAATTATTTATTCATAATTGATACTGTTTTATTAAATAAATTATTTTTATTGCAAAATATATAATTTTCTTGAATTTATTAAATGTTATCAATTAGTTTTCCTTTCATTCAATTGTATATATTGAATAATGCAATAAGGCAAATAAATTGTACAATATAATAGCTCAGAAAAAATACACTAACTTTGTAAGTTAAGTTTTTAATTCAATATTGCTTCATTTTTACAACACTTGTTTATTTGATATACATTTTCGTTTTTAAATAAATTTGTGTACAGCATAACACTAATATCCACATAACACGTATGTGTATTATTGTTAATATAAAAAGTAGTGCACTTTTATTATTCTAAGTTATGATAAAATATTTATTAGTATTACTCTTAAATGAATTTAGCCTGTAGTGATTATGAATTCTATCTTTTTCCAATTTTTTTTTTTAAACCGA
The DNA here is from genome assembly GCA_028023455.1 of Epiperipatus broadwayi. Lineage (NCBI taxonomy): Eukaryota > Metazoa > Onychophora > Udeonychophora > Euonychophora > Peripatidae > Epiperipatus > Epiperipatus broadwayi. Next base: position 16,392,651 of record JAQFVV010006204.1, read on the forward strand.
TAAAATAAAATAATCAAATGGCTTTATTGCTTGGGAATTCATGAGTTTGCATGCAGGAAGTGACAAATCTGGTCACAATCCATGGATCTTCAATTCCAGAGTCTTCTACTTCAGGGGTGTCCAACAAGTCGATCGTGATCCACTGGTCGATCGCAAAACCATTTTTGGTCGATCACAAGGCCAATCTGACAAGAGTTGTCGGAGTAATGAGTGAAACAAATTAAGTCAAGATTTTCAAGTTTTTTTTTGCTATTTTTGTCTTTGGTGTAAATTTTTTTCAATTCTAGATAGGTGAAGTCCACTAAGCCGTATGATCATTATCGAAAATAAATTTTTAATATTGATTTATTGTAGCTAATTTAAATTAATAAATATTGTTAATAATTACTCATGTTGATTTAATCCCCCCCGGTTATTTTTTACTAGGTAAATATGTAATATAGGGTATATGAGCACAGACTTTCACACCACCCACCTCATGCTAAACCAGCAATCATCAGTTGGTCCAGACTATCATCTTTACACACATATATAGCATAAGTGCTCAGATATATATTAAGATAGACAATCCTCATAGTTTAATGGACAGGCTTCAATCTACTCCACACTCCAACTCTTCGACCGTCCATCCAATTGAAAATCTGATGATGGAATGCTCAAAGGCCACCCTGAGGCCAAGATTATTGTCACACCCATGTTGACCTAAGGTCAATCTGAATCCCACATGTACAGGACAGAATCCATTTAATACATATGCAAGGATGGGCAGACATCTCTATAATGTAGTAACTGAAACACATAAAAAGTATTTCACACCTCCCTCCACTTAGACTACGCCTATGACAACAAGTCGATCGCAACACATTTTTAAAATAAAAAGTAGATCTTATGAACACAAAAGTTGTCCATCCCTGTTCTACTTTACCACACCAAAGTACATATGCAGTGGAACTAATTAAGCATAGATAATGAAAATTCCCTGCTCACACATTTTAAAATAAAAGTAATGAAACAAATTTTAAAATTATTTTATAACAGTTTTATTATTCAAAATATTTTTTCTTTACACTTTTCAAGAATATATAGCAAAATGAAAAAAGGTAGGTAGGTTGAAAAAAAAACCTCTAAATCAAATTGCATGAAACAAATTTTTTTAAAAAAAGGGAAGCAAAATAAAAAACGATTTGGGGGGGGATTATCTCTACATCAACTTATTTTAAATTAAAATTAATAAGTTTTTAAAACAAGATTTCAGTTCAATTAAAATCAGTTGGATTGAGTTAACAGATCAATAAAGTTTTACCTTTTTACATAAAAACCTATACAGAGGATATGGATATATCTTAAATTATATCCATTCAAAATTATTATGGTAAACACAAAATAAACTATCAAAGTAATTAAGCTACCAGGGATATAACATCAATACATAAATAAATGTTAAGTACAGTATAATATTAATATTCACACATGTACATTGTAATACATTACATTATAACGGTAAAAACAAGCTTTATTAAGATAATGAACATTTAAACATATATCATAATTGTCATTTATCACTGTTCACTTTCTCTTTAGTGCAAAACATATAACTAAGTCGAATTTATGTTTGAATGAATATGAGATCAGATTGCCAGAACATATCATAAATTAATGTATATCAATATATATCAATTTTAATATTTGCTTAAATTTCCAATACCATCTAATGATTTGGAGATTAATAATTAAGAGGGAAAATGAAGTACATTGTTAAATTAATATTAACCCAGAAACATCAATAATTCAGAAAAATTCAGATACTGCTAAATTAATAATTTGCATATTTATCATTATTATTATTTTAGGATAATTGCATTCAATCCTACTGAAATATTGAATGAATTGTTTTATCATTGCTATTCAAAGTATAAGAACCAATTATAAAACTAAATTTAAAGCTTCAATGATTCCAACTTAACACATAATTTAAATACTATGACTAACACATAAAAATACATACATACTATTTAATATTAAAATTGCTCCAGGAAAGATAATAATATAATGGATTTATTATTATACATTTCTTCCCAGAAATAAGAAATTGTTTCAGTATATTTCAAACGCAAATATTTAGGGAAAAAGTTTTTTACTGTTAAATTAAATTATACATTTGAATTACATAATTATGAATAATAAATAAATAATTTTTCCAAGAAAAAAAAAATACAGTAAATAAATTTTACTATGCTTTTTAATGCATAAAAACATAAATTCTTGCCATAGAAAGAAGAAACAGCATTCTATTTTATTTAGGTTATACTATTTAATTTTATTTTTAAAATTTAGTTGTTCTGCTTTTAATTAATTTTAGTATATATTGATATATACAGAAATTGAGTCTATATGACTGCAAAAAGAGTGTTTGTATTAATCAAAAGAAATTTTTTTGATTTTGTAAACACTCACAATTTGATTTTTTAATTAAAGGCTGAAAACCACCAAGTCTTTTATCTCAGATACTTGGTATTGTTCTTTTAACTAAAAAAGCATTTGGGTTTTCAAAGGAACTAGGATAAATGTAGATGAGTGTTCATTCTTTTTTAGATTTATAATCATGAAAAAAATATATATATAGTTCTCACACCCCAGAAGCTATTAAACCATTAGTCAAGACCAGAGGTAGGCAACTTTTTTCATCAGCAGGCTAAATAAAATTTTTGTATCATAACGGGGGCTGGAATAGATTGAATGATTTTGCAAAAAAAAAAAAACAGAACCTAAAAAATGTTATATTACTTTAATTACCAAATTATCAATGTATTTTCAAAAAAAGTAAATACAATATTGAATGACTTAAATAGAAAGCGATTATAGATAGTTTATATTTTACAAAATATTTTGCTGAAAAATATCTTTTTAGATTATACTCTTTAAAAACAGAAAAAGTTTCATTACAAATCAAACAAATAGCTTTATCATCTATATTTGCAAATAAATATCTGAATGTCCAATTATCATTGAAAATACAGCATTCAGCATCAATTTTTTTTTAATTGGTTCATTTTATAGGCTATAAATTATATTAAATTAAAAATTGTAATAATTAGAAAAGGTATAAACTTATTTATAAAATATCATGCACCAATATTATTTTTTTCAATAGTAAGTTAAACCCAAAGAAACTTCATTCGATTGATGCTACAATAATAATTAGGAAATAATACTCTGCGGCTGTGTAGAAGTAAACCTGAAATTAATGTTATTTCAATGTGATTCCGCTCATATTTTAATATTTTGTAACATAAAATTGGTATATTAGAAGTTATAATTAAATTTACACAAGTTATAATACAATTTTATAATTAGATCTTATATGAACATGTAAGAGAGGCCTAGAGATTGCAGTTTAGATCGAATGTAGTCACATATGGATTTTCTATATTTAGACATTTACAAGGTGAGCTGGATTCAACATCATCACGGGCCAGATGTGGCCCACGAGCTGGCAGTTAAGATAGTGATCGTTGATGGTTCTAAATATTTCCAGGTGGAGATTATCACTTGATAATGATTTTTTAATTAATTAGATGTATATCATTTTCTAGTGAAGAAAGATTGCATGAACACTGCTTAATACTAAATGGGACTTTAATGAATTTGTGAAAATAAATATTATGAGACAATTTAAAAAGTGTGAATATGTACTAAAAATGAATAGAATTCATTATAAATAAAAAATGGAATAATAATATGGCAATTGATGTTATATTGAGAAACAAAATTAATAATTCAACTAAAGAGAAAGTATCAAATATAGACAATTCAATTCTTATTATGATGAAGTAGATGATTTTTATATTCATATGAAGAATGCTTTTGATCAGATCAATCATTTTAAAATTGTTATTTGAAGATTTTAATGCTAGAATTTGAAAAACAGTTAAAGGATGAAAAAGTTGTAGATAAATTTGGATAAGGAAATAGAAATGAAAAAGATCTAGACATGAAATGCAAAAAGAAAGTCTGTATATATATATATTTGGAAAAAATCAAAATGGAAATAAATATGGAAGCATTCAATTTAAAACTACAGTAGAAATTGGATTGTATTATGACTATATGAAAATGTATATTTCAATATTGTAAGGTACTATTAATAGATTCTACATAGAAAGTGATCATCTATTATTAAAATGTAAATTCTCCATATTCTTCAGAAATACTCTAATGAATTTAAAATGTGTAAATCATTTTAAAACAATAACTGACTTGGCTGATGATTCAAACTGATACTCTGCTATAGTAAGACACAGAAAAAACCCAATCAGAAATTTTTAATAGAAACAAGACAATATATGATGAAAACAAAAAAGGAATACAAAATAATCAACTTAGACTAGAATATCTGGAATTTTATAAAATAGATTTAGTGATGATGTAGAAAAGAACAATGCTCAAAAATACAACACTATCTTGGTATTAGAAAGAAAATTGTTTAAGCAAGAAAATGAGACATAATGAAGGATGTGAAGAATTCTAAGAACTATATAATAATTAATAAAAAAAAAAATCCCTACATTAATAACAACCTCCACTGAAATACAAAACATTTAAAATAAATACATACATAAGTAAATCATGAAAATAAAATATAAAAATAGAAACGCTTACTAGAAATAAAGAAATGATTATTACTGATATTTTTAAAATAGCAGATAAAGAACTAGATTAGCTCAGGAGTCAGCAAACTGCAGCTCTTTGATCCCAATCTCACAGCTCTTTTCATCATGATAAATATATTTTTTATTTCCTCTTGAAATTTGGAAATAAATATTTTGATGATGCTAGGAGAGAAAAAAATATGCTTTACTGAATTCAGCCTTATCATAAAAGTAATTACTTGTAATATTGATTTTCGCTCCACTTTTATGAGTAATTAATTATTTTACATATGTATGTACATATGCATAACGAACTGGTTTCTTTCTAATCTATCATAAAGCCAGGTGCACTTTCAGTAATGAGCACCATAAATGTAGCTCTAGTGTTATCTGTTGCTGCTATATTTATATTTCGATCTAATTATGTATATTACGTAAATACATGCAATTAAATCATTTAAATATTTCATTTATGTAATAACTGAGCAGTGTTTTCTTTTTTGTTTATCACATCTTTATGATTGGCAATAAATCAAGTTTCTTTCATGTTACTTTTCTGGTTATAACATTATATACACACAAAGTTGACCAACTGTAGATCAAAGCTATGATCATATTGTTTCTTTGGACCCAAAATACAGACTTATATTCCAGATTGTCTTTAGCGAGACTATATAGATATTTGTGCTACACTAATTTGTATTTGATTGTTTATTTTTAAAAGAATTTTAATTTTAATTAGGATGTATAGATTCTATTACGTTCTATTATTAAAATAAACATTCAAAAATATCCACAGCTATTCAGAAATTCACACTTTTCATGAACTTAGTTTTCACCTCTTTTCTTGCAGTCTTTTATGGGGGGAGTGGGGATAGGGATTTAATAAAATCGTTCTTTATATTAAAAAGTTTGCCTAATCCTGAAATAGATAAATTGTTGGCAAAGCTATATACCAATGTCTAAATAATAAGGAAGTACAAGAGTATTGGAAGAATGCAGAAATAATATTGATATTAAAAAAAGTCTGAAAAAAAATATATTAAAAATTACAGATCTATGTATTTATTAAGATCATTTCAACCCAGCTATAGTAAAACTTTAGATTCCATTTATCATCATCTCTCCCCGGTACAACCTGGAGTCATGCTTTCATTTCTTATATGTTTTTAATGTTGGGATTGGTTGTAAAATATGAAAAAGAAAGTTGTATCTTTGTGACCAGACCTCAAGACTTCAATTCATGGACTTCTGGTTACATCAGCACACCTCCATATTTTCTTAATAAGCATCTCAAGTCAATAAATACTACAAGAAACTCCAATGATATTATGGAGATACCGTCAACTTGGCTAGAGGAATGAGATCAATGGCTGCATAAATAATGATTGACTATATGACTTTGGCAACCATGGAACACTTCCTTTCCCTCACTTTAAGAACAGTAGTGACAATTGCAAGAGAAACATTTGTAGTGGTTTTTCTAGCTGTCAACTCAATGTAGATGATCTAAAAAAGTCCAAAGCTGAAATAATTTCAAACTTTCAAAAAGAAACTGCATTAATGTTTTGGCTCTTCAAAAAACCCATATTGGTAACAACAGTCAGACAAAAAAATTCCTGGATTCAAATTTCATTAGCTACAATGCCATCACAAATATGGTATTATCCTCTTTGTGAGATCAAACATTAAACTCATTAATAATGTTGAGGAAACAACTCATTTATTGGAGTCAGGATTGATGGCAACTTCCATCTTCAATGTATATAAGTCTCCAAACCTATTTTAGGATGAATTCAAATTACCTTCTCCCATCTGTTATAATTGGAGATTTCAATTAAAAACATATATCTTGGAGTTATGGTGTTACCTCTAAATCTGATGATTTGAGGGTTGGAATGCAGATTAATAACCTTCACTTAGATTATGATTCAAAGCAGTCAGGTACTTCTCACTTAGCTAGGTGGAACAGATCATATGGTGGTCCACTTCCAATTACTAGGAAAATCCCCACTAGGTTTTCCAAAAGCCAGCACTCACCAGTTATCACTTGCATTGGTCTTATAGTTTCTCTGATTCATTGCAATCCCATTTCTAATTGGAACCTAAACAAGGCAAACTGGTCTACTTTTAGTATTCATGTAGAAAATAACAAGAATTCTTCTTTATGCCTCCTACATTCAAAGGATTAATGTTCTTATTAAGTCAACTGCAAAAAAGTTCATTCCCTGAAGTTTTCATAAATCTTACACTCCTTGTTGAGATTCCAAGTATAACGAACTCCTTCAAAAGTATGAGGACACTGGAGATTTGGTAGTGGCAGATTCAGTGATAGAGTTTCTTAATAGTTCCAGGAAATCAAGATAGATTAGTACTATTGAAAATTTCAACTTTACCCATTAAAGTAAAAAATCTTGGAACCTCCTTCACAAATTGGTTGCAAGTGAAATCCACCCCACACAACATTAAACAGACAAGTCAGATTAGACAATCTTTCCAAGATCAGAAAACTTAGCATCCCTCCCAGTGAACTGGAATCAACAATTGCAAAATCAATCTCACTTAGCACAGAAGTCATCTCTAATGCCCTTAATTTGACCAAAACTGGAGAGCTGCAAGTATAAATATCTTACCTGACTTTGCAATTAAACAGTTTGCTATTCTTTATACATATATTTTGCAAAGTGTTTATATACCTGACAGTTGGAAATTGGCAAAAAATTATTGCCATTCCTAAATCAGGAAAGTCATCAAATTCTGTTAAGAATTTTCATTCTATTTCCCTCCTCAGTTTTCTGGCAAGACTATCACTAATTCTTGAACTTACTTTAAGGCTGGTTTCAGACCAGGTCATAACTGCTGTGATCAGTTTATCTTGCTCGTTACTCTTACTGAGGAAGATTTTCAACTGTTACAAAACAGATATTGCATTCATTGGTCTTAGCTCTGCTTTTGATACTATTTGGAGGAAGGGACTGTTCTACAAATTAAGCAAAGTCATCAAATGCAAATCTATCTTTACACTCTTAGAAAATGTTCTCAAGGGTAGGAAATTTACAATTGTTCTTGGCCATAACACCAGGAAAACTTATTCAACTAAAAACAGTCTACCACAGAATCGATTCTCTCCCTAATCCTTTTCAACTTCACGATCTTCCTAGCTCAGCTTCAAAAACATTCATCTATGCTGATGAGTGCCCTTGCTTTCATAGGATACACTTTCAGTAATATTTAGAAAAACCTAAACTCTGATTTATGAGGATTATTTCAGTTTTTTTGGCACTTCAAACCTAATCAAATGAAATCAATTTCTACTTGTTTTCACCGCAATAACAATCTAGCCAAAAGAACCCTTAATGTTAATTTCTCTACTATTAAGTTACAAATCAATCACACCCAAAATACTTAGGAATTAAATTGGGTTGGACTCTAACACCTAAAATATTTAAGAATTAAATTGAACTCTTTCCTTTAAACCTCTTCTTACTGATATAAAAAAGAAACTTGCGAACAGGAATAAAATCATCTCCCAAGTTTGGATTTAATACTGATATCCTTAGAACTTCTGGATTAGGACTTGTTTACTCTGTAGCTGAGTAATGCTCTCCAGTATGGTGCAAAAATGCACATACTAATCTTGTGGATACTCAGATTAATGAAATGTTGCTAATTATTTCTGACAATTCTTAAACCAACACCAATAGAATGATTATCTGTACCCTCAAATAACCTTCCAGCTAACCTGACTCAGGTTGGCAACTATCAATGAATTCAACAAGCTTGATGAGCTACAAAATCATCCAATAAATCTCATTCTGAAGTCTCGCAAACATCAAGTTAAAATCAAGTCAGTCATTTTGACTTACTGGTAATTCTCAGCAGTCACTCACATTAGATATCAAAAGAATGTGGACGCATGATTGAAATAACTCCAATCATACTCTAATAACTAATCCTATTCTCTGTGTGCCTGGTTTCTCCCAAGTAAACTCTGGCTCCAGATAAAAAGAATCAGAGCAGGCCAAGGTAGATATTAAATGTTGCATAAGTAAGGATTTATAGACTACAAACTGTAAGTGTGGAAGACAACAAACCATGTTACATATTTACAGGATTGTTCAATTTACCAGACTCCTGTTGGCCCCTTTTCTCTACATAGCTTGGAGTTGTCTCTTGATTGGTTAAGGACTGCTAGTGTTTAATTTTAATGTGCTGATACCATATGCTAAATAAAATAAATAATTGAAAAAACTAATAAGTCAACATTTCATGTTAGATTTATAGATTTTGAAAAGGGTGTTTGATTCCATAAATATTATTTCTGCAGTGATTTTAAAGCTTTGGAAAATCAAGACAAAAATTCAGATTTGTTAAAATTCTGAATAATATTTATCAAAGTAAAAGAGCAGTAATTAATTACAAGGTGATGCTAAATATCTTCAACATTTTATAGCAGTTTTATGAAAAGTATTTTATTTAAAATGGGAAGTTAAATGAATAACAATAAATGGAGATTATTTAAGTCATTTAGATTTCACAGATAATGAAGTTGCCTTTCCAAAAAATGCTTCTAAACTTCAGGAAAGAACCAATAAAAGCAAGAAATTAAGATTTAAGATAAATGCTAAAAATATTCAAGAAATACTTAATATCAAATGAAAAAGTGAAAGTAAAGGTAGAAATAAATTGAAAGTTAACTATTTCAAATATTTTGGAAACGTAATAGATGAAATTAATACTAGAATTAAACTTATACAGAATGCTTTCAGTAGAAATTTTAAAAAAAAGTATGCCTATATATTTAAAAAAGGTTTTAATAAATATATTTCATTAGTTATGTAGAGATTTAAGACTTGGACTCTTAATATATGAGCAATAAAGATTTTAAACAACAAATAAAAATATGGAGAAATGTATGTTAGGAGTATCGAAAAGAAATACAAAAGTGAAACAGTAAGAAAAGAAACAAGTATCAGTGACATTATCAGAAAAATTAGAAGGAGCTGTGAGGAAAACACTTGAAATCTTAAGCTATATCCCAAAAGACTGTAAAATGGTCTTGAAAGATGAATGGATAAGAAGACTTGCTTGGAAGGATATGAAAAACTAAAACTATGGATAGGAGAAGATAGATTTAATTTAAGACTTTCAATCAGCAGTGAATTTCAATTGGCAGTGATTGAAAGTTTATGTATTCAGTATATAATAAATTATAATAATCGTAATTGTGACAATATTTCTACACCTCAAACTCAGCAGAAATGCTCAGAATCAAATGACTTTTTTATAATTTATAAATCTAATGCAAAATATTAACTCTCACTCATTACATTTTTATAACTAGCAGTATGAATTAAATTATTCTAAGAAGCTCATTCAATATAACATCTGTTCATTACAGCTTACATTGAAATATATATATATCATAATCTGTTACAGATCCATAGCTTAAAGCAAAGTTATCATACAACACAACCATTTAAGCAGGAAAAATCAAAAATATGAATGTAAAAATATAATATTTACGTGTTACTGCAGTAAATTCCAATGTACATACGATATTATTTCACAAATCAGATTTATTCATCATTTTTAAAAACTTAAAAAGAATAACCTCTCTCACACCAATGGTAATTCATTTGTTACACATAAAACGATATATGTATAGAAATTTATTATAACACTTCATAAATATTACTATATATTCTCAGTACTACATATTTAATATCTTTATTTCAAGGTTATTAAAGTTATTAGAAAGTTTATTTTTGATCTAACAAATAAATTAGAATTGATATAAGAGATGGTGTTCTTTGCAGGAAGTTTATTAATATGATTCTAATAAGCCTGACTTGTGAATTATTGAGATAGGCAGATTGGAACTTATTATATACTAAATATTATTACAAATTATTAACACTACAGATTTAAAAGATATTATTTATTTATGATGTTATTAAAATGTAAAAATATATCTAAAATTAAATGCAGTACATATTACACATTTAAATTTTAATAAAACTTACAGCTGAACTTTTAAAAGTATAAAATAAAAACAAACAATAATTCAAAATCACTGACTTCAAAATTTATTCATGCGTGATAACATTCAGCAGTGGTTCTACTTGTACTAAGTCTTATAAGACTATGCAATCCAGTTTTTTTCCTGAATCTACTAAACCATACTGGCAATAAATTCCTTCACAAATCAGCATATGCATTAGGAATGTTAAACAAAAATATTCTTTAAGCAATTGCTTGGCCTTTTCACAAATGATCAATTCACTGACATTATTATCTCTCATTAGCTTTTAATTAATTCATATTAGCAAAAGTTACCATTTGTTCCATGATGTTACGACATAATCTGTTCAATTTAGAAATTCCTTTTGCTATCTAGATACTTAATTTTTATTAAATGATGCCGATAGGTTAATTTAGCCAAATTATATTTAGAATCGCTGACCATTTTATAGTTTTACCTTGTAGAAATGGTCTTTAGTTCATCTCATGATTGATCAATTTTTTGACTCATGATTAAAAATTAATATTTGTATACATAAAAAAGAATTTAAAAAAAAATAGTAAAGATTAATAATTATAAAAGAAAAACTAAATGCAAATAAACTCACAAAATGTGATAAAAATATCACTTTACTCAAAGATGAATAGCTTTAAAGTCTTACATACCCATTATAACATATTTCCGCCAATAATTTCATCGATTTAGTAATGCCATATTTTGCATTTAGATCCTTATTACTTTTACCGTAATTTCATTTCAAAATTAAATAGATAACTAAGCATTATGTGACAGAGATGTCTGCTAGTCAAATGCTTATTTGCTTTATAAAATGCAGTCTTTGGTCACCTTGAATCAAAAATTGGTCTATAAACAATTTATAACTACTCAGTAAAATCCTATATAGAACTAATAGAAAAAAACTAATACTTCTGTAATTTCTAACAAAGTCATTTTTTTAATTTTTTTTAAAGTATCAGAACAATCAATACATTAACAATCAATACATTTTTTCTACTCATTTCATATATACTTATCATTAGGTATTTGAAATATAGCCCTGTCAATAATTTTTCTATTTGCTTATTTAAAAATATCAACAATTTTATCGTTTCCTGAAATTTTTCCATTTTTTTATACATATAATTATTCCGTCTCATCTTTTCCTCTAAAATTTGATACTGACTTATGGACTATATCAATATAGAATTCAGCCACACATTTCATTAGCTTATCCCTATTTTTAATGATTACTGTTTTAGTTATATTGAATTATTTTTAATCTTTTTTTTATTTCATTTCACACAATGTCAGATATTCAATTCTTTTTACTGGGTAACTTTTAATCATGTTCATACTCCTCTTTTTCCATACACATTGCTTTATTTTAATAAAAATTTAACTTTTGTCCTTATTAATGCCATTTACATTTAGTAAATTGTCAGTTTGCTAATGAGCTGGTTTAATTCTCAGCTACCTTCAAAACTGGTAATATTTTCAAATGATTTGTAAACTTGAGCTTAAATTTACTGGAATATTTGTAAAGGTTAACAGCAATCTTTCTTAATAATTTTTCTAACTCTGAATAGTATATAATATTAATGATGACATTTCTTATGTTGAATCACACAGTGGAGCCACAAATAATTCTATATCTAACTACATGACTCCAATTATATGTTATCCAAAGAAAAATGTAAAACAAAAATGTAAATAAACAAAAAAAGAAAACATTAAAATTTGTCAATTTTATGACATTCGGAGTCATTTTTTCTTCTCTGAGCACTGTGTATATATTAATAAAATCTCTTAGGTTTACATTGAAGGCATATACATTTTATTCTTCCTTTATTATACTTTATGAATTTGATGTGATGCACTTTGCATAATAAATTATTTTCTGAGTGTAATGCTAAAAATTTTACAAAATTTTAAGCACATACATCATAATATTAAAAATTGAAACCGATTTTAAAATGTCAAATTAATTAGAAACCCTGATTTCTAGATAATAAAACCACTATTATGTTTCTATAAGAGAAAAGTATTATTGAAAAAAAAAATAGAATATCATCCAAAGTGTATTTAATATTGACAGAAAAACAACATTTCACTATGTAATTTATTTTAGAAAGAAAAATTTAGTTAATTTTTTTCCCCCCTAATTCTTATTTCTTCAATGAATGCATGAGTAAACATATACTTAGTATAATATATATACCACATGATTACTATTCTTTGTGCTTACACAATGTATTGATTATCCCCCTAATTCTTATTTCTTCGATGAATGCATAAGTAAACATATACTCAGTATAATATATATATATATATCACATGATTACTATTCTTTGTGCTTACACAATGTATTGATTATTCTGGCTTGCACTGAGTGGCACTACTGTATGGAGTTTTGCCTCTGTTAAAATATATATATACATGTGTCATCTCTATTAAATTTTGATTATACTATAATCTTAATTTATATGCATACTATATATAAAAAAAGCATCCATGATATACATATATGTGCATGTTGAAAAGTAACGAGCTATATATTATACATTATATATGTTGAATATGAGGGAGACTTGGTAAAATTATAGTGTAGTTCGTGGCTCGACTGTATTTTCTGCACTTTTATGTTTATTTCTTCAGAACTTTTTTCAAAAAAAAAAAAAAAAACAACCCCATAATGTATATTTCTTTAGTTACAAATTTCACAAGTCTATGATTCATATTATTTTTGAGTCAAATCTAAATAAGTCTACTATGCACATTCATTCTTTAAATTTTTTCCAATTTCAGCATTAAAATTCGTAAGATAATTTAAAATGTTCAATCTGTTTAAAAGCATTCTGTACATCTATGCAAAAGTCTTTCATTTCATTAAAATGGAAACTAGTTGGTATATATAAACTATCTGTGTTTGATACATTCCACAAATCTTGCTAATCTATGTGATAAATCACTAATGATCATGTTCATCTTTTTTTTTATTTTTTAATAATTAATTCTAGTTTACTTGTGCTTCACATATTTGTGTTTTTATAGTTAAATACTTATTCACTTTTCAAATCAATTCTCTCTTTAATATTTACATCTATCTTCATAGAGGCTAACAATGTCTCATTTAATATTAGACAATTCTTCCAATTTGTTAAATATTCCTTCACTTTTTGTATTAGATAGACAAATAAATTAATATTGAATAACAGCTTGAGGTCCATTATATGGAGTAGTTTTAGAAAATTATGCCAACCATTGACTTGGATAATAATTACATCTGCGAATTGAAGTCAGTTTATTTTTGTCGTGTCATAAATAAAAACATTAAAACATAACATTCTCATAAATATAAATAGTTCTAAAAACAATAATCTAACCACTGCTTCAGAAAGTATCAAGTTTATGAAAAGTAAGACCATGACTTTTTTTAATGTTAAAACTCAAGAGATCAAAACAAATAAATTCAACACACTGGCTCCAATGTGTTAATGAGCAGCTATCCAAGACTGATCATATCATAATAATTGTATCAACAAGAATGTATAAAGTGGAATTAGAGAATTTGTTTTGCTTGCTTATTTTAAAATTTGAGAGAGAAATCAAAGCATCTTCCTTTTACTAGCAAACTCATTTTGCAGTCAATATAATTCTGACTTATATATGAATTGATACTTTAGTAAATGATATACTTTTAATAAAATTTTAAAAAGTTAATTCAACTTTTGATATATAATATCAAAGGATTATTTACTAAATGATTTTTTTATTACAGACTTCATAAATACTAATTTATAATAACAGCTTCCAGTTTAATAATGTACAAAAAAGTGTATGAATTGCAACAATAATTTTATTTAAAATTGATTAAAAACTATTTCAAATTAAGTGCCCCCCTCCCATTTAAAAAAAAAAAAGGTTTTTAGGGTAGTAAAAGTCAGTCAAATAGTATTGTTTCTAATATCAAATAATTTTATTCAAACCATGGAAAAGATTTAAATTTTTATTATAATTTATTCAACAAAAAATTTACTTGAATAATTTTTACAGCAAATATCATATTTGGTTAAAAAGTTTTTCCAATGTATGATTTGTAGAGCAATAAAAAAAAAAGTGAACAAATATTTTTTACGTGTATATATATATATTTTAAATGAATTTTCTTTCAGTATTTTTTATTTCTCTTTTATAGATAAATACTGTACCGCTAATGAATAGCGCTCCATATAAAATTGTTGTTTGCAACTATTAAAATAAAATCGCATATTTAAATAACGGAAAGATTTTGAAATTAAAATATCTCATTTGAAAAAAAAAGAAAACTATAAAAGTTTAAAGAGTTTTTTTTATTATTAGTTTAGAACAGTTTGCTAAAAGTCAGTAGTAATGTTTACAAATTAATTATTTAATAGAGGAGGGAGAAAATTTAACTTGGCAAAAACTAAACTTTAGAATAAATTAAGAAAGTATATTTAGAAAAGTTAGTTTTATTAAAAGAAAATGCAGTTAGCCCAGGGGTAATTTAACTGAGAAAATTTAAAACTATTTAAGAAAAAAGAAATCTTAAAAATTAAAAGAAAATCTTTTAATTTATTTAAAATAAAATAAATGTGTGCGCGTAAATAACGAATTGATTATAAACATAAAGAAATAATAAATGTGTGCGTGCTAAAAAAAAGGAAAATATGAAAGTTAAATATTAAAATCAATGAAGGTTTATAATTTCCCTCAAAGATTGCAAATACTCACAGACTATATAAAAAGAGGATTAGCAATGGCTATTAATTAAAATCCATAAACAGGATTAATTAAACACATCTCAAAAGAATTTAATCAAAACAGTAGACGAATTTAAAAACTAATTAAAAAGGGATAACAACAGGATCATCATATATAGGGCCGAAAATTTCGTCAAACAGTCTTATTCACATATCTAGTTTTTCAAGTATTTAGATCCAGTCATCTGCTATATGTAGCTTTTTTAAAGACAATGCAGTGTTAAGCCGAAAGTCGGAACATGCGGCCAGATTCCCGCCTCAGTCCGACAGAATATCATAGAAGCAATGCCTGTGTAATAATTTGAAGCCACCAGGAATGTCTAACCGTCTGAAATAGAAGTAGCATGGAATAGCAATCATCAGAACCTCAATGGAAACTTAAAATCAAACAGGTTGGTAAGACACACACACAGTAGTAAATAATTTGAAGCCACCACATTCAAAAATCCTATAGGTAATAACATTTTCTTATTCTTGATATTAATTAATGTAGCCATTGTAATCTTTGAGGCCTCCCAGAGTCAGTTTAATAAATGAACTCTATACCAGCATAAAATGAACTACTTATGTGCAGGTTGATATAATAAACCGATAGCAGTACAACTTTGACAAATCATATAAATCAACAGCTCGTATGATAGTGTGTATGCACTATATATTTTGATACTTATGTTTATTTAATGTTTTATTATAATATGTGTGTGCATAGGATATTATAAATCATTGTTTATATTTAATTACAAGATTCATAAAATTTGTTTACAAGTTATATTAAACATTTTATTTAAAATAAATTATTCTACAAATTAGTATTTGTTGGTCAATTTCTTTTAATTATACTACTAAAAAACAATTTAGCAGAGAAGTTAGAGCAACAATTTATTATATACGTCTTTTGATTGAGCTAGTTGGGATTTCTTAGGCGCTGAATTAGTTGGCCATCACTCAGGGCACATTAGTTATCTCTTGTAATTAACTGGCGCCTGGAGTTTACTCCAAAACAAAAAAGTGCTCTGAATGACAAGTATTAAATTTTGCAGTTGAGAAGATCTGTGGCCTTGAAACATAATCGTAGTTATGAATCTTATATATAGCTCTGGTTTGGTCATAGGTACTCTCTGGGTATTTGCTTCTCTGCCTACTGGTGTGGAGCAATACTTAAAATTGCAGTGGAGTAGATTGAATTCATAATAAATAATTTTATATCATATTTTTATACATAAAAGTAAGTCTTACAATATTGATTTTACAATTCTTATTTCAATTAAAGAGAAAAATTACATGCTAGATTTTGTTTCCTAATCGATCTACTATCCCCACCCAGTTCAATACATTAGCAGTAAAATGGAAATTTAAAAAAATAGTTCATTACAATATTTTTTATTGTTATATTTGAATATTCCAAGATTCATTTAATATGATATATTCAGAGAATGTAATGTCCTACATGGGTGTTTATAGTGGTAGAGTAGTAGATGCTAGAACCCAATTCTATTACTAGAATTTATTAACTCTCAAAAAATAGTCTTTAAATTATTATTAGAGAATTTATTAAATTATATGTGATGCATCTAATAAGGTATACAAATTAAATTAAGTCTAAATAAAAGATCTATATTATAAAGATAAAACCATCTGCTGTTTGAACACAATTTTAGTTTTAAAAAATCCATTAGTAAAATTCTTTTTAAAAAACACAAAAAAATATTAATGACTAATTATTTTCTATATCATGTGATATTCACATACCAGAAATGTCAGAATAACAAGCTTTTTGGATATCCTGTCATTTCCATGTAATAGCATTTTTTTTTTTTTTTCCTGTTTCCCACACTTTCTGTAGTCAGCATTTATTTTGCTTCTGTTAGCTGGGAATCTAATTTTTCATGTATATATGCTTCTAAATTTTAGTTTTAACTTTTTTAAAAAAATAATTTAAATTGATTAAAACCAACAAATAATAAATATAATAGCAGGTTATATGTTAAAGAGAGTAAAGGATAGTATAATACAATTATATTTATACAAAAGTGCTACATATTTATATATATTTTCAAATTTCATACAAATTTATATAATCACAATATATATTATTTAGATTGAATACACAGCTAGATGATTGTTAGTCTTTCTTTACAAATTGAGGTAATGAGAGGTTTCACGTAACTAAATAAATATCAATTAGTTAGGTTTTAATTTTTGTAATTTTGTTAAAAAATAGTAATTGTATTTTGCGCATGATGAAATTAAAAATAAAATAGCATCTTAGAAACCATAAAGTGAAGATGAATGTTATGGTTCTAATATTTAAAGTGTTTTCTCTTTATACTATGATTCATTTAGAGATGATACGAGTGAATTATGCTGATTATAATGTTGCTAGATTTGTAATTCAGTGCAATGTAAAAGGAAATGATCCATGGTATGTTAATCTCTGCTACATAGTGTATAAATAAAAAGCAGGAGACATTAATATTATTAATTATGTTGGATGTAAATATATTAATTTGAGATAGTATAGTATCTAGATATTATTTCATATACATCTGAAAATAGGTTTTGACACATAATTATCATAATAATAGGCCATTGTAAATAAATAATGGAAATATAATGTAAAGATACGTCAATGAC
This sequence comes from Epiperipatus broadwayi, assembly GCA_028023455.1. Classification (NCBI taxonomy): domain Eukaryota; kingdom Metazoa; phylum Onychophora; class Udeonychophora; order Euonychophora; family Peripatidae; genus Epiperipatus; species Epiperipatus broadwayi. The sequence continues at coordinate 16,410,740 of JAQFVV010006204.1, forward strand.
TTTGTCATGTCTGTATTTTATTGATTGAAATTGCAATAGTTTTTTTATTCCAAATAATCGAATGCAAAGTGTATTAATTTTTTTAATGAACTTAGTTATTTGATTGTGGGTATGCTACCAGTTAATTTAAGATATGTATGTTTATAAGGCCTTAACAGGTAGCTATAATAGATATACATGTCATATAGAGTTGTACAAAGGCAAAAGTACAATTTCAGATGCTGGTAAATGTCTGGGTATTAGTAGTTTTATCACATCCAAATGAAAATATTTTCTCTATCTAAAAAAAAAAAAATGCATAAAGGTTTTTTAGCTATATGGAGTGTGAGTGAATTCATCATATTCTGCAAAAGGGTCAAAGAGGCTGCTTTGTTGCTTAGCATATTGACAATAATATAATGTTAGAACATCATCTAACTTTAACTTCGGGAGTATTGACCAAACAGTTATAGCATGAAAATATGCTGATTTGGCAGTCAAAACAAAATTTCACAGTTCTAATGGATGTTTATTTGCATATTTACGTTTATTCATTTGCTGCATAGTTAGTAATCTTTTTTCATATTTGTAAGCTATCACATTATAATAATTTGATTTCATACTTTAAATGGATTCTAACAAGATGAAATTCTTTTGAAAAGGTAAAAAACAAATAATAAAAAGCATTATTATTATTATTCTACAGGACTAAATCTAAATCTTTTTTTTTTTCTGTTTAGCCACATGTGTTAAATCTGAATCATTTACACTCTGTAGACTATTTCAGACTAACTTTTATTCTTCTCTGCCATTTCCTCTTCATTGTATATATATATTATTTTTGTCAAAACCAAATTAAAACTATTCAAAATTAAAAATACTAATCACCAGCACATCTTTCTCCGAGTGAGGCAGATTTCTAGAGTACAAAAATGACACAAAGCAGTGTACACTTATTTAAACTATAATAACTTCATTCATTTCAAAAACTTTCCACTTTTAATATGGAAAAAAGGTTTTAATAAAATAATTACTTGTGTTATAGTTTTTTTTAAAACTAATTTTATTTTATATATAAATTACTTTAGTCTATAATCTTTTTATTTTAGGCATATTCTTTCACTTGCTTGGAACATAATTGTATGAATAAATTTTTTTATTTGAAAAAGAAAAATTTTTTTTTCTTTAGGTTTTTTTTTTCTTTCCATTTTTCAATTATAAATACTAATTTATGAAGAGTTATTTTTCACAATATGTAATTATTAAAAATATTAACAATTTTTTATTAGGAAAGAAATAAACTTCTCACAGACATCAACATGTGAGGTTACTAAGAAAAATGAAAGCTACCAATATATATATTCTTTGTTTTAGAGTAATAAATTATCTTAAATAATTCATATTATAAATCATTTTATTGGAAATTTTATGAGAAGTATAATGAATCTATTAATAAAAGTATAACATTAAAATTTATCTTTTAAAATTTATGAAGAATGATAAAAGCAATAATTTTACAAAGTATGAAGTATGATTAATAATACTGTATTTTGAATAGTAATGTGATTATATTTTTTCAGCTTTATTAATTCTTTGAAACTGCATCTGTCTAATAGCAAACACTAATTAATTTTTGTTTAGTGCAAACTGAAATTATAAAAATTGTCATAAATCAATTCTTTAAAAATTCAATATTGCTATTATGTTTGTCAAAAGATTAAATGTTGAAAATATGATATGAAATAGTTGGCAAGCAATATATTTATTTTATATCGAATAAAATAAATACATAATCATGCTGTTTTTTTATTTCTGAAGATACATATATTAAAAATATATTATAAACAATTTTTTGTAAACAAATACAGTAATAAATTGTTACTAAATGGATACCTTATACACACATACAAAATATTATGGAAGTAAAGTATGTAAAAAAAATAAAAACCAGAGAATTAAACTTCAGAAAACTTTAACTTTCAAGTCCATCAATCTAAACTGCACAAGGCAGAAAATTAAATGATATTAAGTTTATTACATATGCAAAGCACAAAAATTTATTTCAAGAAAAATTAGTATAACAAAATAGTTATTCAAGTATTACTGAGATTTACGATCCTACATAGTTTAGTGTAGTGTCAAACTGGAGCATGAAGTCCTTGGATTGCTTCCAGTTCTGGCACAAACTTCCTATGAACTCTTGAGCAATAGTCATTAGATAGTAAATAATATTTGGCTGAAAAGTTAAAATATACAAAACATTCATTATTTCACTACAAATAGCACTATCAAATGCACATGTTAATAGTGCAGAAAAAATAAATGTAATTAAAACAATGAACATAGGTAGTTAGAAAAAAAGATTACATTAGCAATGGATAAGAATTTATACGTTAGCAATTGTAAATAATTAGGAAAATAATTTAATGAGGTGATAATCATCATCATAGGCATAGCAATAATCTAAGTGTTTACTGAATTCATTAACTCTCCAGTTTTATCTATCCCTTGAAAGATGGCAGAGGAAATGCAAATTAACTACACTATTCTTTAATGTCATCTATTCATATTCTATGGGGCTTCTCCCTCTCCTTTTTTGTTTACTCTTTGTGTAATATCAAAATTAGAGCTTTAGTTTGTAATCAACATTCATTTGGAATACATAGTTATACAGTTATAACTTCCTCTTTCCAAATGAATGTAGTAAAGAATGTATAGTTTTTAATAAAAGTAAAGGATTATTGTCCAGCTTGTTGAAATTAGATCTAAGAGAGAATGGTTTTTATTTAGAGTAAATATATATATATATGTAATATAAAGATTAAAAAAAAAGAAACGAATATTTTACTAAGGTCTATTTGGAAGAGAAAGCTGGAACAAACTAGCAATATAGAATATTAATAATTTTTATTAATCATTCATTGGACTATGATTATCCAATAATGAATATTTCTATAGCATAATTTTCACTATACCATTCTCATGCAAGATACAGATTGGTTTCTATCCACTTTTAACACCTTATGGAAGGATGTATTCATAAATGTGTGACGGAAAGATATGTGGAAAAGATCTATGATCCTCAAGATGCACATTTTATACTGAACCAGCACTCATCAGTTGACCCAGACCACAATCTCTTACATATGTTTTTATCATTGTTCAGTATATATATAGCAAATTACTAGTTTATTTGATGTGTCAAATGGGCTACCTTCACAACTTTGACACAAATCACTTAATGAAAGTATATTAATAATTTTTATTAGTCATTCATTAGACTCGAGATTATTCAATAATGAATAATATTTCTGTAGTGTAATTTTCATTACATCGCTCTCATGCAAGGTAGGGATTGGTTTTCTATCCGCTTGCATCTTAGGGATCATAGATCTTTTTCACATGTCTTTGGTCATATGTTTATGATTACATTCTTCCAAAGGTGTTAAAAGTGAATCATCTTAATACAGAAATATTCATTATTGGATAATCTCTAGTCTAATGATTAAGTGATTTGTGTTAAAGTTGTGAGGGCAGCACATTTGACACTTATCAAATAAACTGTAGTGATTAGCCATCTATATATATATATACACTAAACAATGATAAAGATATATGTAAGAGATTGGGTTATGGGTCACTGATGAGTCCTGGTTCTAGCATGGAATGTGCATCTTGGGAAACATCTTTTTCACAAGTCTTTGGTCACATTAAGATTACATCCTGTCACAAGATGTTAAAATCAAATAAAAAACAGTCCCTATCTTGCATAAGAGTAATGTTGTGAAAATTACACTACAGAAATATTATTCACTATTAGCAATGTAGAAGTATTAAAAAGAATAGGGGGAAAAAATATTATTTTGTAAATGTTAGGGAGGGGGGGAGAAAGTCACTTGATGATTTCAAGTAGGAAAATTTTGTATTTAAGGAATATAGAAAGAACAAAGAATATTGAAAGTAGTCTTACTTGATACATAGAACCTGCCTTTTTTGCAGATAAAAAATGATAAAACATAATAGAATATAATCATTCATTTATGATTGCAGATGCAGTGCATGAATTTATTAGTTTAATCAGTTTTCTACCATTTTGATTGTTTTTTTTTTAATTCAATATGACAATATCTAATATTCAGTCTCTGAAAAGAAAGTAACTTTTTTGTGTGTATTTTTTTCCTTTATGCTAATGATGAAAACTTTTTAACTTTCTATTTCTTTTTTAAACATTCTAAAAACTTGTATATTTTGGGCTATCCTGATATGTACAGTAAATTATAATAAGGATACAGTTGCTTGGTTGACTAATGAAATGATTGAGTTATTATCTTATATAACAAATAATTCGCTTAAAAATCTAAATTGGTAACTGCTTTATTCTATATTTAATATTCTCTTTTAAGTGAGCATGATAGATTCCTGATGAGCCATAAAAGAATATTTTCAATACAAGTAATTGTTTCCAAAAGATTATCAGAAATTCATCACTATCTTTCAAATCTGTTTTAAGATTATATCCATTAATTTGATAATCTAATCAGATGTGTACACTAAAAGAATGTGTACCATGAACCATCAGATAATAGTTTTTTCAAGACCTAGGTCAGCAAATTTTAAAAATCAACTTTGTCTGAAGGGAATTTATTTTTGAATAGTTTCTTAAAATCATTCTCTATGGTTTATGGACTTTTGTCTTTTCTTTTCAAGAATAAATTCCTGCTTATATCAGTTATTACTGTATTTTTTTATTTTTCAAACAATTCATTTGGGATCTGGTTATGACAATATTCTTTTTTCCTTTTCTATCCACATTTTATTTAAAGTTTTTCTAATTCTTAGATTTGGAAACGTTTCATTTGACATTAATGTTATTCCAATTTTTCTTTTGAGAATTATTTTTTAAATCTGTAATGATGACTAAATGTTTAGAACCACTTAATGTTTCATCAAACTATTTCAATATGACAATTTGGGAACTTTTCTGACTTATTTTATGATATTCTTTATTTTGCAGGTGCTTCTTTTTTTTTTTTTTATAGGGTCACTTTTTGGAGTACTAATTTTCTTTATCAATTACTGCACACAATTTTTTATTCTACATTTTATAACAATATTTATATCACCCATAAAATCTGGCACTGCTTTAAAATATTTTTCCATGGTTTTATGTCGTTATTCATAAATAGAATAGCAGCAATATATATTGATCCAATTTTCCAACTTTTCCACCATGATTTACAAGTTTACACTTTACATTAAAAAAGATGACTAAAATTTTGAATCATTGCCCCTCTTATAATGTTTTATCAAAATAATTAAAAAAATACAGTGAACTATTCTTTACAGAATAATTTTGAATATTGTACTTCCTTTGCATCAGCTATGAGTAGAAATATCTGTAATAATTCATATGTAGTATGCAAGATTTACTGAATAATAAAATGCCCGGACTAAACAGTTTGCAACCTGAAATACAGCGCAATATTTTCATTCTTAAAATTCAATATTTTTATCTTTGTTGAGAATGACATTCAGCTTCATATATACTTTAAAACAAAATTCTCAGATTTATTACCAAATGAAAAAATGAATTTTATAGAGCAAAAAGAGAATAATTTATTTAAGAGACAAATTTAAGAAATTCATAAATTCTTTCGATCATAGTATAAAATCAGCATTGTATTTAACTATTGTACACTAATTTAGAAAAGTAAAATTCCAACTTGAAATTTTGCATAGTATATTTATCTTATATTCATTTTTCAAAATTTAGAGTAGATGAGTTCAAAATTTTAATTTCTTTAAATCTGATAATAATATTATGTCATAAAAAATCTCATTAAAAAAAGAGCCGGGTTTTTTTTTCCATTTTCTTAATTTGCTTCTAACTTCATAAATTTGTTGTTGTTTATTTTTTGGATATTTTCATTAAAAATAGCCAATATTTGAAGAACACCAAATAGTTTCCCAAAAATTTATATAAAATTTTACATTTGTGTTACTTTCATTTATTATAAATGTTTTGCATAATTTCATAAAAAATAAAAGGAATTTGATCCTTTAACTAAAATATTCATAAAAATTAAATAATTGATATTTTCATGAGAAATAACTAGAAGCAGAAAAATGCACATAAATTTTTACTATTTCTGTTAACAGCTATGAAGAACATAATATCTGAGGATCAATGTGAGTCAGTTTGATTCATTTGATGAAATTGAGTTATATTTCTTCAAATAAAATTGATCAAGAAACCTTTAGTATTTTAGTCTGCTACTCATCTATGGGCTAAAATACTCACATTCAATTTTATTTATTTGTAAATATGGCCACTATGAATATAAAAAAACAACAAAACAATTGACATTTGAATTAAACAGCAATAATACATAACCCAGAATTTCCAAGTCAGAAGATGAAAGGAATGGCACAATTAATGTGTGATAAAGCATTATGTTTAAGGTAGTATGCAGAACACTAACTGGTGACATTATAAAATAAATTGCAAATATTTTTTGTCAAAATGCAAAGAATAAAGAAAAGTTTATTTTATGAGCAATTAAAAACCAAAATGAGATCACATTTTAAATTAAGAGTATTATTGGTCATTCAAACATAGCTGACGATATTTTTCAGTATTTCAAATGTTATTGCCAAATGAAGATATCTATATAGTGATGGTGAACATATCAGAGCATGATTGGGACGCATAGTATATCATGTTGAATATTTTTAATATCAAGTAAATAAATCACTCAATGAAAAAAAGATTTGATCATAGATTAAAAAAAAAACATAGTAGACAATAAAATCTTAAAAATGTGAAGAAATATAACGTAAAAGCAAAAAATTATTAAAAAAATTATGTTAATTTAATTTTTCTTTTCTTAATGATTGTAATGACATCATGAATTATCATATATGGAATTTTCATTGACAAAAAAATATGGGAAAATTGTTTCTTAACAATCTATCAATGGAAAAGATATTCACAAAATAATTTATAAACGTTCTTTTTCAAAGAAATAGATCTTTTGAAGCTAGTTTCTGATAGTGCTCTCTCAATAATTAGAAAAAAAAATTTTCTTAATTTATTTGCAAGTTGGACCACCATGATAAGTTTTCACTGCATTATATATCGAAAAATATATTCTTAAATCTCTTGATAGCATAATAATTATTGTAAAAAAAAAATCCCCTAACTTTATCTATGTAAATGCTTTAAAGGAGACAAAAATTCCAACTTTTGTGAAACAAAATACATTCATTAGATTAATAACAATGTTTATTGGATAACTCAGGGCAAAATGTTTTATCGATTTGCTTGCAAGTTTGGATAATTGTAGCTAGTGAGAATGAACATAACCAGTATAAAAAATTATTAGACATTGAATAATTTCTAAATTAATATTGCTCACATATTTTTGTTTGCATTTGACAGCTAAATATGAAATTGCAAGGTATGCAACACAATTGCCAATATGCTTTTTAAGCTAAGTTAAAAATATTATATCCCAGTAGCATTTCAATGGCTCTAAATATGATTTAAAATTAAAAAATTAATAATATATCAGAAATCTCATGAAAAATCTAAAAAGTATTAATTTTCTATCAGATTCATATAGTTTAGACAATTTGAAGAGATAATTCAGCAGTAAAAAAAAAAAAAAAATCACTCAAGTTAGAAAATTTTGAATGACTGGGTTTAAACATTTTCAAATCAGTTCTATTTGGGAAAAAGTTTGTTGATTTAAAGATTATCTTTGAAATTACTGACTAAAATTGTTTAATTGAAGAAATAAATAAGAATTTAAAAAATGAATTACTAGCAATGATGACTTAGAATACTATTCTATAAAACAAGTATTCCATCAATCAATACTATTCTATCCAATAGACAGGTCCAGAGTACTCACAACATCAATTCATCCATTCCATTCTCATCCTTGCCCATTTCTTCAATTCCACATAGTCTTCCCATCTCTTATATCATCCAATAATGTCAATCTCTTCCGTCCTTTCTTTTTATTTTCACTCATCATTCCCTCCAAAACCCTTTTCATTAAACTATAATTTCTTCTTAATATATGTCCAATCCAGTTTCTTCTTCTCTCTCTGATATTCTCAATCAATCGTCTTTCCTCATTTACTCTTTTCAAAACTTCTTCATTTGTTATTTTACTTATCCAACGGATTTTTTTCCATTCTTCTCCATGTTCACATCCCAAAGATTTCCAATTGTTTCTTAAATCTATTACTCAGTGTCCATGTCTCACAACCATACATTAATACACTCCACACATAACATTTAATTAATTTCTTCCTTAATTCTCTTTCCAAAGGTCCACAAAATATCTTCTTTCTCTTCACAATATCTCTTTTGCCAATGCTATTCTTTTTTTAACTTCATCTTCCATCCTCACTCAACCAACTACCCAAATATCTAAATCCCTTCACCTGTTGAACCATGTTACCACGGATTCTAATTTGTAGTCTTTTTGCATTTCTCTCTAACCATAAACACTTAAGTCTTTTCAATATTAATCTTCATTCCATACACCATACATCCTTTTTCCAATTTATTCAACATATTCTGAAGACCCTCTTCCTCCTCAGTGATAAAAGCCATATCATCTGCACATCATATACACTTGATTATTCTCCCTCAAACATTTGCTCCTCCACAGACCAAATAATTATTTAGCATGTCTTCTAAATAAATATTAAACAGAACAGGTGACATACTACATCCTTGCCTAACTCCACTTTCTATATTCACTTCATCAGTCACATTACTCCCAAATTGAATTCTTATCCTTTGACCATTATACATATTCCAAATCAATCTTTTTTCTTTCCAAAATACTCCTTTATCTCTTAAGATGGACATAAATTTATTCCAGACTACTCTATCAAATGCCTTTTCTAAATCCACAAAACATATACCAATTCCTTTATCTTTTTCAATATATCTTTCTGCAATTGTTCTAACAATACCAATAGCATCTCTTATGCTTTTCCCTTTCCGAAAACCAAACTGTTCTTCACCAATATAATAATATACCTTCCCATAAATCCTTTGAGTTAAAATCCTCAATAAAACTTTAGAAGCACGAGATAACAAACTAATTGTTCTATACTCTTCACATTTAGCAGCTTTCTTCTTTTTAGCAATTGGAATCATTATAGTTATTTAAAAATCTTCAGGCCAAACTCCCTATTATATATCAAATTGCAAAGTCCAACTATTTCCTTCATAGTAAATTCTCCCATTTCTCTAAAAAATTCTATAGGTATTGCATCAAATCCAACAGCCTTACCATTCTTCATTTGCATGATTGACTTTCTTACTTCATCTGGCAATATGTCCATACTGTTATCATCTATTTCAACATCATATAAAAAATAATAGAAATGGTTATTTTTCTTTCAACACTTTCATCTCAATTATTTTCTGAAATAAATTTTAGTAATATAGGTAAAAATCAGCAAAATAAAATAATTGAATGATTAGTTGCTTCGTAATTCATATGAAATTTAAGTATCAAAAGTGACAAAATCAGGCCATGATCCATAAAACTTGAATTTTAAAAATATGCTACTCTATCGCTATATTAAACTACACATAACTATAGGAAAATGTGATGTTGTTTCTACTTCCATAACAGTCAGCAATAATATACTAAATAATTCATTATCATAATAATCATTTATTTATTTTTTTAGTTTTGAAAAAAAAAAAATTGTCATTATTATCTAATTACTAATATTATTAATATATTGCTATAGGCTTTAATCAGAGTTGGAAAAATATATATTTTAAATTGAAACTAGTTTTTTTTTTTTACTCACTGATATTTTAATAACAAAACTGAACCTTGTTTATTACATTAATACTAGAATTGACCATTTAAAACTAAATGTTTTTTTAATTTTTTATTAATCACATTTTAAAAGGTCTCATCCTTATTAATTACAATTTCCAACTCTATTACTGAAATAACAATGAATATTTCAATTCAAATATTTTAACTTTTAATGGTTTATTGACATTTGTTCATTGTTTGATTATTATTCAGTGTTAGTAGCTTTTTTTAAATCACTTTATTTTATAGTGAAAAAATGCCATCATTTAATAAACATAAGTCCAATCAAAACAACTTGTTTTAAATGAACTGTTTTTAAGAGCAATTATTATTTAAACCAATGACCATAAAATTGCATTTTAATTTGACATATTTTCAGAAATAAACTTTAAACACAGGAATTAAGCAAAATTTGAGAAACAGACTGATAGGCAAGCAAAATACTTCAAAATATATAGACTATCAACTTAATGTAACTTCCAAAATCAGCAGTTAGAAAATTTTCTTTGTGAAAAGGAATATATAATTAGCCTAATATAAGAGAAGTCCGCTGGTTTTATTCCACATCTTTATGGCTTGTAGTTTTCATTTGAGTGAGCTAAATTAATGCAGTGAGATGAATGGAAGGAAGAAAGACAATCCTTTTCTTTTTTTGATGAAAAAAAAAATGAAAAGAAAAATAAACCCAATGCATGAAATGTAGATATGAGTTGAAAGATCAAGTACACAAAATGAAGAATCATTTTTAAAAATGCAAAGAAGCTAATAGTGATACTGCTTGAATAATGTTAATTTTAAACAATTATTTTAGTATTAATCAAACTTTTCCCCCCACAAAATTATTTTACCAAGATAAATTTTGCAATTAATAAAATTCACATTTTATGTTAAAAATTCTAAATAGTCAATAATTTTATTTTTCCTTTACTTACATTGAGCTATCTACTTCTGAAAAAAGTTTGAAAAGTATTTAGAAATACTTTTATATACTATAGCTCTCAAAATTAAATATACTCAAGTTATCCTAATTGTGCAAAGAAAAAGAATTTAAGAAAAAGATAATTATTGTTTCAAAAAATTCCTTTACTGTTTTCTTATAGTGTTAAAAATAACTATAATAGATGGTTTATTCAGTATATCCAATTACTTGATACCTAAAATATAAAACAAAATATCATAGGCTTTCATATTTTAAGATAATAAACTATAAAGTGGAGACACTTGTATTGCCCAGTAATTATTCTGTTTGAATTAAAAGCAGTGCAAAAAAGATTACATGTCTATTGAAAAATGCAATTTAATATTGAAAATTTAAAAAAACCCCACTGTAAACAATTACATAGATTTGGGACAATCACGTGCAATGATTCAAGGAATTGTAAATAAATTTAATTATGAGAAAAGAAGGCATAAAAATATGCAGAAGTAATAGAAATAAAAGTTAACTTTATAAATGCTACGAGATCTAAATCAAAGTATAAAGATTTATAATAAATTTTTAATACAAGATTAATAAATCTCTTTGGACTGTAATTACCCATAGAGCAGTGAAAAAAAGGCTGTCAGGGAACTAAATCCAGAAAAAAAAGCCACGGTGCAATAAAAATAAGACACAAAAAATGTTTAAGACTAGCATATATATATATATTAGTTTGTATAATACTTTAATGTCTTGTGGAATTAGAACCTATTCAGTAGCAATATTAAATTTAACAGTCAAATGAAATAATTCCTGATGTCATTAAAATATACAGGCCCAATTTATAGTCTCGCAAGACTTATTTTTATTTATCCATGGCTTTTTTCTGGATTCGCATTCATGATACCTTGCTCTTCTCTATGCCTCAAGGATAAATAATTACATTCCAAAGAGATTCATTAATCTCATATGCAAAATTTGCAGTCAATATTTATGGTTAAACATGGATTTTCTAATATTGCAATATCTAACTTCTTTACATTGTTTTCTTATAATAATAAATTGTAATGTCTTGAATTACTGGATGTGATTTCTCACATAATCTTTGTAATTTTTGACTGTGATTTGTTTTGATGTAAATTTCACTATCAAATTACAATAATCAATAAACATACAATCTTCTCTGTACTGATTATGTTTTTCATATATATAACAAAATAATCACTGAGCAATGATAAATTAATATAGTGTACAAAAATCATATTATATAGTTATTGAAACAGGAGTTCAATGTGAAGTTATGTTCAATTTTGTGCATGCTATCAATATGTAGAATGGATACACTTGAATAAAATATCAAATATAACTTTTTTGAGCAATTAGGACAGCTTCCAAAGTTTAATTATATGCATAAATTTACTCTTGAGACCTAATACATATAAAAGTTTTTATAAATGCTTTTAAATCATATTTTCCAGAAAGTACCATCTTTCTGTTAAAAGTTAAATAGGTAGTCCAATACAAACAAAGGAAAAGTAAAATTATTGATGAAGTAGATATTTTAACATAAAAAATAATTATTAGTTATAAAATTTATTTTGAGAAAAGTTTTTGTAGGAAAAATAATAATAATGCAAAAACTGATTAAAATTAATAGCATACTTTCATAATCACTGTTGACTTCTTTGTATTTTTAAAATAATTTTTCATTCTATAAATAGCCTTCCAACTCTTAACCACATTTCTTGCACTTGGTTCTATATGTTTTTCTGCTTTCATTTTTTTAGCCCATTAAAAGAAGACCAGACTTATTTCCTTTCACTCATTTCATTGCTTTAATTTAGCTCACTCGATGACCACAAGACATAAGGATGTAGAATAATATCTGGGGAAGTCCTTTATAATAAACAAACTGTTAATTCTCCTACACAGAGGGATTTTGACTGTGGGAATTATATTAACAAGTTGATAGCTGTATATAGGAATATAGAATTAAATTAGAAAATAGTACCAAATCAAAAGGCAATTCAGATGTTATGCAAACAAATTTAAATAATAATTGTTCTAAGATTGTTCTGAAGAAAAAAAGTGCTCTTTTAAAGCAAATTGTTTTGATTAAACGTAAGTTTATTGGACGATATTGTTTCTGAATTGCATTTCTTGCACTAGAAAATTAAATGGATAAAAAAAACTACTGATACTGGATAATGAACTGACATTAAATAATTGCCAATAAATTATTAAAATTAAAATATTTAAATTCAAATAGTCATTGTTGTTCAGATAACAAAATTGGAAATATTTAATAACAGTAATGGCCTTTTGAGAATGTGATAAATAATTTAAAAAAAAAAAAAAACCCTGAACTAAACCATGATATAAATCAACCTTTTTGATAAAAAGCTTTTCTATTAATTTAATATACAAAAATATATGTGCTGAATATATTTTATTTTCTACTACGATTACTATATAAATATACATTTAACATGCAAAATCAAAATGGTTCGTCATCCACGTACTAAATATTCCTTGCAAATAATGAATAGGATTTAAAGCTGCACATAAAAAACACAATAAAAGCAAACAAAACATCAATTGGTTGATTAGTAAATAATCAACATTTTTATAAATTTGTAATATTAAATGAAGGCAAAAAATTAAATATATGAAAATAATATCTGAATTAAAGTTTCCCTGTTTAAAATTTACAACTACAGTACATAAATATAAACACTTAGAGAAAGCTTTAACGTAACAATAACACTAAAATCAAATTAAGTATATAAATACCAATTTCGAATTTTATACAAAAATAATGTGAATATCTTTTAGTAAAATAAAAAAAACAATACAGCAGTTTTATACATTCAATCATAAGGTAATAAAAAAAACTGTTTTTGGAATTTTGTACTAATTCTAAGTAAGCTTTCTTATGTAGTACATGCACAGTATTTAAAACACTTTAACCCCATCCCTTCAATTAAAAAAAAAAAAAAAAACTAACGTTAATTCTCGTAGAGATAGCCTTTAAAATAACAATTACTACATAAAACAAAGGTGTGTATATTAAAAAAAAGGTACAAAGGCAAATTAATTACAGTTTTCTTTTAGTGCTCTCTATAAAAAGAATTATTTTTTTTAAGTTTAAAAATAAATAGAAATGAACCATTTATATAGTCTCGCACCGACAGTAAATCTACGAAGACACGGTTAACAAAACATACTTATGACTTTTTAAAATAGTTGTACTTGACAGTTTCACTTTGAATTGAAAATTTAACTTACCGTAATAAAAAAATATAATGCACATAAGTTATTATTTTAAATAAAACAAAATAAAATAATTTCTTTATAAAACTTCGACACTGGTTATACTTTTTGGAGTCGCCATAATAAATTGACTCCCGGCCTCAATTTCATTCTTGTCTTGACGTCACGTCTTTGCACTCTACAGGGTTTGTCTACTAAGTTTATATAGTTTTCTGTTGTAGTATGTAATAAGTTTTTTTTATGAAATTGTCACCCATTTATAAATATAATATTTTATCAAAATCAGCTGGATAGCAATAAGTTATTTATATCTAAAGTTTAAAATTATCTTAAAAATTACTGGTTGTTTCTATCACTATATCAAAAAATACGAATTGTGAAATAAATGATTGTAAATTCTTAAGTAAACAAAGAAGCAGTCTGCTATTCGTTACTTTGGAATTTACAAGAAAAAAAATACCAGCTTCATTGTTAATTTGGATTGATTTAAAATAATGAGTAACTTCTTTTTTCTTACCATTTATTTTTTCACGTATATATATCACTATGTTAAAGATGAATAAATCTTGTAACTGTTGGGGAGATCACATAAAATAATCATTCTTAAAAACAGTTTCACCGGCATCAAATCATTCCATTGGCATATTAATAGCTTTTATTGTACTTATTTTTAATATTGAATAGGAGGTTTTTTTTCATATTACAAAACCCCTTCAAATTTATATGTCATCAGTAATGATAATTTTTCTTTGAAACAAAATTATTTAACAGGTTATACCTCGTTAAAGAAATATGGAAAGGATTGGTTTTTTGTTTTAAAAAAAAAGATAAATAATTAGTAATTACATGTAACAAATTTCATATCATAGATGAATATTTAACAAATAAAATTGGAGATATCCAAACAAGACAAGCCAAAAAATAAAAAACCCAAAAGATTTCCAGAGAATTCTTGAACTAAATCATGCCATATAGTAATCAAAGTCCTAAAATGTGTCAAGTTAGCTTAAGTTTCACACATTGTATTATAATTTTTGTTTTAGTATTGTCCAACATCAGTTATTATGACTGGAAACTAATTGTGAAATATACATAAATCCAAATATATTACATGCTGTTTCAAAATCAGTTTGACATCTACTCTTAAATTTCTGCAACAAACACCCCCCCCCCCCTGAAAGACTTCAATACTTTACCTAATGATTGTATTATAACCTCAGCCATATCCTTATATTATCAGTAGCATATGATGTTTTGGTGGTTCCACAATCTTATAAAAGCAAATACCTCTTTAGAATATATTTGCGATAATTTTTATAAAATTTATGTGATATGCTTCATTTATGAAGAACATTTTCAAGTTTGTTGTGAATGGGTTTTTTTTATTACAAAGTTTATTAATTTGCTTTACATGTCCAACGAATCAAAATATTTTCTTAATAAATTCAATATCATCACATCAACTAAACTAAAAACATTAAGTGCATCTTTTAATCTTACATTTTTGCATTGGTGGTCGAGAGGTCAGCGCGACTGCCTTGCACTTGCAGGCAGTTGCCTGGGTTGCGGGTTCGCGTCCCGGCCGATGCTATGACACTTAAAAAAAAAAAGGTTTGATTATAACAATATTCTGTTTTTCACTACTACACATTAAATTTTTCAAAATAACTATATATACAATTTATTTCATTATAGACATATCACTATAATAAAATATCCTATCTTTTAGCTTGTTAAATTCAGTAACAATATCCTGAAGCTGTATTGCATATGAGTGTTCAAGTCCATCTTTCTAGCTAAAAGCATCAAGATATTTAAATTGATTCAGATTTGACTGAAGACCTTCTAAACTAAAAATTGCCAAAGATCTTTCATTGCTAGATAAATTTCAGAAGATTTTGAACATTAACATAATAAACCAAAGTTTTTTTAGGTAATATTCAAAATATTAAGGACATTCTATTTATCAATAGTTGACACTAATAATATTATATAAAAACAAAGAAAAAATATTCCATTAATATTAAAGCAATATTTAAAGTTAACAATTTTAATCATAAATGAAATAACTATAAGCTTCAGCATTGGAATTTGTCTGTTTAATGCTATATATATATATACAATCATACAGAAACCAGAATACTCCACTCATTTTAAATTTTCTTATAAAACTATCTCAATGTATGAATTGCATAATAGACCATTAATACTATCTAAATTATTTTATCTTTATATCTTAATATTCTTTTAACATTTAATTGCTATATATTTCATAGCTAAGAATATATTTGCAGCACTTAATATTTGCAATAGATTATGCAGATGTAAGAAGATAATGGTTTTTTAGCCCTGAATCTCCATAATAAATTCAAGCATCAGGGTTGACAGAGCTAGGGGAGTAACTTAAGGATTTTGAGCTTCAGAATATGCCACTGAACTAAATGATATAAAGCAACAGACTATACAATGGGTGGATAGCTTTCACTATTTTATAAGAATTTACGCAAATACCAATTTCTTAATTGGTGTATTTTTATGACAAATTACTTGCACTCAGTGTCAAAAATTAGTACTTCTTATCAGCTTTTTCAATTTGACATTACTTCATTCCAGTAACTTTATCTTCAATATTAATAAAGAATACCCATGACAATGTAGGCTTATTTTTGTGATTAGGTCTTGCAGCTTCCATCATGTAGCATATAGCACAATTTGAAGCAAATTATAAATAATAAATATCTAATACTAACTAAAAAGTATCCCACACAATATTAGATTAAAACAAGTATTGTTCCAAGAACTCAAAATACATTGAACCTATAATATAAGTAAAATGCTATCAAACCAAATTTTCAGGCAATTAAGTTATTTGTTTAAAACCAGAAAGAACAATTAAAGGAAAGAATTAGAAAACTAGACTTAAAACTAGACTTAATATGACAAATATACAAAAAGAATTAAATAGTAAGTGCTATAATTATAAAAAAATTATATATATAATATTTAAGTATACAAAAGACTATGTATCATATAGGAGAGGCACTTGTATGTTAATAAATAGAGATAATGAACCTGTTTGTAGTCTTTTTGTAATAAATTTATGTTTATTTGAACAAGTTTGCACCTGATGATAACTAATCTGTAAACTGCTTTTAAATGAATCGTATGTAAACCACTAAACATTACATGATCATGATTTCCTATGCTTACTCTGGAGAATTTTGCCTGTTTGAATTGTCTGTACTGATGAATGATAGTTCTATATTGCACTCTGAACATTTTATGTATTAGTAAGGGAAAATAATGTCACCTCAAGTGAAAATATACAATCAAAGTTATTACAATTAATAACACTTTTTTTACTTTATATAATGCAAATTTTTTTTTTTTTAATAATTTTATTTCCTTAAACTGTGCAGCAGTCTTCTTCAGAGCTACAAAATATTTAAATATATTTGCGTACATAGAATGGAATATTTTACTATTGTTAGTAAAATATCTTGTTCTTTGTACTTATATATATTAGTAAAATATTTCATTTTATGTAGTCATATATATATTTAAATATTTTATAATTCTGTAATCAAAGCTGTAAGAAAAGAAAATTATTTGAAGAAAATAATGTTTGCAATGTATAAAATTGAAAAAGAAGGATGATATTAATTATAATTGTATAAGTTAATAACACATAGATGATAAAGAAGAAGGGAAGAATAAGAATAAACAAAGCTATTAATGTGAATTCCAAAATAGGATATACTTAGGACTATAAAGATGAGGATCAAAATGAAAATCAAATACATGGTATTAGCTATCGTAAAATATCTTAAATTTCCATATATACTTTCTATAGAGCAATCTTTAAGTAAAAAATATAATAAAATTACTTCAACTTAATATTGAGAATATATTAA
Organism: Epiperipatus broadwayi; assembly: GCA_028023455.1. Classification (NCBI taxonomy): domain Eukaryota; kingdom Metazoa; phylum Onychophora; class Udeonychophora; order Euonychophora; family Peripatidae; genus Epiperipatus; species Epiperipatus broadwayi. The sequence continues at coordinate 16,428,691 of JAQFVV010006204.1, forward strand.
ATCAAAAATGGAGATTCTCTTCAAATTAGTGCTTGAAGATTTATGATGATGGCATTTCAGTAATAATTGTATGTTGGACCATTTCCATCATCTAATATTAAATATTGAATGACTTGAAAAATTTCAATATTTTCAACTTTTAGTTATAGCTCACAGGTTAGTACATAATATCTGGAATTCACTAATTAATTCTTGTTCTTAAGAAAAAATGGAGAAATCAGGAGGTCCCTCATAGATAAGTATATGAATGACTGTTGCCTTTGGCAGAATAACTCAGAGAGTTATCTTTACATATCTAGAGATACAGATTTGATTCCCATGACCATTATCTGAAAACAGAGGTGGATAATACCACTCTAAACATTATGTTATATACTAACCTGTGTGCTATTATTAATAGTTGAATGTATTTGGAAAGTTTGAATTTTTTTAAAGACATTCAATATTAGATGATGGAAATAGTCCAATATATAATTTTGGACAAATTATTGTAATTGCACGTCATAAGACCCATGATTCTTTTAATGATGCACATTTTTTTAAAATTTGTAGTTTAACATTATTCTTAATAGAATGCATACTAAGTATGATATGGTTAGCTTGTTTCAGACTATCTAGCAAACAAATCCTGTTGAATATAAATTAAATGATATTGCAATGGTTTTTCAGACAGACTAATTTTATTTTAGAAACTATACCTACACTCTTCCAAATCTTTACTTATAGGAGATTTCTATTCTTGTAATTTTTCAGCAATATTTAACAGGATAAAACAGTTTATCAAATTTTAGAATGGATGGCCTTAAACAGCATACACATTTTGTGATTCCAAATAATGAACAATGTTTTATTCAGATTAATAGAGCACAGAAATAATCTCTGATTTATATTTTGTTTTAACAAAAAATATTCATTATTACCTGCTTATCTAATATTGTTTCATTTTCTCCATAGACAATACAAATAATTTTATAATCTTTGAAATTCATCTTAATAATTAAAAATAATCTACTTCAAGAGAGAATTGAAGAAAAGTTAATTGCAATCATCCACTCTCTTACTATGATACATTTATGTAAATCTACTATTATTAAGCACTGAAAATCTGTAATTGTGCAGAAGTAAATTAATCTTCAATCATATGCCATTTCATAACTATTATAAACCACACAGTCACCTGTCAATAAGAGTTTTAAAAGCTTATATTTGTACCATTTAATTGTTGATTACAACATCAGGCTAGCAATAGATTCAAGCCCTGATATAAACACAATCAGTAAGGGTTGGTGTATATACGAATACACTCTACGCTTAAGTGATTCACTTAAGTTTTTAAAACTTTTACTGAAGGGTGAGTGCATGGCGTTGGTGTATATACGAATACACTTTAAGCTTAAGTGATTCACTTAAGTTTTTAAAACTTTTACTGAAGGGTGAGTGCATGGGGATTTATAGTAATTATGAAACAGTGCATATTTGGGAAGTTAATTTCCTTCCGTACAATATGATAGATTTAATTAATTCATAATAGCACTTGCCAAAATATCCATTAAGGATATCAAAAGGAAATTGTTCCACGTTGGGAAAAAAACTAGAAGGGTTCTTTATTGCCAATGCTAAATATCTGAAAACTACTGATAATTATATTAACTTTCAAGGTGATGTTTGGAAAAGACCATGGATAAACAAATCTTTATGAGTCCAATCAAAAAATCTTTCATTTATATAGACTTTATTGTTGTAAAAATACTTATAAATGAACTGATATCAGATTTTTTAATCTGAGATTGACAAAGTAAAAAGAAAATCATTATAACTTAAATACAATTTTCTCTTTCTTAAATCACTTAAAGGGGGTGAAGGTCACATAGATTAATTTGAGAGTTTCTAAAATTTTTAACACAAATCTCGTGCATGATTGCCAAAACTATTCAACAATGTTTTTAATAAGAAAGTATTTTAACTTGACATTTATGCCAAACTAAAACTTAACAAATCTTAATGATTCAAAAATTTATAGCCAAGTATTATTAGCAGTAGCAAATTCTTCATACAGTAGTGCCACCAAGTTGTAAGTCAATGGATGCAAGAAGGTTTTTTGCCTAAAATCCCTATCTTGTGCCTACTCATATCCAATATCCCTATACTAGTTTCTAGCTAATGACTAATCAGTGAGGAGCCTTGGATTTAGAGTCCTGTATCTTGCTATTAACTTTATAGTTAACTAAATTAGTAAAAGTTGGCTGCTGGAGCATTGCATTAGATCCTAAGATCTAGGTATATTGCATTCAAATCCAAGGCTCCTCATTGATGAGCCACAAACTAGAAACTTAGCCTGAAGATACTGAATGAGTAAGTACTAGATATGGATTTTATGCACAAACCTTGCATCCATTGATTTCTAAGATTTGCACTTGGTGGCACTACTGTATAGTGAGTTTGCTACTGTTATTAACAGCCTTAGCATATGAAATGGTGATCACGTGATATTTTGATGATTTTATAGCAAATATTATTAAATGTGACTGCAAGATTTTTGAAAGAATCATATTAACAAAATTTGTGACATGAAAACAAAATATAGCACTCTTAAAACTTATTAAATTTAATAACCCGAAAATTATTGCTTAAAATCATTATTGTGGGTTTCCTACATATTGTTTGTTTGAAAAAAATATTTTCACAAGAATTATACCAATAATTAGACTTATTTACTTTTACAGCAGTTGGAGTTTAGGGTAAGAAGATGCTGTGAGCAAGTTTTATTCTTAAAAAATAATACTGAAAAGGATTATTTCCATCATCCAATATTACATATTAAATGTCTTGTAGAAAAAAAATCAAACTTTATTTAAGCTTTGTAAATATCAACTTAAAAATAACACACAGATTAATATGTAACACAATGATTTGAGTGACATTCTCATTTTTTTTCAGGTGTTATTGACTGACCAATGGCAATACTGGTATGGGAAGCAAACCAGGATCTTTAGATTCTGAAATTGAATTTCAGGTAATACTCTAACCAACTGAGCTATTCTACCAAAGGCAATAGTAGAAATTACATATACTTTTCTATGAGGGTCTTCCTGATTTTTCAACTTTTTTCTAAGAGCATGGTTAATTAATGGCTTCCAGATATTTTGTATTATTACACTAGAATGACTTATGGGATTATTTGCCTTATTACATGAGAAGCTTCTTTGAATTTTCTTTGTGCTTTTTCATATTTTTCCAAATAAACATATTCATTGATACATATATGGTCTGCTACTTTAGATATGACTGTTTTTTATTTTCTAATCATCAGTTTGTGTTCTTTCAATAACTTTTTAATAAGGCAAGACTGATCTTACTAATGTACATCTTTTCACATTCCATGGTATTTCATCGATGCAGTTTTTGTTTTTCAGCATCTCAAGTTTAGGTTTTATGGATGTTAGAATTCCTCATAGTATGATATAGCTTTGGAAAACTGCACTAATGTTAGAGTGATTGCAAATTTTTTTAGTGGGATAGAGAGAAACAAGCACAAAGGAGAAAATTTAAAGGAACTATTTACATAGCAATGGCAACTAACTCCATAAGTCATGTCTGGAAGTCTCCAACTAAAAATTGCTCTTATGAAGAAGTGGAGAAATCAAAAGAACTCTCATGGAGAAATATATGAGATTTTTAATGCTGGTTGTCTTTGGTAGAATAGCTCAGTAGATTAGAAAATTACCTTAAATTTGAATGCTAATACTGTCACTGATTAAGCGAGCAACATCTCAAGAAGACAGAAGAATAATACTATTTGAAATGTATTATATATTCACCAGTGTGCTATTACTAATAATTGAATATATTTGCAAATTTTAAATAAAGTTTGAATTTTTCTTAAAATATTTAGTATTAAGCCAATAAACATCACATGATCACCATTTTTTAAGATTTAAGTGCACATCTAGGTGCAGTGCTCTCAGATTCAAGGCTCCTCACTGATGAAGGTCACAAGCCAGAAACTAGTCTGGTGATATTGGATGAGTAAGCACTAGATAGGGATTTTATGCACAAGCCTTCTGGCATCCATTGATTACTCTGGCTTGCAGTGAGTGGCAATACTGTATGGAGAGTTTACCTATTTTGATATTTAATATTACATGATGGATATAGTCCAACATATAATACTAAAATTCCATTATCACAAATTTTCAGGCAAACACTGAAAAGGGTTTCAAAATAAACTAATAACTGATGCTATCTTTATTGATCTAATCTTATGATTCTATTTGAAAAAAAAAATTTTCTACATGTTTCTAAAATTCTTAAATGCAATAAAACTATTAATTTACTTTGCAAAGTGATTTCTAATAGAAAAAATAAACTAACATTGAATAATAATCATAGTAGATATATAATAAAACAGTTTTCCTATTTATATGTGATCTTTTAACAATAGAATGAAGAAAATCAATTTATTCTGATGATATTTTTTGATTTAACAAAAGTAATTCTCTCCAGAAATAGAAAAAAGTCCTGCAACAAGCATCTAAAAAGTATATAATATTTTTCAGAGATTGAAATCTCATTTATGAAAATAGTATGCTAATTTTTTTATTTAAACAACAGAGAAATCACTCTCTATCTTAACACATCCGTCAGCAACAGACTAAAACACAATCTTATTCTATTACTACATAAGAATAATATTATAACCTAACTTATTTTTATAATTTATCAAAGATTAGATTTAAAATAATTTCTAGGAATATTTTCCTTGAGCAGTAATTGGTATTATTTGAGATCATGATGCAAACCTTTTATTGAGGAGTTTCCTTAGCAATAAAATATTTTGCTATAATGATAAACAATCTTCACACTAACCTTTAGATATGCAATTAAATATTATCATGAGAAATATCAATGACATACTAAATCTAATTCTTTGAAATGGGTTTCTCCTGTATCACGTATTCTTTCACCAAATTTGTTTTACAGAAAATGTATGAAAAACTATTAATATATAGGGTATATGAGCACAGACTTTCACATGACCCACCACTCTCCACTCTATCTAATAACACTGATACACTCAAGCACATATATGCTGAAAAGATAAATAATCACCAATATACGTATTTCATGCTAAACCAGAAATCATCAGTTGGTCCAGATTATCATCTCCCACACATATACACTATAAGTGCTCAGATATATATTAAGATTAAACTATTAAATAGATTTGTACCAACTCAAAGTATAATTTAACAATCTTAAGATGAATTTCAAAGCAAGGTCTCGTTTTAAATGCTCAATCAAAAATTCTGTTAATGAATTATGTAATAAATAATAAACTTTTTGTATGATTCCAATTATTATTTTTTCAGATACAAAAGTAAAGTCAGATGGATTTGATCTTCCTAGGTTTTACTTATTCTTAGGCCGTGGCACTTATCTACTTCAGAAATTAATAATTTGTTAAGTGCATACTCATTATCTAAGTAATATATATTAAGGCTATAATCTTAAGACTATGCATCTAGATGTGACAGTAGAGCTTTCTACAAATCTTAACACAAGATTAAGTAGGTTGAAGATAAGAGTGGCCACTCTTATCTTTTAAAGTTGTTAATCTTGTGTTAAGATTTGTAGAGGTCCGTACTGTCACATAGTCTTAATGCATATTACTACTTCAGAAATGTAACTTAATAGCCACTCCTATATAGTTGCAATCAAATGTAAAATTCTATAATCACTGAATGAAGGACTTCAATAAAACTCTAGTCAATCTATTTTCTGATTGAAACATTTACAAAATCCTATATTGTGTTTGTTAATAGTTAGTTGCCTAAAACAAAAATTCTTACACATAATAAATTCATAAGTGAACTAAATGTTTTATCATCAAAATTAATATTCAAGAAGAAATAAATCTTACTTCAAACCATATAGAAATTAAAAAGAAAAATTAACTGGTCTGAAAGTCATAAGAACATAGTATTCTGTGTTATCTCCCCTGACACACATACACATCTTGCAACAGCTGAAAACATTAAATGCCTAAATTCTTTACGATAAAAGATATAAATTTGAAACTAGCTGCAAAGCTTGTCTTAAAAATTACAATCTATAGTGGTATTTCAAATGATCCCAAAGCAATCAACAAAAGAGACACCTGAGCCGTTTAAACATTATTGAATAAATTTGCATACATTACTGTGGCATTAACTAACTACTAGTGAAAAGAGCTATGAATATGGGAACATAGAATTCTCGAAAGCACTTAGCTGATCAATTATAATGTATAGCTTCATTAATTGTGTATAAAACACAAGCTTAGTACTATAGTGGTATTCTAAATATCTTTAGTCCATTATACAATGCAAAATAACTAATTATTACAAATCCAAACAAATTTTAATTTGTTTTTATATTATCTGGATAAACAACATATATCTCAGGATATATTTGATTATCTGGGGAAAAAAAATCTCAAGTAGAATAATATTGGTTAAGTGTTTAAAAACACCCATATTTACATTTTTTTAAGGCCAGCTAATCTCATGTGACTATACAGATAGTACCCTTTTTTTTTTTTTTTACAACTACATATACCTACCAGAAACTTCTACTAATACTTAAAAATAACTTTGAAATTTTATCGGTTGTTTATAAGGTTATGTTCTGACAATGTTCTCAGGTGACCGTTTTTCTAGACTTAATATATAACACACTCTAATTGATTCCATCTAAATGAATTCACGACATATAAGCTTTTATATTATTATGAGGCAGCTTGCCAAAAAATAACTAGACATTGATCTTGTTATTCTAATTCTCGAAATTATTTAATTCTTTTTTGTTGTTTGTTTTTTATTTCCAAACAAGTTATATCAGAAATAAATAAAAAAAAAAAAAACACTATTTATTAAAAATGAAATGAAACAATTCGTTTCAAAAAAGTAATGAATCAAGTTTGTTTCAATTTTTTTCCGTTCTCTTATAATTACTTAGTCCTTGACTTTTTCCTTTTAAAAGAAAAATATAAGTAATAAATGAAAACAAGCTCAAAATTTTAATTAACAAACCTAGTTTGTTTCTCCGTTTTTAACTTCGTATATTCACTATGTATATATTGGTTAGTGTATTTCCTAATATACCGTATATATTATCTTCCACTTTATAGATATTCTTTTATACAACCGTATACTATAAATATTGTGACATATATATACATAGAATGACTTTAAAAAAAAAAAATAGCAAGAGAAAAACAAAATATATATTTAAAAAAAAAAAAGTCAGTTAATTTATTAGGTAAAAGTAGAAATATTTGGAGTAGAATGATATACACCAATAATAAAATTTACAAAGAAATTTATTAACTATAATCATACACTGCTGAAAAAAATTTTCTGTGATAGAAGAATTTCATCAATCTCAATCAGAAAGCTCCAATGTTCTTTGGCAAACAATGGCATTGTATTTCATTCAATAAATGTTTTTGAAATACAAAAATCACTTAATATCATCTCAAGATGTACTGAGATATTTTCCTATCTGGAAATAGCATTTAAAATAACACCCACAGATAGATTTCCTCCACTTACAGGATATTTAAAAACCATTAGAGACTTGATTCTAGAATACAGAATCTTGTCTATCTTCCTCCAAATGGCAAATATCAATATTGGGAAGTATATTTATTATTTTCCCCAGCCACACAAATTCAAAAAAAGTCTATACTTGAAATTACAAACAAATAACTATGTCACAAATTTAGATATTGGTCACTTGAGCCTAATTTTTTTTTGATTTTCTGGTTAAGATTAACTTAGAAGCATTGCCTACAAAATTTTTCTGCAAGTATAAAAGACAGATTCAGTCAATAGAAGAATACTGAAATCTATGGAATAGAGAGTCCGAAACCCAATCTTACATTTTTTTCACATGACCCAGCTGTGATCAGATCATGGTGGAAATACCACTCATATTTAAGAATAAAAAACTAAATATTGGATATATGTAAAGTCTTTTATCGAAAGTACACGCCAATATCTTTGTTCTCTATGCTATATGGTGCACAAGATGCATATTTGAGTATGAAAACCATCCAGAAATACCACTAAATGCTTTTAGAAATAAGCTAGAAACAACAGAAAGGGACAGAAATGTTTCAGAATACAAGATATATATAGAAACTTGGTCGGGACTCTCTCAATCCTCAAAGTTGTAGCACAATACATTTGCCTCATTAATAATACCTGGTTTATTTTTTAATTAATTTATTGTAGTTAGTGTTTATGATTTAATTAATATTGTAAAAAAAGTAAACAAATGTAACCAATGTTTTCTTTTCAATGAATGAATAAAGTACCTTTGAAACATAAAAATAGAAATATATATTTACTGTTATAAAATCAAATGGTGGAGGCAAAACCTATTAAAATATAGGAATTTATTATTTAAAAGAGCCATTATCTTCTCTCTTATAACTAAAAAAGAAATTCCAATGGATTATATATATATATAAGAAACAAATGAATAAATTATAAATGTGACTGTTTGTTTATGAAAAATAAATGAACCTAAGTAATTAGCATTCTAATTAAAGATTTCTAATTTGTGTAAATTATCTGATCAGATGGAATTTATTAAAATTGAGTATTTCAAAATTGTAATTAAAATTTTTAGAAGAGAAGTTTAACTAATTTTAAAAAAAAAGGAAAATTAATTAATAATGCAGTTAGGCAGACAATGGATGACAAAGGTATATAAGCCACAAATTTCCTATTGTTTTATTGTCATTATCATTCTCATTCTGATTATTATTATTCTGACTAGTTTTTACTGTAAGAAATATATAAAATTTGTCGAGTTTTGCTGTCAGTTAAGTCAATAGTGCACTTTCAATTATTCATTCTACTGCCAGATTGCTATACCAAGTTCATGATCATCAATCAAAAATGTATAGAAATATTCTTGGACCTTTAAGAATTACCATGGATTGCTAAACAGCCAAGGGGTATTCATTCAGGTTTCACCACTTGGTTTCTTCAATATCTGATCTTCACAAGTGGTAAAGATCTCCGTATATCATTCCTGCAATCCATGCCTGTTTATATAAAGTATTTGACAACAACATCCAGATATGTGCCAACCTGGACTAGAGGAGCACATGTCTGAAGGTTTGTAATAAATGGTATATTATAAGATGTGATATGTTGGACTATTTCCATTATTTATGAGTGAATGTTGAATGTATAGAAAATTTTAAACTTTATTTAAACTTTCCAAATACAAACAACTTGTTAATAATAACACACAAATAGACAATACAGGTTAGTAATTACACAATATTTGCTTAGAAGTTGAACTCACACTTTTAGATTCTTGAATATCAAATTTTAATGCAAACACTCTACCAACTGAGCTATTCTGTCAAATGCAACATATAGTAGAAATTTGATATATTTATATGTGAGGGTTGGTTCAAATCCTCCTGAGTCCTTCAATTTTTTTTATAACAAGCCTAATTGATAAACAGAGCAAAACTCTCCATACAATATTGCCACCTGTGCTAAACAGAGTAATCAATGGATGCCAGAAGGCTTGTGCATAAAATCCCTATCCAATGCCTACTCATCCAATATCCCCAGACTAGTTTCTGGCTTGTGGCCTTCGTCAGTGAGGAGCTTTGGATTTGAGAGCACTGCATATAGATCTTAGGATCTAATGCAACCCTCTAGCAACCACCTTTTATTTCTACTTAACTACAAAACTATGAGAATGAAATTGAAAACACAAAAAATATTTTCAATCTAAGCTCAATTGCTTATATAGTCATATGGGTCATGTGAACAAGCCTAATTATTATTATTATTATTTATTTTTTTCTAAGAACAAGATTAATTAGAGGCTTCCATACATTATGTAATGCCACACTGGGTTGACTTATAGGATTATTTACCATTGTCATATGAGCAGCTTCCTTGAATTTTTTTCTATGCATTTTTTCCTCTTTATCCAATATATTTGTATTTTCCCATTTAAGTATATGGACATTAGTATATACATGATTTGCTATGGTAGACACATCTGTTTTTTTTAACCATTAGTTTGTGCTCCTTCAATCACTGCTCAACAGGGCGACAGGCCTCACCAATGTATTTTCTTCCACATTCACATGGTATTTTATAGAAGCAGTTTTTGTTCTTCAGCATTTCCAGTTTAGGCTTAGTAGAAGTAAGCATTCCTCAAAGTGTGGTATGGCTTTGTAAAGCAGTTTATGTTATATTGGCTGCAGATTGTCTTTTATTTGTCCACCATTCCTGGTATGTATGGATACACTACCATACCAATAACTGTTTTCTCTTTTGTTGTCTCTTTGTATTGTCTATTGAAGGTTTTTCTGATGACTGCTGATGAATAACCATTCTTCATAAGAATTTGTTCTATGTGAATCTTTTCTTTCTCCAAATCACTGTTTTCTGAACAAACCTCCTTTGCTCTGTTCCATAGTGATAGTACAATTCCTTGTTTAGTGCTTCTTATATAATTGGATGTATATGCCAAGTATTTTCCAGTGTGTATTGGTTTAACAAGTGTATAGGAAAACAACACATACTGGTAAATACTTGGCATATACATCTAATCATACAAGAACCACTAAATAAGAAATTGTACTATCACTATGGAACAGGGCAATAGGTTTGTTCAGAAACCAGTGATTTGGAGAAAGAAAAGATTCACATAGAACAAATGCTTATGGAATGGTTATCCATCAGCAGTCTCATCAAAAAAACCTGCAATAGACAACACAAAGAGACACCAAAAGAGAAAACAGTTATTGGTACGGTAGTGTGTCCATACATACCAGGAACAGCGGACAAATTAAAGAAAATCTGCAGTCAATATAACATTAAAACTGCTTTCCAAAGCCACACCACACTTTGAGGAATGCTTACTTTACTAAGCCTAAACTGGATTTGCTGAAGATCAAAACCTGCATCTATGAAATACCATGTGAATGTGAAAGGAAATACATTGGTGAGAACTGTTGCCCTGTTGGCAGTGATTGAAGGACTGCAAACTAATGGTTAAAAGAGAAAAACAGATGTGTCTACCATAGGAGATCATGTATGTACTAATGACCATTTGCTTAAATGGGAAAATACAAAGATATTGGATAAAGAGGAAAAATGCATAGAAGAAAATTTAAGGAAGCTGCTCATATGACAATGGTAAATAATCCTATAAGTCAACCCAGTGTGGCAATACACAATGTATGAAAGCCTCTAATTAATCCTGCTCTTAGAAAAAAATAAATAATAATAATAATAATTAGGCTTGTTATAAAAAAAAAAAAGGACTCAGGAGGATTTGAACCAATCCTCTTATATAAATATATCAAATTTCTACTATATGTTGCCTTTGACAGAATAGCTCAGTTGGTAGAGCATTTGCCTTAAAATTCAATATTGAAGAATCTAAAGGTGTGAGTTCAACTTCTAAGCAATTATTGTCACTGTGCATATAGGCCAGCAACACACACCTGAAGAAGAGTGGAGAATAATACTACTCGAAACATTGCGTAATTACTAACCTGTATTGTCTATTTGTGTATTATTACTAACAAATTAAAGTATAAAATTTTCTGTACATTCAACATTTCACTCATAAATGATGGAAATAGTTGAACATATCACATCTTAAAATAGGAGTACCATTAGCGAAATCCATTACCTTGTAGGAAGAGAGCGGTGATCACTCCAGAAATGAAGCTACAACAACAAAACCCTAGGTAAATATAAATCTAAAATACAAAGTCTAGACAAACTGATATTCTTGGAAACTTTGTAATTAAGCACAATTGAGTTGTTTATCCTTAGTCTAGAAATAGACTAACTCTTAATGAAAAAGGTCATAATTATTTATTCCATTTTTATTTGATTATTATATTAATGATTATTTTTGTTGTGTGTGAATAAACATGTTATTTTAATTTGTCAATATGGCTCAGTTTTCTCTCTTCATACCTTACCGTATATCATTTTAATTAACACATAATAGTGTTAAATAAATTTAAATTATATACATGCATTTTAAATATACTTGTTCTGATAGTCTGATTGAAACTAGTTTTTACTCTTTGTACTAATGAAGTAGAATCAAGTACTGGAAGGGTTTTAACCTCTTCTTTTGGAGGATATTCTAATCAGCCCGCTAGATGGCACCCAGAAATCATCTCATTCAAATAAAAATATCCCCAGAGGAACTGTTGGCTTCCTGCAGTTATGGAGAGGTTTAACAGTCTGAAAATATGAATGTGGATCATTATTTGTACCCCCTCGATCTGATCATTGGTATGGATGAAAAGAAAAATATTACCCATATTTAACCCCTCTGCTTGAAATAATGAAATCTGCTAATCACAGAAATACTTATTATTAATTTAGAAATGTCAACTATAACGTACGACATGGGTGCTGAAATGCCCATTATAAATGTTTTTGTTATAAATATTATTCACTGTGGTTGCCTGAAATGCCCATTATAAATGTCACTTTTGTTATAAATAGCATTCAATGTGAGTGACTAAGACTGGAGAAGATGGATTAAACTTGGAGAGACCTTCATCCTGCAGTGGATTGATAATGGTTGATGATGGTGGATGGGCGACTGAAAATTTTGTTGTAAATGTTGGCCTGAATTAACAATGTGAATGCCCAACGATTCCATTTTTTTTACATTGAGTGTAAAAATTCAAGCAAGTAATTAGTTAAGTATCTTTATAAAGTGACAGTTATTAGAAAAATAAATATAATAAAATAAAAGTTCAAATTGCTGAGAGATGCGAGAGGAGAAAAATGGCCAAAATTAAAACAATGTTATTAGTTAAGCAAATATTAGAAAAAAACTATATAGTTGAAGCAAAAAAAAAGCAGATAAGATAGATATAAAAATAGATATATAAAAACAGCAATGATGATGTTAGAGGGGACTGTGATGGGGAAGATCAAGTAAACACTGATCAAATAAAAAAATAAATTGAAAAGTAATTAATGATTGTAGTATTATTATTCAAGAAAAATAAAATCAAATAAGGTAAATTTATACTGGAGCATAAGCAAAAATGGAAACTCAAGTCAAAGAATTAGAATATGTTTCCAGCAAGCAAGATCAAAAAACAGGAAGTTTCAAATAAGTTAGAAATCACTGACGTTGTGATAATGATAAATAAAATGTTTAAAAACAAGCTGAGGACTGAAAAACCAACAAAAATAAGGTTTAAACAGGCAAAACCCTCCATACAGTATTGCCACTCTGTGCAAGCCAGAGTAATCAATACTCTGGGGATATTGGATGAGTAGGCACTAGATGGGGATTTTATGCACAAGCCTTCTGGCATCCATTGATTACTCTGGCTTGCACTGAGTGGCAATACTGTATGGAGGGTTTTGCCTGTTTTAATAACACTTATAAGCAATCATAAGAAATGGTGATCATGTGATGTTAATTGGCTCAAAAAGACGAAGCTGAATAAAGTAAAAAACAAACTGAAGAACTTAAAAATCAACAAAAAGAAGCAGCTGAAAAAAGTAAAAAGTAAACAAGAATTTGTAAATCAATAAAAAGAAGCAGCTGAAGAGAAAAAAAATAAAACATTAGAAATTCAAGCGGAAATGCTTGAAAAAATAGCAATAAATTAAATCATGGTATGAGAAATGAAAGAGGAAATTATGATAGAAATCAGCAGAAATATAAAAACTTACCAGGAAATAGAGAAATTTAAAGTAGTACAAGAAGAAAAAATAGAGCTGTTACAAGAGGTAATAACAAAAACTACACTAGAGAATGAAAGGATAGTAGAAAGTATAAGGGTCGAAATAAATCATTTAGCTGAGAGGTTAAATAAAGGAAAATGAAATACATAAAGAAATTGGAAAATTTAATATTAGTAATTATGAGCAGGAGAACATGAATATAAGCACACAGATACAATATAATCCTGCAATAGTAAACCAATTTCTGAAAATAAGAATCTTTCTTGTTATGTAGGGGAGGTGCCCACAGAACATATTACAGCTTAGAACAATAATACTTATCAAATCTGCTTAGTCAGGAGGCTGTGATTGCTATCACCTTCAGCCATCTATAGGGTACTTTCCAGTCATGGTGGGACTCTCTATTTAAGAAACGAACAACTTTTCACAAATATAAAAAAGCCCTATTAGATAATTACTGTAGTGAAGAGTGTCAGGAAAATATTAGGCACCAGATGTTTAGGATAAATGGCAACCTGGTGAGGTTTTCACTCTTTTCTTCTAGAGAGAAGTAGCAAAATTACATGCTTTAATGGCCAGACCACTATTTGAACAACAAATTATTAGGATAGTGTGGCACAATTTCCTTCATAATGTCAAACAAATGCTCATTGGAACCAAAAGAAAGACAACTGAGCAAAATGACTGAATTATCAAGTGCTTTTGATTGCACCAGAGCTAGTTATAAGGCAAAAGATCAGGTAGGTAAATGCAATTGAATTTGGGACTAGGAGAAATTCCTGGAATGCATCCAGAAAAGAACAATTTTCGCAGAATCCTGAATGATAAAAAGTCTTCAGATGAATCGGAAGCAACTCGGATCTCATTCATCTCTAAAACAACATGGAAAACCAAGGGGTGATTTGCAATCTTCCTGCCTGAGTGGCTACTCCAGAAAATATAAATAACTACCTGTTAAAGGTAAATTTTCAATCAGATGGATCCTCAGGTAAAATGATTTAAAAATTAGAAATGTTTTCTAATGAAAAAAAAAAATTTTTTTTTTTTTGTATTTGCACCCAAATAAGCTTTTTAAAAAAGAAAATAAATTTAAATAATAAGTATTAGAAATACTAATCAAATTAATGACATACATGAGTAATCCAGTTTATAAATCTGTGATTTAAATACAGCAAAACATGACAAAATAAATAGGAAAAAAAGTATATTCAAAGAAAAAAATAAAAGAAAATAATAATAAATAGCAGAAATAAAAATAGCCAAGTCATATAATCCATTTCAGTACATGTTTGAGTGCTGAGACATTGATCTACAGATGGAGCTGTGTGTCAAGTTTGTTTATAATGATAATGCTCCAGTAGAGAAAGTTCTAGCATCAAAAACAGTGTAGCTGGAAGCAAAATTCCCAGTGTGTTAATAAGTAAAAATATCATAAGCCAAATGTTCAGTAGAGACAGTCTTGCCATTTCCAGATTTCAAGTCCTTGGTTTTCTACCATATTGCACAGAATTTGGCTCATCCTGTAATCATGACTTCTGCAAGAAATTAAACATGGTTCAACCAACACAGAATTGATCTGTGTGCCTTATGTAAAGTTCTTATGTTGGATACCTCTCTGTGGACTTGCTCATCAAAAATTTCACTCATAATGATACATAACTTTAAGAAAAATATGAATATTTCCAATTAAAAAAAAAGTAGAGAACTGAAATTGATCAATATCTAAGGGAAGGAATTGACACAATTTTACTCCTAAATTGGGAGGAAGGTAATGTGACACATACATATGTATGTGTACATAGAATGACTTAAAAATAGTAAAAGTTAGAAAGAGAAAAACAAAATATATTTTAAAAAAATAAAAAGAGACAGTTAATTTATGAGGTAAAATGAAAATATATCTTTATTGTTATAAAATCAAAAGGTGGAAATAAAACATATTAAAATATACAAATTTATTTTAAATTTCGAACCCTTATCTGCTCTTTTTCAACTAAAAAAAAATTCCAATGGATTTAGAATAAATTATAAATGTAACTGTAAAAATAACTATGAAGTTACTTTTGAAAGAATTTTGTATATCAACAATAAATGAAATTAAGTAATTAGCAATCTAATTAAAGATCTCTAATTTGTGTAAATTATCTGATTAGATGGAATTTATTAAAATTGGGTATTTCCAACTGATTAGATAATAAATTTATCAAAATTGTTATTAAAAGTTTTTGAAGAGAAGATTAAATAATTAAAAAAATTTGGAAAATTAATTAATAATGTTAGGTAGACAATGGATGATAAAGACATATGAGCTATAAATGTCCTATTGTTTTATTCTCATTCCCATTTTCATTTTTATTCTGATTCTTCTGACAAGTTTTCATGTGAGAAATATATAAAATTTACTGTGTTTTGCTGTCAGTTAAGGCAGTATTGCACCATCAATTATTCATTCTATTGCTGAGTTCCTAAACCAAGGTCATGATCATCAATCACAAATGTATAGCAATATATTCAGACATTTAAAATTACCATACTCTACTAAACAATCAAGAAGTGTTAATTTGGGTTCCACCATCTGGTTTCTTCAACATCTGATGCTTGACATGTAGTAAAGACCTACCATTGTTGTGATCCATGCCTGCTAATATAAATGTTTTGCCAACAACATTCAGATATACCAACCCAGACAGAGGAACAAGCAATCACCAAAAGAAGATAGGAGTGCCACTAGTGAAACTCCATTACCTTCAAGGATTAGAGGGGTGATCACTTTAGAAATGAAGCTACAACAGTAAAAACCTAGATAAATATAAATCTAAAATAAACTTATATTCTTTGAAACTTTGTAATTAAGTGCAAATGAATTGTTTACCCTTATTCTAGAAATAGATTAATTCTTAACGAAGAAGACCATAATTATTTAATCCATTTTTATTTGATTACTATGTTAATGATTATTTGTGTGTGTGTGTGTGTGTGTGAATAAACATGTTATTTAAATTTATCAATATGGTTTAGTTTTCTCTCTCCATACCTCCCCATATACCATTTTAATTAATACAATAGTATTAAGTAACATTTTAATTAATACAATAGTATTAAGTAAATTTAAATTATATATGTGTATTATAAATATACCGGTTTTCTATTCTTTGTGCTAGTCAGATAGAAATAAGTACTGGAAGGGTTTTAAACTCTTCTTTTGAGGATATTCTAGTCAGCCTTGGCTAGATAGCACCTAGGAATCATCCCATTCAAATAGAAATATCCCCAAATGAATTGTTGGCTTCCTGCAGTTATGGAGAGGTTCAACAGACTGGAAATATGACTGTGGCTTATATATTTGTACCCCCTTGGTCTGACCATTGGTATGGATAATAGGAAAAATATTACCCATAATTATCTCCCTGCTTGAAACAGTAAAATCCATTAATCAGGGAAATATTTATTATTAAATATCATCATTACATTTTAAAAATTATTTCCATAGTTTATTACCATAATGAATACATTAATATAATTAAATAAATAATCAGGTGGAATCTTGAAAAATATTTGATGTATATGTGTTGTGTATATATATATTGTGATGATTATAAATTGAGTCACAACACTGACAACAATTGTAAAATTAAAATAGTACAAAGGTATGCAGGGATTTAGATTAGGAAAGTAGCTTAAATGGATTTCAACGTTATGATAGTATGATCACAAGAGGGTGAAAAAATAGTGAATTAAATAAATATCCATTTTTACATGGAATGGAAAATGTCTACATATACATATGTTAGGAATAAATTTATAGAGATGAATAATTTCTATTCATTTATTTAATAATTTAGAGCATTTTGAATTTGTAAGAAAAATTGAAAATGATCACCAGATGTTTAGTTTAGTCTCTTACTCTTTAGCTATATAATTTCCAAAAGAAATTAATAATTTATCAAGACCTAATAATAAGTAACCTTAACTTATACAAATGGACCTAATAATAAGTAACCTTAACTTATACAAATGATGTATTAACCAAATTCAGCAATAAGTTGCTTTGATTTTCTACTGTAACTTGCTAATCAAGACTAAAAAATACTAACATATAGTGAAAACAGGCTGCAATGATACCAATGTATTATTCCCATACGAATTTAGTTAGAAAGGCGCTGTTGCAGATTACAAGTAGACTTTCTACTTTAAGATTCAACATATATATACAAGATTTCTAATAACAATCGTTTATGCGCAAAGCATCTCAAAAAATAATATGGAAAAGAAATTTAATTATTTCAATTTAGAAAAGTCTAAGTTTAAAATGCAGTGCTATGTATGTACATGTGTATTTTATCAAAGCATAAATAAATGTGTGTGTGTACAGATATAAAATTACTGACATTGCTCGAATACTCCAGAATAGAAAAAAATAATTGATATGTAGAAGAAAAAAAATCAGTAGCTGCAAGAAGCAACAGGCAAATTGCATATTAAAAAAAAGTTTTAGTTTATGCAAATTAAAAAACCGAAAAAATCTGTAGAAGAAGAATTCAAAGAATGAAAAAATAAATCCTTCAAAATGCGCTGAGTTTAAGCTTTGTTCTGTGGTCAGTTCTGATGCTCTGAAAGTTATTAAAGAGCTTTAATCAAGAATCTAATTTGACTAACTCAGAATATCTGTAAACAATATTGAGCTTATAAACGTTGCATAGTTAAGGAGACAGTTATATTAAATCTCTACAGAGATATGAACTGTTGAGTGATCTAAGAGATCCTGTTTCAACTAGAAAATAGCAATTTTCATTACTAATCTTCATTTAATATTACTATTATATTCAGAGTAAAATAAACTCTTGAAATTATTATTAAACGTGGTATTGCGTTTTAATAAATCATCAAAATTATTCAGCTGCTATTTGACTGGTTGGCCCCTGATATTTTATGTGGCACAGTCAAAAAAAACATTAGGAAATATTAAGTGGTAGCTTGACAAGAGGATTTAATTTGTGTGATATAATTTGGTGCTGTAGTTGAAATGAAAATGCAGAACAACATGACAATGACATTTGACATAAAAAATCTAGGTTAATTGCAAAGATACATGAATCATGTGAAGTATATGCCTATGAACAGAATAACAGGGGATAATAAAGTTGCAGTGCTATTATTATGGATGTCCAGCAAAGATGTATTAAGCACAGCAAATCATTTATGGCATCAGAAACTGTCCAAAGAAATACCCTATGAGTAGTTATTATTAATATATTTCAAACCTATATAATGGTGAAATTTATGATGTGTCTTAATTTTCATGAAAGGATGCAGCAGCAATATAAAACTATACATGAATATAAGTTAGTCTAGTCTCAGTTCAAGACATATATCAACAAAATGTTACTAGACGAGCTACTATGGGAGATAAGAGACATAAAGCATAGACAGATACTACTAAGTGAGAAGAACTAACATACAAAATTACTATTGAATGGGCATTACTCATGAAGTCATGGTAAACCATGTAGAAACTTTTAAAAATATGACAGAGGCCAATAATTTGGAAATAAGTATAAATATGTTAAAGCCATGAGATATACATAGAAAGTTAATAGAGGAGTGTCTAAGAAGGTTGCAATGGTGAACAAATTCATAGAAATATTTTTGTTTTATTATTAATAAAACATAAAAAATGAAAAAATGGAAACAATATCCAGATTTTTCTGCAGACCATCAAAATTTTTCCATAGACCACCAATTGGTAACTACTGCCCAAGTGTATTTCATGATTTCTCAAGGTTTTGGATATTATTATCATATTAAATGTTAAAAGCATAATGAGTTAGATAAGAAAACACAAGCTTAATGGATTAATAAAAAACATCAAAAATATAATAACACATAATATATAAAACTGTTGTGTATATTCTCACAACTATTAATATATATACAAAATATGAAATATAATATTAATAAAAATATTTTTAATTTCAGTTTAAGCTTAAGGCCTTATAATGTCTATAATGATAAGGTCTTATCACCACATGAAGTAATTAAACAGTTACAAATCATGGTTTTCTGCAGAGATTGTTCTTTAAATATATTTACAGTTAGTCTTCTTTAATTCCTCCAAAGATGGGATTTCTTCTCCTTGGTCACTGGTGATCTTACAGTAAAGACAGCAGCATTGGTGATGTTATATAGGATATAGTATCAGTAGGACTTGATTAGTTTTTATGAGATTGTTCAGTTTTTTCTTCATTTCAGCAAACTTCATTGTTAGTTTCTTATTCCAATTGCATTTTTTGGTTGTTTTAATTGATGTAGTTTTTGATTGTCTAACCACACATATTCCTATTAAATAAAGTTATAATACTGGCTGTTATAACTGGAGTATCAAAAATACTAGAAAACAACAAAATATGGCTATTCAAGTTCTGAGTTAGGTAGAAAATAGTTTTAACAATCAGTTTCTCTCTGCTATAGATCATTGCAAGACTGCTTCTTGAGACTTCAAATAAAGTATAAAGTAGCCTGGATTGTATTGTAGACTCAACTGGAATACCATTGGTTGCTTGTTTCAGATCTATTTATATCTTAATTAAGGTTGTTCAACTATGTGACAGATGCATCACCACCTAATTATCTATTTCTTTATAACAATGTGTTTTTGGAAAACATTTTTTTAGTCTCTTTACAACATGTTGTAAAAACAGTTTTACAGATCTCTCTCTTTCTCTTTCTTTATTTCCATTAGTTAACATAAAAAGAAAAAAATCATTACTGACTTTTCAATATAGCTTGATAATTTACTTATTTTTATTAACCCTATAATTTCAAATAACATTTTTAGTTTTGCCATTTAATTTGCTATAAAGATGTGGCAGATTTTATTTAAATTAAAAAAAGCAAACCAAAAAGGAGTTCACAATGCTTAAACTGGATTGTATTGTAAACTCAACTGGAATACCATTGGTTGATTGTTTCAGATCTATTTATATCTTACTTAATGTTGTTCAACTCTGTGACAGATACATCATCACCTAATTATCTATTTCTTTACAACAATGTGTTTTTGGAAAACATTTTTTTATTATCTTTACATATTGTAGAAACAGTTTTATAGATGTCTCTCTTTCTCTTTCTTTATTTCCATTAGTTAACATAAGAAGAAAAAATCATTACTGACTTTTTAATTTACTTATTTTTATTAACCCTATAATTTCAAATGTCATTTTTAGCTTTGCCACTCAATTTGCTATAAAATGTGGCAGATTTTATTTAAAATTAAAAAAAGCAAACCAAAAAAGGAGTTCACAATACTTTAGATTTTTATAAAACATGTAATTAAAATTCTTTATCATGGTGAAATAATTTTTTTCAGTGCCATATACCTTTTTTTTCATATATTACAAAATAATTTTATAAAATATCTAATAATATTAACAAATAAACTCAAATTTATTTGAATTTTTAGGTAGTTCATGAATTTATTACTCCATTGTGGTGATGAGTTTTTTTATTAAACAATTTTTTTTTTCATGCAGCTTTGTAATATAATCACATTCAAGCTGCTTTTGAATTTGTTATAGTTACAATATTTTTCTTTATGATATATTCAAAGTAGTCAGGCAAATAATTCACTAGATGGCTGGTCATTATAATAGCTAATAATAATATGAAAAAGAAAGTCTTGGTACACACATTTATTAATTGTTTAATACTTTGTGGACATCTTGTAAAGGTCAATTTCAAGTTAGAAATTGTACTATGAGCTTTCAAAATAAATGAAATGGATTAAAAAGTACAGATACATTTGTGGGTGTGAAAATGGAGGTTAGATAGGTTAAATGTGTTTACTGATTTACATTAAATATGTCCCTTTGGAAAAAAAATTAATATATCAGTTTCATATGTGAAATAAATATATTATGACCTTTAATTCCTGTTGTAAAACAAGAAGGAGCCTTGGATCTGAGAGGACTACTCTTAGACCTTAGGGCATAATGCATACCTCTTTCAGCCATCTTTTATGTATAAATCAGATATAAAGGTATGAGCCCAATAGTGATTTTAAATTTGAGATTATTCAGTTGTATAGTCACTTATATATAATCCCAGTTCAGTATCTATACATTTTGGTATCTTTGGCTTTTTTAAAAACCACAGTTACCATTGTATTACAGGCAGGATTGTTACAAAATCACTATAACATCATATGATCGCCCATTTCCAATGCTTACACAAGCTGTTTAAACAGTAGAAAATTATTCATACAATAGTATCACCCAGGGTAAGTCTTAGTAGTCCATGGATGCAAAGAGATGTGTGCATAAAACCCTATCTATCCCCAGTCTAGTTTCTAGCTTGTGGCTTTCATCAGAGAGGAGATTTGGATATGAAAGCACTACATCTAGATATTAGAACCTAATGCACCACTCCAGCAGTCACTTTTTACTTATTTAATTAACTACAAAGCTATGAACCCAAGATGAAAACACAATTTAAATTCAAGCTCATTTACTTGTATAGTCATATAGTTCTAAACCTAATTTAGTATCTCTACATTTGGGTGTATTTGGTTTTTTAAAAACCACACCATTATCTTGTGGGAAGGATTGATATAAAACCACTAAAACATCATATGATCACCATTTTCTGTGCTTTCACAAGCTTCTGAATGCTCTCAGAGATTCAAAGCTGATGAAAGCTACAAACTAAAATGTACTCAGGGATACAAGATGATGAGGCACCACGTAAAGATTTTGGCACAAATCTTCTTGTATCCATTGACTATTAAGGTTTGCACTGGGTAGCACCACTATATTGAGAGTTTGCTACTGTAAACAGTTTGTATAAGCACTGGAAATAGTGATCATGTGATGTTTTAGTGGTTTTATACCTATCCTTTCTATAGGATAATGATGACTGTAGCTTTTAAAAAACCAAAGACACCAAAATGTACAGATACTGAACTGGATTCAGATCTATATAACTATACTAGTGAATGAGTTTGGATTGAAAACATTATGTTTTCATCTTTGTCTGATATTAGATCCTAAGATTGGTGCAGTGCTCTCAGATTGATGAAGGCCACAAGCTAGACAGTTGTCTAGGGATATGGATGGTAGGCACTAAATAGAAATTTTGTGTGCAAACCATCTTGTACTGATTATCACTATTGTAAGGAGAGTTTGCTATTCTTCAAACAGCTTGTGTAAGCATAGGAAATGGAGATCATATTTGTGATGCTGTTTTCTCATTTCTTTAGCAGAAAACGTTTCTTTCTGAAATACTTCAGCATTATGTATAATTATAGCTCTCCAATATATTTTATTTTCTAACATATAACCTCAATGACAATAATGAGTACTATACTTCTTTATAATGTCTTTGAAATGATTTTTACAATATTAAATAAAGTTTATTTCTCTATGAAATTCACAAATTCAAGTTTACCATAAAATGCTCATTTAAAATTTTTTAATATTATTCATTTTTTTCACATGGTCAATCTATCAAAATGTGATTTTCCAATAATAAATTATATAGCATAACAACCAGCAAGATGAACAACATATTGATTGGTTTTATAACCTATTCATTGTTATTAAAAATATTCCACAGAATTATTAAGTGATAATTTTCCAATATCTATATGTTGCATTGATAGGATGTGCATGTCTCACTCCCACCAGTAAATTTGATAAAATAATAGCTTTGTGTATAAATATTGTAGCTTTTAGAAATAACAGTTCATTGTACTGCAATTGACATCTTGTCTTTATGTTGCATTGATAGGATGTCTATGACTAACTTCCACACAATAAATAAGATAAAATAATAGCTCTGTATGTAAATATCTTATTTTTTAGAAAAAGCAGTACATTGCACCTCAATTGTCATCCTTATGCTTATTGAATTACTATAATATTTAAATTAGATTACATTCTGACATTGATAACCATCTAACTAAAAGATTCATAAGAATTTTCCTTCAATCAATTTGTGTTTTTTTGAACATTAATTATTGCATGAAGTATTTTATGTTGCATTCAAAATATTAAACATATTCTATAAATCGTCTTTTGAATTTACAAAAAAACCAAGAAGATGAACTTTTTGTTTTCTCTTTTAATTGATTCAAATTAAAAATGATCCCTGTTTTATTGAAGTTCCTACAAATAGTTCCAAAGACTATTTTCATAAAATTCAAAACAATATTAGAGAAAATAGATATATTTATTCAACACCAGTTTTTATTTTAATTGCCCAGATTTTTTATCTGAAATAATACTTTCTTCCATTCCATCATACAGAAACTGTATATGAATAAACTAAAAGAAAAATAAGTAATTTAAAATAATATCATAGATTTATTTGAATGCTTGAGTCAAATGGCTTAAATGTATTCTTATTTTCTGGTAATTTTTTTACATTTTCCTGGAAACAAAAACCATGTTCATGATACTTCTTGATTCTTTAAAACCATACTGACTCTCTAGCAATGATTCATCTGTGACTGAAGCAACCTATTCAACAAATTCTTAAAAGTATACTTGATGAAGTTAATAATAATGTTCCATGCTAATTACTGCAATTTTGTCTGTTTCCATTATTTTTAAAAATTGAAAATTAAGATCAGGCACCACTATTTTATGAGTTCACATATTTCTTTAAACATTTTCCACATTTGTCATCAATATTTGCAAACTTTCTATTTTTAAGATTACAATGAGCTGATTTAACTTCACTAAGCTGCACATCTTTGTCCAAATATAAATGAGTATGTAAAATGAATATTTCATTAAAAGTAGCCCACTCAGTTTATTGAATCATTGTTCAAAAGATAATGAAAATATTTCTTCTACCTGATCAAAATATCATTGTCATCATATAAGAGAGAGCTACTCCTGCATTTAATAGAACTGTAAAGCTGGTTCTCAAGTACACATTTGCTTTCTGAACATCAATAAAAGATCTTAAAGATCCTAATCATAAAAATCTATAGTTCTTTTGAAAATTAAATCTACTAATTCATTTTTAAGTCTTCTTGCAAGATCATTGAACTTCTGTGCCTTTTCTATATTTATTACAAAGCACCATATTTGCCATATATTTTATTTTAATTAAATTATTAATAATAATATCATTGGAAGAAAATCAATCATGGTTCTTCTTTTCAGTAAACCCATAAATATATTTATTTGTATCAATAAACCACTACTAAGAGAATTCCATATCTCAGTAGCATAGTTCTCTAAGTTCAAATTAAAGTTTTAGTGTTTAATAGCTGTATAGTTTAAGCACATACAATATATATATATATATAAAACACACATCAATTTTTGCAAATATTTTGGAACATATTCATCCCTCAAGGACTGCATTAAAAAGAGAATATACCTACTTATAAGAATCTCAACATTCCTGGCCTTCTCCATTTGGAAAATTAGATGTAAACTAATTCTTGGACAATCACAAAATAACACTAACGAACTATTAATAAACTTTATTAAGGAAATCAACAAGAGGGACAAAGCAATAACGCCAATGAAAATATTTAAGGTCATATGGGATTTATTTGATTTACCAGATGCCAGTTAATCTGTTTTGGAATTTTATCTCGGATTGGCTGAAGATATAGATATAAGAACTAATAATATAGATATCAGATCTTACATTATAAACACTCGTAACCACTGAGTAAAATGTAAAATCTTAGAATAATAAAAGTAATGTTTTAATAAAATAAAAAAACAATCTGTGCGTGTAAGTGCTTGTATAGTAAGAATTTATATTGTATTCTGATTCCTAACTACAGTGTAATCTATTAACTCTACTTGCCTAGATTTTGATAAATAAATATTTCAATATTAAAATCTTATTATTTTATATTGCTTGCTTCTAGACAATTTTTTTTTCTAATTATATATATGAAGGAGACATGGTTCATAACTAACTACAAGAGCTTCCTAAATCGGAGAGAAAGCAGTATCCAATTATCTCACAGATGAAACTATGTAAATGAATGCATTTGCACAATTCTACTAACAAAGATTATATAAGAAGCAGCAATACAACAAAATAAGAATGCTATGATTATGGTGATGGACACTAACAATTCTCTCAGCCAAGCAATAAAGCAGAAAGAAGCAAAGATCTCATTTCATTAAGCATATGCACATATGTAAGTAAAGGATTACGCATGCGTACACACATATTGTTTAAGTCTTTCAAAAAAACTATAAATGAAATATAAAGTTAATAAACTTTGAAATTGCAAAAAATAAATATAGAAAGAAGTTGATTTAGTAAAAAGATTTTTTATTATTTCACATGTGGAACTGACACCTTTTTTTACCACCCTTTTATTTGCTTCCAGGGAAAATTTATGCATCTCATTATATCACATTCCTATCACGAATAAAAATTAAGTCTAAAAAATAACAAATATTTCACATCAATTAAAATGTCTACACGAGGAAATGGCAAAAAAATTGATTGGATATCTCTGCCAGAATCCACGTTCTGTTGTTTTTTTTCGTACAAAAAAACTCAGTATCAAAATTAAATCAGAGAGAGAGAAAAAATAATCACCCCAACAAATCTGTAAGTTTTAATAAGATAAAGTCAACAAGCAACTTCCATTTGAGCCTTTTAAAGTTTTCCAGTCTATATTTACAAAATCCTACCAAAATGAACAAAGCAAGATTATTTGATATCCGAATGCAAATTTACAGAAGACCTATTCTTGTTTTAAATAATTTTTACATTTAATTATTTTTGAGGTTAGACTGAACTAAGAAAACTATAATCCTGAAAATTATGTACTTTTTAATTGATATATCTTTTTATTTATCTCTACATAACAATTAAAATTTATGCAATATAGTAAAAATTATTTTTTTTTTGTATACACTCCTCGTCCATCCTTTTTCAAGTATATATATTTTTGGAGCATATCAAAGTTTTTTACACCACAAGAAATACTTCAGGAAAATAAATCCTTTATGTCACAACTGAGGTAGAAGTGATGAGACATTCGACCACTCTATACAAACTTGTACGGCTTTCCGAAATATAAAAAACATAATTGCGCACAACTACCTGATAGATCTATATAGAATTATTAATATCAAAGATTGTATAATATCAAGGGACTTCCCAATTATAAGATTATCTTTTTTCTCTCACTTATTCCATGTGGATCGCAAGATACAAACAAAAGTTCACCTGCCCCTCTCCCAAGACAGAAGACATTTTCATAGAGACTATGAAGACAATCCAAAATAGGGATAAAGTCCTTGCCTTAAAATTTTTTTATAGAAAACATCTGGATTCTCTTCAACTTCCCAAACATACATATCCAAGTGTGAATAATTAATTGTTCCATTAGGCTTAGTAGTAACTTTCATAACAGATCAAATTTGACAAGGTTTTCTGGTTTGCTCATTGTGTAACAAAATGTAATAAATTTAACGAAAAATAATTTATATATATATATATAAACTAATTGCTTTTTACAGATTCAAGTTTAAAGTTAGAGTGACTTGCCAAGTTCTAGTTTCTTGAATCAATTCCCAGTTGAAAATAATAAAAAGTATACCTCAATTTGGTTTGTTTACTGGAACTATTAGATATGTGGTACTCAATTATCACTTAATCTATTTACTAATTGACTACATGATTATTTTTTTATTACTAAAATAAAACTGTATATATATATATTCAATTTTGCAAATACTCCGAGTTATTAAATTTTGTTATATACATATATATATATATCATTATTATTGTCATTAATTAGTATATGGACTTCAGATCTTTTTGAATTGCATTATATATACACAAAGATTTTTTTAATAAGATTAATTTCTCTAAAAACAAGAATGATAATCCCATTAAAAAGTAATTTTATTTAAAGGAATTAAATCTCATTTGATTTTTTTAATACTCTTATGTTATTAAATATTTTGAAAGAATTAATTTAATTTGTATATTCAATTATACACTATTATTATATTATTTATGCTTTTAAATTTTAGAATTTAGTCTAAAACTTGGCGAATCAAAGAAATGAGAAACAAGCAAATTTGACTACTATTTACTGTTTATTGTATGAATCCACCATCTTGTTTATAAAATCAATAATAAATATCACAAGAGCACGTGATAACTTTACTGATATAATGACATAATTTATAATCAGAATAGTTATATTTACTAAGGCAATAAACCTTCAAGCATGTGTACTTGAAAATGCGAAGATAGGGACCTCTACGGGTCTTAACCACAAGCTTATGCCTTGGAAGAAAAGAGGGGAACCCTTCTTTACTTCAACCTACTTTCTATATGGAATTCTATATCATTTACAATTTATCTTTGTATCTATAAAAAAAAAGGCTTTTATTGTAGGGAAAAGTCTCAAATTCTCTTAACGATGTCATTAAATTTACTAAACTTTCTCTCATCATTTATATCATTCATTGTTCAATAATGATTTAAACAAGTTTCATAACATTTAAACAAATGATTAAAAAGTTTATAAATACTGTGTAATTTTATAATCATGTTTTTCAAAACACTATCTTTTCTACAAAGTTTTATGATTTTCCACTATATAATAATTTATTAAAATAGGTATTATTTTCCACTATATAATAATTTATTAAAATAGGTATATTCTTAAAGTCTAATTAATAAGATTTTTTTTGCTGATCATTAACAATTCTTTAGTAAACTGGAAAAATGAATATTCATTCTATTATATATTATTCCCATCTTCCATCGTTCAATTCTTATACCATTTTTCTATCAGCAATGGCATAGATATCAGTTGCTATGAAATATGAACTCAGTCTAGATAATGTTTTTAACTAATAGTTTTGCTAGATATTGGAAGGTTCAGACTATGACAATTTTGCAATTGTTTATTTTACTTAGTTTTGTGATTTTGACAAATCTTTGTCTTATGCACTGTTTCTTCTAAACTAAGTAAATCTTGATTTTTATGCAAATAGTTTTAATAGTTTTTTGTTTATTTTTATTTTTAATGACTGCCGACATTATTCTTGCAACTGTTTATTAGCAGTTTATTGAGACTGTATTAATTATTATCATGTTAAAATTTATTGGAAGTTTTAATATATTTCTTCACAGATTTACAAAACTAATGTTAGATTTCATTACGATACATTTTACAATAGTTTTATAATATCAATGTTTATGTATTTGCATTATTATGCTTCAGTATGTCAAAAGTATGTTCTCTACTTAATAGATGATCCTATTATTTTGTGGTTAGTGTATATTTTAAAGCATGGTAATTTTTTAGCAAAATAACATTACTTCTAATTAGTTAAAGATATTATAATATGATTATTGCAAAGGTTGTTATAAAAGATTAATGAAGTATAATAGAAGTATAGAATGCCTGAAAACATTATTAGCAGCTTTTCTCTGTTGAAGGCTAGTATTATTTTACTATTTGGTAGTTATGTGTTTAATATTTTATACAATTGAGTCTGAATTTTAATAAACTTTTCAACCAAAAATAGGTCATTTCATTGTGTGTGTATATATATTTATATATATATATATATATATATATATATATATAATAATTCAAACAAATATATTTAACATAGTATTCAAAATTAAATAATATATTCTTTACCAGAAGTACTTTCAATTGTTTCACTGACAATCTTTATCAACTGTTAATACAAACGTACAAAAAATAAAAACTTGCATTACCCATCATTCAATCTATTCAAATTTCCCACAATTCTGTTGTCTTTATATTAGCCGATTGTTTATTCATTAAACCACCTCTATTCCTAGATATCATCATTGCCTCTTTAATTTTACATTTTTCACTACACCTTTCAATTTGAATAATTTTTATATCTCTATTATTAAATTTAAAACCATAATTACATGTTTTATTATGATCAAATATAATTGATGGAGTATTCATATTTACTGAAGATATAATTTCTTTCTGTACATGTTTATATAATGTCTTATGATCATTATATCATTTTTGTAATGTACATTT
Source organism: Epiperipatus broadwayi (assembly GCA_028023455.1). Lineage (NCBI taxonomy): Eukaryota > Metazoa > Onychophora > Udeonychophora > Euonychophora > Peripatidae > Epiperipatus > Epiperipatus broadwayi. The sequence goes on from JAQFVV010006204.1 coordinate 16,458,505, forward strand.
GGATTCACCTATATATTTTATTCCACAACCACATTCCAACATATATATAACAGAACATAATTCAAACTTAGAAATCTTGGCTTTGGAGTTATTTATCATATCATTTATATTATTTGAAGAGAAAAAAGAAATTCTATACAAACCACTAAAAAGTTTATTAATTAATTTAGCTTGTTGATTAGATATAAAAGGAATAGAAATCCATTTATCACTTTTTAATTTACTTAATATTTTCTTATTATTACTCCTATTTTGATTATATTTTGTAATTGTATTATAAATAATATTCCTTCCATAACCAACATTCAACATATCAGTAATATATACATTAATATTTTCAATTTTATCACTACTAAATTTGCACAAATAATCATTTCTAAATAAAAATGACTTCAAACCAGCTAATTTATGACTCATATGAACTTTAGAATTATATGGAATATAACCCCTAATTTCCACAGGCTTTAAAATCATATTATAATCAAACACATTATAAACTTTTTAGTGGTTTGTGTAGAATTTCTTTTTTCTCTTCAAATAATATAAATGATATGATAAATAACTCCAAAGCCAAGATTTCTAAGTTTGAATTAAGTTCTGTTATATATATGTTGGAATGTGGTTGTGGAATAAAATATATAGGTGAATCCAAATGTACATTACAAAAACGATATAATGATCATAAGACATTATATAAACGTGTACAGAAAGATAATATATCTTCAGTAAATATGAATACTCCATCAATTATATTTGATCATAATAAAACATGTAATTATGGTTTTAAATTTAATAATAGAGATATAAAAATTATTCATATTGAAAGGTGTAGTGAAAAACATAAAATTAAAGAGGCAATGATGATATCTAGGAATAGAGGTGGTTTAATGAATAAACAATCGGCTAATATAAAGACAACAGAATTGTGGGAAATTTGAATAGATTGAATGATGGGTAATGCAAGTTTTTATTTTTTGTACGTTTGTATTAACAGTTGATAAAGATTGTCAATGAAACAATTGAAAGTACTTCTGGTAAAGAATATATTATTTAATTTTGAATACTGTGTTAAATATATTTGTTTGAATTATTATTATATAATTTAAAAATACAGACATTTAATGGTTGTAATTATTTATATATATATATATTGTATCCTGCCAATAGGAGGACAATCCCTAGAAGATATCCCAAGTCCCTACATTAGGCTATACTAGGATTTTATCTAGATACCATTTAATAGTCTTATATTTTCAACTATTTTTAATCAATCATAACAATTATGAGACTCCCTTATACTATTAACAAGATTACATACCCTTTTAACATTAAATAAATACTAAAGTATTTATCCAATGGTATAAGAATACTTAGACACTCCTCCTTATACAGTATCTAAATACTCTCACGACTAATGATAACACTTAAATTAATAGAATAAACATCTATAATAGTGATATTCAAATTAATCTTTTCAATAAGTTATATTGTTATTTTATTGTATGATAATTTTTTATTATTTTACTTTTAGAACACTATCATTAAGAATAACCATAATAACAATATTATTCTAAGAAAATCTCAGGATTATCATTGATTTTAATTGACTCTTTATATCACTTATAAAATATCAAGAGGGATTTTACTTAACTCTATAGGTAGTGTGTCATTTTAGAGATGACTCATAGCATTTATTTATAATTGAAACTAAATTATTATTTTTACTTAAATTGTAATCATCATGTCAAACTTTAAACAAAACTAATTCATAATAAATATATTTTACTACATTTGCAATGTATTTGAGCAATCATGAATGATGTGATCAAGGCAGTTCACAATAATCTAAGATTCAATTTAATAAATATTTACCCAGATAATTATGATACCATATCTTTTACTGGATTATATTTTCTTCAAAATTTCAAATTATATTTTTGGTTAATTGCATCATGTTCTGCTACAAGAAGGTCTCAATTTTACAAAAAAACTGCTGACAAAAAATAACACTCTGAATTGAACCAAAGTATGACAATGTTAAGAGCATCCTATTACTTCACACATTATAAATATAAAAAAAATTGAAATAAAGCTTTTTAGTGAAATAAATTGCAATTTATTCCTTTTTTTTTTAATTTAACAATCGATGTATTAATACTCTCTGATGATGGTGTAGTGATGATGATTTCCCACAAAAGAAATGTAACTTTAGACCTTTGGTGTAACTTTTAACATATTAATTTTATAATGAGATATTATTTTATATATCGCTATGGTTTTAATGTAATAGTGATATTAGCGATTAAGCCAATGCCCATGCACTTTAAAAATAAATTATAAATGAATACTCTCAATTTTTCCACACACAAGATATAGTATTTTAGAAAGAATGGAATGAATCCACCCATTCTTTCGACCCAATCGTTTATGTATGGGCAAATCTTAAGTGTGTGGAAATAAGAGCGTGAAGGTGTTAAACGATCATTTTAAATTACATTTGTTATGTTTGAACAAATGACACTTGCGAAATCTTCACAATTCATGAACCATCATTCTTTAGTTGAAATTAAACATATATTATTTTATATAGTGCTTTGTTTTTTATGTAATAGTGATATTAGCGATTAATCCAGTGCACATGTGCTTTAAAGTTAAATTATAAATGAATACTCTCAATTTTTCCAGACATGAGATATAGTATTTTAAAAAGAATGGAATGAATCTACCCATTCTTTCGACCCAAATGTTTATGTATGGACAAATCTTAAGTGTGTGGAAATAAGAGCGTGAAGGTGTTAAACGATCACTTTAAATTATATTTGTTATGTTTGAACAAATGACACTTGTGAAATCTTTACAATTTACGAACCATCATTCTTTAATAACATCTTATGTACAAAGTTTAATAATTTAATAGAATTAATAAATAAATAAATTAACATAAAACAACAAAAAATTTATATAACACTATAATAAGTATAGGAATTTGAACTCAGATTTTCAAGCACCTTTCAACTCTCCACACTATCTCATATAACTGATACACATGACCACACACATGTTGAAGAGTGCTTGAAAATCTGAGTTCAAATCCCTATACTTACAATTAAGCTTCCAAATTTGTGAAGAGTGCCTGGTTTTCAAATATTTACACATCAAGCTTGTATCCTGCCCATCCCCCTTCTATGTATTTAAATGGATAATGCACGAGGAGTCAGAGTGACTTGAGATCAACATGGGTATGGCAATAATATTGGCATTAGCATGGGATTTGGGTTTTTATCATCAGATTTTCAATGATAAGGATGGCTGAAAAGTTGAGGTTAGGAGTAGATTAAAGCATGCCCATTAAAGTATGGAGATTTGCTGTCTTAATATAAACTGAGCACTGATTATATATGTGTGTGGAAGATGGTAATGTGGATCAACTGATGAGTTCTGGATTAGCATGAAATACGTATATTGGTGATTATTTATATTTTTTAATATATATGATCATGTGTATCAGTTGTATGAGATAGTATGGATAATTGAAGGGTGCTTGAAAATCTGAGTTCAAATCCCTATATTTACAATTAAGCTCCCAGGTTTGTGAAAAGTGCCTGGTTTTCAAATATTTATAACAATATAACAATATACTTAAAAAAATTACATTTTTATATTCACCTTACTTGCAATGAGCTATTCCACATAAAATTTCTTGATAATACAATCAAATATTATACGATATTGAACTTTGTTACTTGTATTATCAAATAATGTGTGTCTTAAACAATCATTCCCTTTTTTTTAATAATGACCCCCTTTTTTATTAATTACACTTCATAGATTGCGATGAAAACAAGAAAATAAAAAATATGGATTGATGTTTTAGTCTCGAGTAAAATAATTTTATTATAATATTATGACCGATTATATTTTATCTGTGCTTGTTTTGTGATATTAGCCATTTGATCCCTCCTTTTACCTTATTCTTAATTTTCTTATAAGTTTGATATTATAAAACTACAATAAATCTTTTTTTTTCCTTCGTCATATCCACTAATCTTTAATTACCATTCAGAATATTTGCTGAATGTATATAAGCCACTCTCTAGTGCTATTTCTACACACTTAAGATTTGTCCATACATAAACATTTGGGTCAAAAGAATGGGTAGATTCATTCCATTTTTTTTAAAATACTATATCTCGTGTCTGGAAAAATTGAACGTATTCATTTATAATTTAACTTTAAAGTGCATGTGCATTGGCTTAATCGCTAATATCACTATTACATAAAAAACAAAGTACTATATAAGATAATATCTCATTATATATGTTTAATTTCAACTAAAGAATGATGGTTCGTGAATTGTGAAGATTTCGCAAGTGTCATTTGTTCAAACATAACAAATATTCTCTAATACTTTAAGTCATACTATCCGACTTCAAATTTCTATTTGTCTTATACCAGTATTATAAACAATGCTCATGAAAACTTATAAATTAAAATTTTCTAACTATATTCTAATGCTATTACTGGCTTAATAATTCAACATCAGATCAAATTTTAAATATCATCATTTGTTATTTAATATTATACTGGAACACAGATCCCCCCCCCCTTTGTAATATCTTTCTTTACTATTTTTGTGTGTGTAATTTAGTAGTTCATAACATATAAACAGTTATTTTAATAACTTAGGGATATTCAATCAAATAAAACTTTACACAACTACTAGCATAAATAAACAAATCATGTTAATTATTGATTTCCCCATGTCTTGATTTATTTCCCCCCTATATTAACAATTATTATTTTAAAACATAAACTTAACTAGATATGAACATACAAGTTTATCAAGAAATATATAAATTTTATTAATAATATCTCAATTGTTCTTCTCCCTTTTCATGCTTCTGACTAATACTTTTCCACTTTTCATCCTTTTATCTTTATTTGAACACTTAGTAAATGTATGAAAATTTTCACACTCTCATGTTACCCACCAGGTATACGTTTTTTTTCAAGATCACTGGTTGCTTTTCACCTATGTGATATATTTTATTTACCTCCATTCACCTGGATAATCTAGATCTTCATATTACTTTCAATGTATTCCTTAATAATATTTACATGTAACAGATCCCATATTGCACCTTTCTTTCTAAATGTAATGAAAATGAAATTATTTTCAACACACTTTAGATTTTCCTGATAGCTAATGTCACTGATTATGATTTATTTTACTTTAGTTCTTCCTTTGCATATTGGTTTTTTTCCATTGACAGTACTAATAATTAAATATTTCAATCTCCCAGGAGACAGCTATAATTTTTTTCTCTATAAATATAGTCTTTGGTCAGAATTTTCCTTTTCCATTGAACTCTATCGATAGTTTATCATAAAAGTTTTCCTTATACTTAAAAATTAGGTTCACTGATGAAATTATGTTTAAATGTTTTCTACTGGAAACATTTTTATTCAAAGAAACATTCATAACCTGCATTTGAATATTAACTACATTTTTTAATATATAAATATTTCCATTCAGGTTTATTTTTAACTTAATTTCAATTATCTTGATACTCATATGATTAGCTTTATCACAACTGATTTTTCTATTGTTTATGTATTGATCTCCTTTTAATCTTTCATAAATATGTTGACATTTAACAAGCTTATGCATTTGATCTTGCATAACCTTATATTTATATATTAATATATTACTTACAGTTTGCTCCTCCTGTTTCGAGATTGGTACACATATACATTTATTCCTTTTCATTAGTTTATTATTTTATTAGTATAATGATTTTAGAATACTCTAGTGAATTCATTGATTATCATTTTTAATCAGCAGAAATTGCCTTTGTTTTAGCTGCTCATCTTACTATACAATTTAAAATTCTTAAATTAATCATTCTTAATTAATTGTTGTTGTTTTTTTAATAATAATAATGTTTAAAAATTTCAGCAACATTTTTTTTTCCAATCAAACAAAACTCAGTTACTAGATTTATATATTTTTCTGATCTGTAACTGATTTCTTACCCCCCCCCCCAAAAAAAAAACTTTTTCAACAAAATCCCACCTGCTTGCTTATATACTTCAAATTGTGCATTCTCATTGGTTAATTTTCCCCCTTATTTGAATCTGAATATTTAATGACTTGCTTTTAGCTTGACTATTTTCAAAAACAAATATTATCTTTTTAAAATATTTATTAGTAATAAAAAAAACAATACTTTTTAGGAACTGAATAAAATACAATTTAAATAATTTTCATTATATTTTGTTTATGTAGATTAAATTCAAAATTAATCCTATGAACTTTTAATCACAAAATTCAGAAGATGAAAGTTATTTATTTTAGAAATTATTTTGAGATTTTACCAGAAATAGTTATTAGTAAATAATTCCAAATGTGCACATACATAATTATTCATCTATATAAAGCATATTTCCCTTTATCAAATTAGGCTTGAATTCCCATATCATTTTAATTACTATCAAATGTTTTTTTATTATGAAATATTATTAACTTATAGTTTTTTTTATTTTATCATTTGGATACCTTTAAAATAAATATCTTAACAAAATTAAACTTTTATACTAATGTAACTTAATTACACCCAAGTTCAAATCCTAGGGTAATTAAAATACTTTTTCACAATTTAATAAATGAATCTTATTATTCTTTTTTTTTTGTTTTGTAAAATTCAAAATTATATATAATACAGATTATTCCCAATTTTATTTTCATGCCAGGATATATCAATATAAAGAGCACAATATATAGAAATAGATGGTTAGAAAAAGAGAAAGAAATAGATAGATATATGACTTCAGTAAATAATAAACAAAAAAAGACAAGCAGACAGATAGATAGATTGATAGATAGACACATTAATAGAATAATAGAAAAATAGATAAATACATACCATATATGAAGTTAGGACAAGAAACATAATTCCAAGAATAAATGTAGAATTATAATGATAGAATTGGAATATCATGATAATTCATAGAAAAAAGGATATGATTATTGGAGATTATAAAAAAGAGAGCAAAAATATCATTCATTAAAAAAAAACATGTTAAGATTGAATACATGGCTTAAAATTCCCTGTCATACAATAAATATATTTATTTAATATAAATTTAGAAATGGCATTGAGAATGAATGTCCCATCTAGAGATGAAATAGATTCAGACTGAAACTGAGTTTAACAAAATTGAAATTAAATTTTAAAGAAATTAAAGAAGTGTATTTATAAATTGAATTTGAACATACAATAAATTAAATATTGGAGGGGGTGAGGTGAATTCTTGTAAAAGGACATCTTACTTAAGCACAAATTAATTATACTTTTTTTTTGGTAAATCTTTTTATTAATTGTAAATTACATTTTACCTTTTTTTTGTAATTTTTTTATTTGTCTTTCAAATTTTTTAATTTTCTTTTTTTTCATATGTCAAATGTGTTAACCGGGAAGCTTGGAAGGCAGCTATGCTGACGCCACCAATGTTTGAGTTTCAAAACGGACAAAAAATAAGAGACCAACTGTAAATGTTATAAAATCCATTGTAAATAACATATTTTTTTTTATATTTTTTTTTCATCAAAGAAAATGCGTTTAGTAATAAATATACAGTACAATAAAACAATGAACTGGGTTAGTATCAAAAATGGAAAAAAAAAAGGCAGTAAAATAGTAAATTATTATATAGATTTTTTGTTAATTTGATTACCAATGATAATCAGAATGAACATACCAAAGAAAAGCTGGAAAGAGCTTTTCGTTCACCCGTTTTATTGCCAAGACAGACAGTATATGTAATCCATATGAGTCTGTGATAATTCAGATAGTGTGTCTGTCATATTCTTCAAAATTTTGCTTCAACTCAGAAATATATGGGTGTTAATCACAATCATTGGCCTGATAGAATGCTTTTGATAGTTATTGATTGTTTAGCTATTGTCTCGTTATAGAAAAATGTTTCATTTGTCAATGATACATGTAAATGTTCAATAAATCGAATAAAAATTTAAGAAAAATGTTTTTTTTTTCAATGAACAATTTTTGTAAACTGTGTATATTTTTAGATTACTTTATAAAAAATATTACAAAATGATATATTTTATGTAAGTACGGATAATGCTGTAAAATATAAATGTATGTTCCACTCTTGCTGTACTTCTTTTTAGTTTATATAAAATATAGGTTTAATTATTTACGTCTTTACATTAATTTCAGAAGAATCTGAATCTTCAATTCATCATTTAGTTATCTTAGTATGGCTCCAGAAGCTCAACATAATGTTTAAATGCAAAACTAAACAGAAAGTGGAATATAGTACTATATCAGTATCTAAGAATAAGATATTGATTAAATCTAGAATCTTTTGATCAAGTAGAAATTTACTGATACAGGTACAAAATTTACTTGACTAAAACATAATTATAATACATTCAAGTATCTTTAAACAGAATTATGCTCTTTAATTAATATAAATCAATATTTATATCATCATTAATCATGATAAAAAATGAATCCATCAAAGCATCATATGATCACCATTTCCTATGCTTACACAAGCTGTTATTAGCAGTAACAAACTCACCATAGAGTAGTATCATTCAGTGCAAACCTTAGTAATCAGGAAGGTTTGTGCATAACATCCCCATCTAGTGCCTACTCATCCAATATCCCCAAAATAGTTTCTAGTTTATGGCTTTCATCAGTGAAAATTTGGATCTGAGAGCACTGCACCTAAATCTAAGACTCTAATACAAACTTCCAGAAGCCATTTTTTACCTATTTAGTTAACTATAAAGTTAGGAGCTTAAGATGAAAGCACCTTAATGTCTTTAAACCAATCTCATTCACTTTTATAGTCATATAAATCTGAATCCAGTTTAGTATCTATACATTTTGGTGACCTTGGTTTATCAAAAACCACAGTCATCATTATTCCATAGGCAGAAATGGTTAGAATCAATAAAAATTTCACATGATCACCATTTTCTATGCTTACACAAGCTGTTATTAACAGTAGCAAACTCTCCATACAATAATGTCACCCACTCCAAGCTTTAGTAATCAATGGATGGGAATTTTATGCACAAACCTTCCTGCATCCACTGATTACCAATGCTTGCACTGGGTGGCACTACTGTTTAGAGAGTTTGCTACTGTTTACATCAACTTATCTAAGCATAGGAAATGATGATCATATGATGGTTTGTTGTTTTTATATTATTTATGCCTATGCGATGAAGGTGACTGGGTTTTTGATAAACCAAGGATGCGAAAATGTATAGACACTGAACTGGATTCAGATCTATATGACTATACAAATGAATGAGCTTAGTTGAAGACATTAAGATGCTTTCATCTTGAGCTCCTAGTTTTATAATTAGCTAAATAAGTAAAAGATGGCTGCTGGAAGGTTGCATTAGATCCTTAGATCTAATTGCAGTGCTCTCAGATCCATAACTCCTCACTGATGAAAACCACAAGCTAGAAACTAGTCTGGGGATATTGATTGAGTAGACTCTAGATGGGATTTTATTTGCAAACCTTCCTGCATCCACTGATTACTATGGCTTGCACTAGGTGGCATTACTGTATGGAGAGTTTTCTACTTTTATTTATAAATGTAATGGAGATGAAAGAATTAAAAGAATTTATAAAAGAGTAGTTAGGAAAGAAAAAAATGTTAAAATTGGGTATTTGAATATGCAAGGTTTAGATGGATGGGGAATAGAGATGGTAATAAATTTAGGATCTAGGGCAAAAGTAAAATTATTATCTTGTTTTTAATAAGACGGCACAGAATAGAGCTTGTCCAAATAGTTGGAGTAAGATTATTATTTAAAGGAAAGGATAAGGATCATAGAAAGTTATATAATTTATAGACCGATAGTGGTAACATCAGTTTTATATAAAGTTTTCTCATATATAGTGGCTAGAAGAGTTGTAAAATGGATGGAAGGGAATAATGTAGTGGGGGAAATGCAAGGGGTTTTAGATTAGATAGGCTTATAGGAGATAGGTTATTTGTAGTTACACAACTGAGTAAGAATTCAGATAGACAATTATATATGAGTTTTATAGATATAGAGAAGGCATATGATAGAGTAAATAGAAATAGATTATGGATAAGTTTAGCAAATTTAGAAATGGATGAAGCTTTAATGGACATTATTATTAAGAAATTATATGAAAATAATTACTATATATATATGTTAAAACGAAGATTTGCACGGGTTAAATATATAAAATACATATTTTGCGGGTTCATCCGTGTTAAAAACTTTTAATATCAAGTTTTTAACACGGATGAACCCGCAAAATATGTATTTTATATATATATATATGTTAGGGAATATAGAATCAGTTAAAGTTAAAAATGGGGTGGGACTATGACAAGGATGCCCTATGTTACCTATTTTGTTTTTATTGTATTTGAGTAAAATGGAAAAAGCAATAGAAAGATTAGGAAGACGGATAGAGATACTGTTAATAGGTTGTAAGGGAGTACTTATTTTGTCAAGTTTTTTTTGCAGGTGATATTTTTTATGTGCAGAAAGAAGAGAAAATATGGAAGTTATGCTGGGGACATGTGCAAGGGTGGGTAAAGAGATGGGGATTAAATTTAGTGGAAAAAAGTCAAATATAATGATGGTTACACATACTGGGGAAAGAGAAGATGTAGAATTTTTATTGGGGAATATTAAGTTAAGTGTGATAAATAGATATAGTTATTTGGGAATTATCTTAAGTAATCAGAAAAATTGTTTAGATGAATGTGAGAAAAAAATTGACAAATGAAGCAAAGAAAAGAAAGGGATTGGTAATGAAATTAACAGTGTTTTCATATAATAAATATGATGTAGCTAGAATTATATGGAAGTTGCAGTAGCAGGATTAACATATGGTAATGATGCATTATGTGTTAGTAAAGGGGTATTAGATTATTTAGAAAAAGTACAAAGGGAAGTAGGAAGTTGGATGCAGATATATGGACTGCAAGGGAGGCAATTCAAGCAGAAATGGGATGGTCAAGTTTTTATATGAGAGATGCAAAAAGTAAAATGGAAATGTTTAGTAGATTGCAGTTTATAAATAGTAAAAGAATAGCCAAAATAGTATTTAATTGGGTTACGAGTAAAAGGCAGGCATCAAGATGGGTGAGAAAGGTAATGCGGTATGCAAAAGATTTGGATAAAGAATTTATATCTGTATATTTGTACAAAAGATGGGATGAGTGTTATAGTGGTAAGAAATGGGATAAAAGAATAGATTTATTCATAAAGAATAGGGAGTTAGAGAGATGGAGAACTAGTATGGAAAGTAAAAAGAGTTTAAATATATATAGAAGTAAACAGAATATTAGGTGCGAGTTAATATATAATAATAGTAAGAAAAGTAGTTTATTGTTTAAGGCTTGAACAGGATCTTTAGCAACACAAGATTATACATGTAAATGGAAAAATATGGGTGATTTAATCTGTAAATTGTGTGAGGAAGGAATAGAAAATATTAGGCAACTGTTAATTGAATGTAAATGCTTGAAAACAAAAAGGGTACAAATAATGAAGTTATGGAAGAATAAATATGAAAAAAGTGATTATACAGAAAGTGGATTATTGGTTTTTATTCTGGGTTTGGGAAAAGATAAAGAGAATTTATATATAAAGGCCATAGAGTTGACAAAGATTATGTTGTAGAAATGAGATAGAGCAGAATATGGGAAACCTTAGAGTGGGGAATGGAAAATAAAGTGGCTAACAGGTTTCTCTGAGTATAATTGCTGAGAGATTCCTGACTCTGTTTAAGGAAAAGCCACAGTATATCACACCACATAACATACCGTTGATAGAAAATGAATATAAATTAAATATTAAGAAACCAAATTCATTAATAAACTACAACATCATCTATATTGTATATATAGTAATTAAAAAAAGATCTCCATGACAAAAGTAAATCTAACCAATACAAAATCTGCAGTAAATAACTTTTTGAAATGAAATATAATATGTGTAGTTTAAACTAGTTTGTATAAAAATATTTAGATGTCTTGAATGCTGCTGGTGCAAGAGTGCTCACATAACTATCCAATCTATATATAATAATGGTCAGTTCATGTATGCTTTAATTATTTACACTTTATTTAATTGATTTGGAATGCCATCTGACATTAAATATTAGGAAATAGACCAGCACATATAATTTTTTATACGTATATAATAACCTTTGAGAATATTTTCTTCAATATGATGATGATAACCACTACATGTCACTATTTGCAATAATAAGGCTAGATTCCACCCAGTGAGATAGATATGGAATAACTATGCAGATCAGACAATATTACATATAAAAAGTTAACACACTATTTAAACCAATCAAAAACAATAATCTATTAAAAAATATTGTAATTGTCAGACAGATATAATTTTTTATCTTTTTCCATTAAAACCATTTCTCCAATCTTTTTCTCACTTTCTTTTTGTTTTTTTGGTTCACATACACAGTGGAAATAAGTTATTTATAGTGTCCAAAGTTTATTTTGATTAATTTTAAAATATTAATTTTTCAATTAAATCTTATAATTCAACTTATTTTTTTTAAATGCTTGAGCATATTTTCAACAGAATAAATATCTGGCTTCTAATATACCCCAAATATAATTTACATATGGTCAACCTCACAAATATAATACATTTATTTGTATCATAAGTTGTGGACAAAATTTAACCAATATTCTTTTCTTATAGTGATAAATCTAGGGAGTGGCTACTTTAGGTGAAAATACCAATTTAATGATAACACAAACTAATTATCTGAGGTGGTTCTTTGAATATGACCCTATTTATTAGTAATATTTCTTAATTAACTGAGATAATTATTTGGATCTGACCCCAAATTTACAGAACAAATCATGAATAAATCTACTATACAGATAAAATTTAACTTTCAGCAATTAATATGAGGGTACATATATTTATAAATTGACTTGAACCAATTTCAAAATAAACCTTTAATTTAAAATGCCATTAATTGTAATACATACAACTTTTGTTTTTTTAAATTTAGATGCCTTAACTATTTTAAAAGCTTGCACGTTTGTTTTAAATTGAATATTACATTTGATTATTTATCTGACAATTTAGATTAAAGAAAACTTTTTTTAAAAGATTAACAAATCATATCATATATAGTTAATTTCTTTTTATATATATACAAATCTTTTTTTTAACTTCAGTTGATTTAAAACTCAACTAACTTTTTTTTTATATTTAAAATGTTAATGGTTTTAAATCATAAATGATATAAAATATAGTTTGTTAGTATTAAATATATACTAAAATAAAAATTAAAATGGTTAATATGTTAGAATAATAATATAAACAGTTTTTTTATTTACAATAAACCAGAATTAGATTTCTCTCACAATAACAAATATTATTTAACTCCATTTGTAAGTTGCATAATGTGTTTCAATAATCTCCTATCTATGAAATTTGAAGTTTAAGCACTGATTCTTTATTTTAATTAGAGATTTATTTGAAAAAAATAGGATGGTTAGATTCCAGAAATCCAGGATAAATTTCAACAGTTGTCAGATTTTTCTCTGTTATACCTGATGTAACCTGAATAAAGTGGGAATCCATAATGACTGATTTAAAAGAAAAATGCTCATATAATTTTTGCTTCTTGCTTTTGATCTTGTTTTCAACATCGTTTTCACAGGCTTTGATAAACTTGTTTTTAACACTTTAATCACATGAAGATAAAAAAACACTTATTATTTAATAAATTGCACTTGCAAAACACTGCAATTATTAAATTACCTGAATTTTTATTGTTTTCAAATCTTGTATTTTCAAAAAAGGGTTAATCTTTTTTTAAAACTTATTTTTAATTTAATTATTTACAATTTATTTTTTAACTATTTTACAATACATTCTTTATATTGTTTGACAAGAGAAAGTTTTAATATAATTTATATAATTTACAATTTTCTCTTAAATTTAAACATTTAATAAACCTATTATATTATTTTAATATAACATTTAATAATTTATTACAAAATTTTCATATTACTTATTTTATTTTAAACCATTTGTTCTATTTTATATAACAATATTTAAAAGCTTTGGAGTCCTGTATTTATTAGCATGACTCACAACTCTGAAAACCTACTCACAACCAAAAATGATTTAGTCCGCTGGTACTGAAATGAATAAGATATTATTCATTTGTAAATATATTGTTTTTCATTAGAGATTCATGATTCAGACAAAATAATAACACCATAAAAAAAATGGAAGAGCATTTTAATAAAGATTGCATTTAATTTATTAAAATGAAATCAGAAGCTATGAATTTTTGAATGGAAAATATTAAAATTTTTTTTACAACCAGGGAAGAAATTTAATTGTACGCTTGGAAATAAAATACAGAAAGGCAATAATTCAGCTTCATTTTTAACAAAATTATTGGAAGGGAGAGGCTATTGTTATTATTTCTCATATAAACCAAATCTTTTAAACAAAAAACAAATAAGTCTAAAATATGTAGGGTTTCCAGGCAACCACTCATTCAAATACTAATAGAGCATGACTTTGATTAATTCTGGTGATTATACTACTATTATTACTACTAATAAATAGTTCTGAAAACAGCATCTATATAAAGAATGTTAGATGATATCTCAATTAATTTCTAGACCTAGTGCTAAATAATAATATTAAAGATAATGATGGATTTTATTCAAAATGCTAGAAAAATAAGCAATGATTATTGATATTCCAATTAAACATGTATTTGCAGTCCATATAAATACAAAATGTTTAAAAGTGGTAATTGTTAAAAAGACATTTTTTGAAATTGTTAGAAATGTTATTAAAATTATAAACATCTATTGAGACATTTTTGGACAATAGTTAAAAATATTGAGAATAAACTGGATAAAGTAAGTCATTGACTTGATTCATGTTGTTTATAAAGGATATGGTGAGAAAATGATCAGATTTAGAAGAGTGTACTTGGAGGGAAAAAATGAGAAATAATAACTATCTTAAAATTAGAAATAGTTCTGGTAAGTCATGCTATAATAAGATAACATAATCATTAAAAATAAATGCAATGTTTATTAGGAATGAAGTTCATAGAATTGAGTAAAACTGTTGTCTTTAAAAATTGTGCAGAAATTATTTAAAAAGGGTAGATTGACATTATGGACATTAAATACTGCAAATAAATAGTGAAACAAGATCTACCTATTTGTAAGGTCTTAGTTTTTTCACAGAAGGTCATAAATAGCCAGGAAATGTTGAAATAAATTGTTTATCATTGAAGATAATTACACCACGAATAAAAGTATCCGAAAGTCCAAAGAATAAAAAAACTTTTTCCCATTAAAATTTTATTAATGTTATAAATCTTAGAAAGTCATTTATTGGATAAAGTAATATTTTAACTCTTTTATTTCTACCCTCTTTCAAAAATAATCAAAACTTGGCTAATCAAAAAAATTATAAGTTGCTCTTCTACGTCAATATATAGTCTAATAATGAATATACCAATTTGCGATGACTATATGAATATACATGATCAGAGCTGGATAGGTTTCATGTGTGCCCTTAAACAGAAAATATTGATTCCTTCTTCTTCTTATAGAAACAATAAATAAAACAAAAGTTATTAGTAGTAAATAAATAAAAAAATATATTCAGAAAAACATAGAGTAGATATATTTTTATTATTACAAACTATAGGCTTATCTACAGTATAGAAACACATATAAATATACAGTTTGCAATAGCCTTTTTTAATTTTCAGCAAAATCATTCATTTTTATCACTGAAATCTATAATCTATATCCTATATGAAATTATTTTTAATAGAAAATATTATATGTACTTGTTATGTAGTATCACCTAGTGGACTGTGGCGAAACTGATGTAGGAAATGTTATCATTTATTTTATGATTTTCAGTTTATAATTTCCATGAATAATAAACTTTCAAACTGCGCTTGTTTTTGTTCAATATCCTTAAACATGCCCATAGGCTTAGCTGTTTATAAATGAGACTATATATGCATAATTCAGTATCAAATTCTAATAGGGATGGTCTTCTTCATAAAGGAATCCGGTTCCAAATTTTTTTCGAGGGGGCGAGGAGAGATAGGACAAAATTTCAAGCTAAAAATATTAAAGACATAAACAGTTTATATTTTTTAAAGATAATTCTATTAAAACATCTGAAAAAAGACATATTAATTTTTTTTATTGACGTTTAAAGTTTATCTCCGAAATAAGGATAATTTCTAGTTTAATAAATGATTAGGAATAAACATTAATATAGTCATCTGGAGTTTTTTTTTTCCCCATGTGTCATAGCATCGGCCGGGACGCGAACCCACAACCGTCTGCAACCAACCACTTGCTTGCATGGCAGCTGCGATACCTCTCGGCTAACAACGCAAGACTAGTCATCTGGAGTTGATATCAAAATTATGAAACCAGAAATTTTGAAATTTGTAAATCAAAGTGTAATAATTTTAGATTTTTGTACATAAATTATACTGATAATGATAATGATACTTTTTTAATTATGTATATTTATTATAAATATATTATATTATTATAAATATATTTTTAAATAATTCATATTTAGGAGGCAAAAGTATATTGAGAGAAAAATCACATTGTAAAACTGTGATATTATTGCGACATTATTAACAATGTTCAAAAAAAAAAAGTACATTTTGTCCTATTTTTTTTAAAATTCATAATAAATGTAGCTAATGTCTTTGACCAATCTTCACTTTGTAGATGGAAAATAATTTTTAAATAGCTTGAACTTATTAAATTAATATTGTTACATTTTTATTTCCAACTGTAAAACTCACTCCACTCACAACATTGATACCACCCACCTCAGATAAATACAATAATGATTATTACTAATCATTTATTAAACTAGAGATTATCTCCAGCACAGATATAAACTTTAAATCTCAGTTAAAGATTAATATATATAATTTTTTAATTTTAAACATACAAACACATGAAGTTATTCACCTTTCTTTTTCCCATGTGTAATATCTTTATAGATATATTAAACAACCTCCATACTTCCCCATTCTTTTTAAATTCATTTGTCTTTTATTATATCTTTGTTTATATGAATTGAAAAAGAATGTGGAAGTATGGAGGTTGTTTAATATATCTATAAATTAATATTATTTGAAATTGTCTCAATAAATGTAAACAAGTTTTTAGTACAATTAATGCATTGGGAAAAAGTTTATAATCATTATTATCTAATATATATATTAGATCCAGAACACACTTTATTTTTTCTTCATTCAAAATCATTTCTTTTAATGATATTTCTTAAATAAAGTTTTCATCTACATTGTTTTTGCAAAATGTTATGAAATCTTCCAAAATTTTTGTTTAATTCTTTGTTTTCTAATTATTATTTTTAAAAATTAATTTAAAAGTAGTTTTAGATATGTATTCAATTCATTTTTTATTTGTTTATTACTACATCGATCATAATATATATAATAGACCTAAATTCTTTTCTAGGATTCATTGACACTTGATTTTCTATTAATTCAGAAAAGAATATTTTCTTTTACCTAATTCATCCTTGAGGAAAGCTATCTAGTACTATATTCTTTTCTTACATTTTGTTATTTATTGAATTAAATTGTTTCTTAGCCAGCACAGTAAACCTTTTGGTTAAATTTAATATGGATAACATTGTTTATATTAAATCTAATTAACTTTTAATTCTAGTTACAATTGCTTTATCATAACTAATATTGTGCGTAATGCATTACTGACACTGAATAATTAATTGACAAATATCTATTCAACATTTAAGCACAACTAAATTATATTTATAATATGTATTATTACCCATAATAATAATAATAAATAGAAATATCAGGGCTAAACTGCATAATTAGTGCCTCTAACTTACTCATTAAAAGCTTTCTAACTTTATTTACTGATTTATTATGACTGGATAAGGCATGAAACATGTTACAGATTTGTATGAATGGGTCACAGTTAGCTTGAAGGTATATTCTCAAGGCATGACCTTAGTGAGACAACACTTTCCCATTCTGTCATCTAATTGAATCACTTACCTTTGGCAGGATTCACATTTCTATATTTGATTGTAGAAAGCTAGAGTTTATTGAATCTGCTTCTGATGAGTGAATCTAAAACTGACAGACAAATTTGAGATAGACTAAGTATTCATATACTTAACTGAGCAATTCATTACATCTTAAAATATCTTACAAATTTGTTTAATAACTTATAGATAGATTTAACTGATTTGATTCTGGCTTCCCAAAAATATCACATAATGCTGTAAGCGTTATGTTTTCACATTTTTCACAATTTTTCATCTTTTTCACGAATTAAAAGAATATGATAAATAAAGCACATAAATTGCTTAACGATTTAAACTAATTCTGGATTGCTTACCATTCTATTTAAACTTCACTTTTGCCTTTTTACTTCGTAATCTTTAAATTTATTTAAGCCTTATCTCTTATAACCAACAAAATATTGTTTATACATTATACATTATAAAATTAAAGTAAAAATCATAAAAAACTGTATGCTATAATATCTAGTGACTTTTTAAAAATCATTTTCATTAGTTTTTTTATCTTTACTTTGCTTGTGAGGAGATCCCTAGAAAATTTGGGGGAAGCATCTAAATTCTAGTAATATTATTGCCGCTCAGGGTTTTATGCATCTCGCGCAAGATCAGACCCATCATGTATTTTTAGCACTCAAATCCAGTCTGGGATTCAATATAAGTCGTTTTAAGATATCTGATAATAATTATATATTAATATTTTATAAAATGTATGTATAGTAAATAATATGTTTATATATATTTTTGCAATGCAAGATCTTTTGAAATGCACTATTACATTTTGTACACATCTTGGTGCTTAATTTAAAAGGTGCTATTATTTTTTAAAGTAATATTAAATACTGAAATTTATTACAGCTTATAAAACAATTTAAAAAATGATGATGGAATAAATTATAGTAAATAGCTAACAAGGAATAGCAAAATAACTTTAAAATTTATATATTAAATATAATAAATCCAAATAATCATTCACAATCTGATCTAAATTTAATCATTTGAATAGAAAAACATCTACTATAGCTTTTAAATAGATACCAGTTTATATTTACAAACAGTATTACATTCATCTCCTCAAAAGTCAAATTATTACACACATGCAGTATAATATTAGTTTTGATAAGACAAGATTACTAAGTTAAATTTAATTGAATATTCCTCTATATTTATTTTATCTATTTCATATTGTATTGTATATCTATCAATGTTTTGAACATTTGAAAAAGGAAAGATTGTTCAGTATTAAAATCTTTAAAACTTACTAAGCATTGCTTTTGACCGCTAAGACTTAATCAAAAAAAATATTCTTATAAATAAAACATTATTTTTCTATGTGGCCACATGATACAAAAATCAATATAATATATAATAACAAATTAAATATCACTTGTTAATATTATTTACCGTTTTCTCATTTTTGACAATTATTGATCTATTGTGGGATGAAAATATTTCAGAGTTTAATCCAGTTATCTTTATCTACATCACACTAACAAACTTTTCTATTCATTTCACATATGATATCTTTCTGGATCTTTTATTGTAATCTCTTATAGCAATATTTTTACCTCAACTTCATTTTGTCCCTTAATTCTTTCACAGATATTAAAAATATATGTTTGCACTGTCACTTGTCTTTTACTACAGTTATTTCCAACATCTCACCAAACTTTATTGAGTGATATGAAATAGCTGTGATGTTCTTCTATTAAGTGTCCAAGTCTAAGATGCATTGGTGGTCGAGAGGTCAGTGCGACTGCCTTGCACTAGCAGGCAGTTGCCCGGGTTGTGGGTTCGCGTCCCGGCCGATGCTATGACATTAAAAAAAAAAAAAAAAGTCTAAGACGCATAAGTAAAAACTGATAAAACACATCAATTAAAACTTTTTTTTCAAACCCATTGCCATATTGTCTTTTAATATTAAGTTATTTCTATCAGAAACATTCCATCGAGTTTAATTCTGTGATTATTTTCGGTCATTATGTTTCTATCTGTAATAATAATATGACCAAGATATTTATAGTTGTTAATTTGTAATTCATGATTATCAATCTTTATTTTATTTTTTTGAGTAAATCCATTAAACATTATTTTAAATTTTTTAGTACTTATCTTTAGATCTACTTTCTTACTTTTATCTGATAACTCTTGCAACATTTATTCATGCTCTGAAACACTGAACAATAACAGCTTCAAAATCTATAGGACTTAAATAATCTCTGTGTATTTTTAATCCCCTAGCTTTCCACTTTAATCCACAAACTACTTCTTGCATATCTGCTGTAAAAAGTTTTGAAGGGGGAATCATCTAATTTGTTCACCATTATCAATGATATATATATTTATAGTATTAGTGTCATTTCTAATTTAATTACCTGTTGTTGCATTTTTGATAAATATTCTTCAGAATATGATATATCCTGGATCTATATTTTAATGTTTTAAAGCCTTAATAACTATGGAAATGCTTATGGAATCAAATGGGTTTTTTTTTCATATTCTCTACAATAGTAATACATTTTCATTGATTCATTAATACATTGTACAGGCTTAAACGTGCATATGCAGGGTTCGAACTCAGACTTTCACACGATACACCACTGATTTTCAATGAAATGGAAGACTAAAGAGTTGTGAGTTGGAATAGTTTGAAGCCTGTCCATTAAAGTATAAATATTGGCTATCTTAATATAAAGCTGAGTACTGATTATATATATGTGTGTGAGGATAGTAATCTAGACCAACTGATGATTGCTGGTTTAGCATGAAATACGTATATTGGTGATTATTTATCTTTTCAACATGTGTGTGATCAGGTGGGTCAGCAATATGAAATGGCACTGAGATTGATTCATTCTATAATTTTTCTCAGTATTGACTTGTGATTCCCTGATCTAAAATGTTTTAAAAATCCAACTTGTTTTTTGGGTGGTTAAAATACAAAGTTCCCAATAGACAAGTTGTAATTATCTTAGTAAATAGAAGTAATAAAAGACTAACATGTCTGCAATTTCTAATAACTTCTTTATCTCCTTTATTAAATATCAATATTACAACTGCATTTTTCCAAATATCTGGTACATCTTTATCTTTTAGGCATTTGATGTACAGTTTTGTCGAGAATTTTTCCACTTCTTCACTTGTTTATTTTAAAATATCAACGATAATTTCAACATTTCTTGGTTCGCCCCTTTTCATACATTTAATTGCATGGTTTCGTCTCTTCTTTTAAAGTGCTTGGCAATTAAAAAGATGAATTAATTGTAATAAATGTTTCTTTTTGTTATTTTTTACTATATAATTCTTGATAGAACCTTTTCATACATTTTTTATCTTTTTTTTAGAAATAATTCTACCTCTTCTTATTTTTACTGAAACAATTTTTCTTTCACTATTAATGTTAAAGGAATTCTTAATAACGTACGTATTATATAATTATCTAAGCATTATCGTATATCCTTATATGTTGTTGTACCAATAGTTATAATTATATAATATAATTGTATCTTCATATCTGATTATTTATTCTTTATAAATAATATTAAAATCTATTTAAAAAACATAAATAAAGCTTTTTTTTTGTTCGATGCAATACATATTTATCAAAATCTTTCATTCATATTTTTATAATCAGTTAAACTACTAAATTAGCATCAATTCAATTATATGACTTTAATCAGTAGCCGTCTATTTAACATCTTGCATTTACAAAGATCGGTTGTAATTTAAAAATTTTATATTTATATAATGGTGATAATAGAGAATCAGCAACTTTATTCTGACATAACACTTTCATTTACACAGCAATAGATAGATTTAAAGACTATAATAGTCCATCTATCATATCAAGTCAGTTCAAGACCAATACACGTTATTATATAGATTTAAGTATCATTTTGATTTGAAGATCCTTGCTTCTTTTCTATATTTGTTCTCTTTTTATTTATACTATTCTTTATTGACATTAATCTGCTATGTTTATCCTTCCTTATTACAGAATAATAAATAAAAGCATGTAAAAGTTTAACTGATTTAATTAGTTTTCCAAATTAGTAATAAAAAATAAAATAAACGCTTTTTTTTTTAACATTTAGAAAATAATTTTTTACCTTAGTCTCAGTTTTTGTGTGATGACTTATTGTTTAGTAAACATTTCTCTTAAACAAATAATATGTATATTATTATCTTTTCTAGTCTTTTATTTGCATATTTTTCTATCCTTCATCTCAGAAGGCTTTTATTTTTGATACCTTTTATCTGCCTTCAAATCAGGGTTTATGCCTTCAGATCATTTGCCTGCGTGTATTGAATTTGATGCGTCTATCTTTAAGACCTAATTCCTTTTTCACGTTACCGACTTAGACAAATATTTGGTCTTCCAAAGAAAAAAAATCTACATATCCATATGGTTTTTCATTACCATGTGATTACGCTAGATATATCTCTTAAATATTTTCCATAATAACATCATCATTGTCAATAATTATCAATCCATTGCAGACTGAAAATTTCTCCAAGTTCAATCGACTTTCTCCGATCTCTAGCTCTCTTCCCCACATCAATCCACACACTTCCTTATTTCATTTATCCATATTAGATGTGGTCTATTAAAAATTACTTATTACATAACTATACACTTAAAAACATATACTTTGATATGCATTATAGTTTTACTGTTAGTCATAGTTTATATCGATCAATTTTGATTTTAGATTACCTTTATATAATCTTCAAATCTATAAAAAAAATATAGCTTGTTTTTATTTTGATATAACTGTTTTTTCCCTTCCTTTGCATTTGTTAATTCAAATTTGCAAACATATGATCGTCTGCTAAAGAGATAACTGTGATTATGGTGAACTTCTCCAGCAATGCACTTAGCAATTGATTATAAATATAAAAAAAAAAAAACTAATTCCTTACAGAACAAACATTGCGAATTTGAATGTGATATAACTGTACTTATCAAAATCATTCATTGATATTTTTATAATTTGCTGAACAACTAAATCAGCATTAAATCACTTTTGCATGACCATAATCTGAAGCTATCCATTTTATTTAACATATTGGTTCTGCAGGATATTTTATTGTTTCAACCTTTTAATTTTGTCATTGCACTTTCAGTAGAAATACTTCTTAAATTTATCAGCATATTCAATAAAAAACTATAAAAGGAATATTCTTTAGTTTCATATTTAATTTAAAGCTGTTTTCTAACTTTAATGACACTTATTCTGTTTTTGAGAGTTTATCGCTTTTTACATTAATTAAGCATTCCATAATCAGATTTTCAATTGGATGGACGGTTGAAGAGTTGGAGTGGATTGAACCCTGTCCATTAAGTATGAAGATTGGCTATTTTAATATATATCTGAGCACTTATTGCATATATGTGTAGAAATTATAATCTGGACCAACTGATGATAGCTGGTTTAGCATGAAAGACGTATATTGGTGATTATTTATCTTTTCGATATATATGTGTTCAAGTATATCAGTGATATGAGATAAAGTGATGAATGGTGGGTCGTCTGCGCTCATATACCCTATATATTAATTGTTATTGTAAAACTATATTGATAATATTTTATCTGGTAATGCTATGCTTTACTGCTTTTCACAGGGCATAATTTACAGATTTATTTCTTTATTTTCAGATTTCTTATCTTTTTAATGACATTGACTACTCATAGTCTTTAATGCCTCTAAACATATTGATTGTCTACTATAATATTTATTATGTGACTAAGTTTTAGAAACTTTTCTTGCTCATTATTTGATAGTTTTGTTTTTTATAGTTTAATTCGTATACATAGTGTGTGTTGTTTTCTTCCTTGTAAATAATATTTTTGACTTAAGACTCATTTTAGCAATTCAAAATTTAACTTAATCAAACAAAATTTCTTTTTTAAATAATACACTATTTCTTCTAACTAAACAAATGAAATAAAAACTAGTACTATTTATGTATATGTATAATGGCATTCAGTTCATCCATACATAATTTAATGTATTAAAAATATATATACCAACATTTCGTTGGATCACACTGGCCTTCAACTTTGAAAATGAATACTATATCTGTAGTTGGTAAAAATCTTCGTTTTAACATATATATATATTGTATCGGTCAAAACATGTTTATCCATCTAACATGAGCTGGACCTCACCAAATGTACTTCAAACCCAGTCAAGCCTGAGATTTAGGTCAGGGACCAGCCTGGATTCGAACCCAATCTCTAAGCCCCAGATCAAACACCTAATGAATAACATAATAGTGATGGCACATGAAAATTAATTTTAATCTGGCCCAGTAGCAGAGCGGAGAAGACAATGAGACATCTATCAACTATGACTTAACTACTCGATCTCATGGAAGATAATTTTAACAAACAACAACCCGCTAATATATCCACAGATAAATACATATTCACAACAGACAACTATGAAGAAGACCAATATAATCATCTATCATTTCAATTTAATAGAACCATCTCTAATCTTTTGCTTAAATCACTGCTGAATTATAATAGTGACAAGAGTCTCGTCATGGCCATCACAGACCCTAACTGCTCACTTATCAAATTCCCCATAGACTCATTCTGTGCAATGATCAAAGAAGGGTCTATGGGTGTGGGCATTCACAGAATACTAACACATCCCAACGACCGCTATATAGCGGTCGAGTTCAAAACTTGGGCTGAAAGAAATAATTTCAAAGTCAACAATAGGACCATCAATAACCATTTTATTTGCTATGTTGACTTCAATAGAACATCAGCATTATCTGGCAAGATAAAAAACTGCATTTCTGGTTTTGAAGAAGATCAGCTTCAAAGCACCCTCAGCCCATTTGGAAAGATATACAAATTTGTATATTTACCAGAAGATAGGGCTGGTGATGCAATATTATCTAACACTGCTGTGTTTGAATTGCATCTGAAACAAGGAATTAAACCTACAGATATACCCACTACCATCAGTTTCAAGGGAGCTCCTATGATTCTTACATTTCTGGGAGTAAGACCCCAATGCTTTGCTTGTGGTCAAAGAACACACTTGATCAGAGAGTGCATGACAAGGAATTGCTCCCAGTGTGGAGAAAGAAACAACCAAAACCATAAATGTTCGGAAATAGATCAAAATGTGCAACCCTTACCCAAAACAAACCAAAGTGATAAGCAGTGTTTCTCAATAGACCAAAATATTAACACAACCAACTCACTTCAAAGAGATAACCAATTACTAAGTTTTAAAACTTCATTAAACTTACCACATACCACAAACAAACAAAACACACAAAAGTTCTCAAGTAACAATGTACCTATACTAACAAAATTCAAACAAAAGATTTAAACACAGCTACACACAATCAAAAACAGCCATACAATCTGATACACACCAACAATCAGGATAAAATGCTACCTTCGCAAAACCAAATACCAGATCTCAATAGAGGCAAGACTCAAAACAAAATAATTAAGAAGTCGTCTTGTAAAAACAAAACACACATTGAATCTGAGTATAAACCTAATGATGAAACTGAAATGGAGCTTACACAATCCATAATTATAAACAATAAAAGGAAATCTTTCACAAACCAAAAGGCAGACTCAGAAGATGAAGGTTGTAGTTCCATAGCTCCAGCAAATACTACTAAATCTAGCACAACAAGCAGTATCAAGAAGATAAGAAAGACAAGTAACCCTATAATTCCAAACCCATCAAATGGAATAGATAGAGAAGACACATGTGAATCTGTCAATCTTTTAACACCAACCTTTTCAGAAGATTCTCAAGTCCTCCGACCAAATATAAGACCAATTCACCATCTATAAACCCGCTTGTGGTTATCTATGATGGTCACCAACACAGTGCAGACTATTAATTGTAAGATTGTGGGGTTGAATATAAGAGGTATCAACTCCACTGCCCGTGTATATGCCATAAAACACTGGTTTCAAAACAACCTACCACATATACTATTCATGGGAGAAACTAAATATCACATAAACTCCAGCAGTATTATCATGGAAGAACTATCCAAACTGGGTTACACTCAGTTTAGCACTAGTAATGTAGCAGCTGGAGGAGTAGGCATAATTATAAATAGTAAAAATGCTCCAGATAGTTTTAAAATTACTTACACAGACAAAAATATAATATCTATCAAACTCACATATGGAACTACCACCTTTAATGCTATATACATATACACTCCTAACAATGTCAGTTCATATATTAAAATAGTTAATAGCATCAACCTGATAATCTCCACCAGTAGCTGGCCAACAGTGATTGTTGGGGATTTTAACACTTCCTATGGAGAATTTGTCAATAAATACCTTCATCTTCTGAATAGAGGCTTTCTTAGCGGGGAAGGTTTTTTTCCAGATAGTGCTTTTTCATTCTATACCAGAAGACACAGATCTTTGATAGATCTGGTCTTTTACACACCCGAATTCCACTACATTATGGAGGCAGTGCTTCAGCCTGTAGCATTCTCTGACCACTTTGCAGTGGTCATCTCAATGCAAATTGATAACCTCACACAACTGAATCACAACAAAACAATTAGAATGCTAACAAAGGCCAACATAACTGAAGCCATCCCATCAGAGGCATATATTCTATTTAGGAAAATAGATATACTTTCAAGACCACCTGAGGAGGCTTGGTTTGCACTAGTGGGAGTTCTGCAAACTCTAATAGTCCAGTACTCCCGCAGGTCAAAGTGCCCAACCTCATTATTAAAGGACCTAGAGAACATTAATGCTCAACTTAAACAGTTATCTACCGAAAGCAACTCGATAGATGACATCATCTCACTTAAGAATGAATATAAAGCAAAGCAAAAAGCCCTTGCTGAATATGTGTCTCTGAAAAGATCCAAGATATATCTGGCTCCTCAATATTGTTGGACTAGAGGATATCTCAGGTGGGCACTGGGGCCACAGAAAAAACAAAATACTCCAATACTAATTAAACATCAGGGCACCAGCATGACTGGATACCACATGCTTGAAAAAATTAAACTACACTTTGAAAATAAATTAAAAAAACACAATTCATCAGTAGATCATGATTGGACAAGACATTCATCCAGTGATGATCATTTGATCACAGTCCAAGATATTAAAAACAAACTATGCTCCCTTCCAGACAGCATCCATCCTGGAATGCATGGGATACCTAAATTTCTCCTCTCCCACTTAAGCAATTTTACTGTCCCAATCATCATGTTAATGATTGACCATCTTGCGCAAAAGCAAAGGTTCATTAAAAATTTATATCCAGTTGCATTGGTGCCATTTATCAAAAAGAGCAAAGACCCTACTGATATAAACAACATAAGACCCATATCCATGTCTCCACTCTTAATAAAGATTATAGAGGGTGTCATTAAGGATAAGATACAACATAAAATCCTGAGTCATATCATGCCCTCTCAGTATGCCAAAAAAGGCTCATCAGCACTCACAGCGATTGGTGAAACCAAAATACTCTTGGATTACATCAGAACCAACAGAAAATCCAAGCCCATTGCCGTACAACTTGACATATCTGAGGCATTTGACTCAGTCAATATCAGCACACTGCTGAATATTTTGGAGGGCCTTGGTGTTCCCTCCCAGATAATTCAGATACTGGACAATTTACTACACAATAGGGAAATTCACATATCACTCAATGGAGTATATACAAACAGTTTTACTCCGAATACTTCAATCCCACAAGGATCTCCACTCAGTGCTCTCCTGTTTGCCTGTTACATCAATCCACTTCTTAAAGACATTGAAGATAACCTACCTGGAGTATATATACCCAGACTCAAAAGAGCGATCAAGGCAGTTGCTTACATGGATGATGTCTTGATCATTCTGCCAACTCAGAAATATCTAAACACACTATATGAAATATTGGACAAATATACCAATCTATCAGACCTAAAAATAAATACAGGAAAATCCACAGCTTGGTCTATCCTATCTGGAAAAAAAATCAAATCGCGCTTCCAAGCTGAACCACAGAAATTTCTGGGATTTAATATTTCAAAATCGCAATCAGCAATGTCTAAAGAACTTCAGGCAAAAATCCTCCAGTCCACAGACCAGATCACTAAGACCCTCTCAAAGGTATACCTTTCGCTCTATGGTAAGGTTTCACTGCTAAATATAAAGATTTACAGCAAAATTGCATACTACCTGCCAATGATGAATGCAAATAAAACATTCATCAAGAAAATTGAGCAATATTGCTCAAGATTACTATGGAAAGGGCAAACTGTTTCCATCAGCATGAGAAACATGCAGGAAAACAAAAGATTAAATGGAATGTCTCTACATTCCATCACTTCAATAAACTATCAGAAATCACACACTCTGATATATAATCTAGTCCAAAAGTATGGCCATGACCAGATCACCGAATCCATAATTCCTACCGACACCCCACCCCCCAAAAAATTAAGCTGGCTTGACCACCTAATCCTGTCAACAATGCAACAAAATACAAATGCCCATAACAACTATCAAAGCAAGATCAAGCTGTGGGATGCCCATCGCATCCTTAAACAAAATAATCAAATCTCTTCTACAAGATTAGGAATAACTAATCACAAGCTGATTACCCTATTCAAGTATTGGTCTCTAGAACCAAAATACTTAGATTACTTACTTAAAATTAATCTGGATGCCATGCCGGTCAACTGGTTCCTCAGATATAAAAGATCTATCACCAAAGTCCAATCAATTTGCCACAGCTGTGGCAGGGATGAGGAAACATTTGACCACATAATTAAAACATGCATGGGTCTAGGTAATATTAAAACAATAATATTTAACAATTCAAAGATAGATTACTACAAAATACTTAATATAAAAGAATGCATTCGTGGAAGAGATATTCCTACAATCAGGCTGTCAATTTTCATCACCTATGCCATTTGGATTGTAAGGTGCAAGGCACAATACCAACATCCCAAGCCAGATGAAAACTCATTATTTATTCAGAGCATAGAGAAAATTAAACAAAGAGACAAAACTCTTGCCACAACATTCATTTTTCAAGAGACATGGAAGCTATATCAGACTCTCTAATAAAGTTAACAAAGAACTTAACCACTAAATACCTATCCCCGTTTAACTCAATAATGTTAGTTCCATAATTCATCTAATATTGTAATTGTTCATTATCCATATTTGTAATATATCACCCATATTAATTAGTTTAATAAATGTTTTTGAGAAATAAAATTAGGTCATAAGCAAAAGAAATAATAATAATACGAAGTTTGGGCGGTACTGACATAATGGTAAATAACTAAGAGGAAACGATCATGCTTCTGTATGAGAATGAAGTCTAAGCCCCCCTTTTTGGGCAGTTCTTAGAGAAAAGTGGATAAGGCATGCTGTGGACATCGCTGACATGCAGGCCTTTGATACAAAGAAAGTGGATAGGCATAGCGTGTGCCAGACTTATGGGAATCACCACCAGAGGTCTTTTTATATGAAATAAATGGTCCTGGGAAGATTAACTATCCTCAGGACAAAGCTTGAGAAGAAATCTATGGGTTCAAACTTGTCATAACCCCCAGATTAAGAAGCACATATATATAATCACGAAGATAAGGTTAAATGTCAGTAATGTAGTACAGGTAAATATCACTAATGACATTGAATAAGATTTACTGCTTTAAAATAAATGACCCTAGTTTGAATGCCATAATTTATACAGCATAATATGCTATGCAGTTATATATATAGAGAGAGATTCCCCTAAAAATATATGTTAAGATTTTACTTAGTAAAAGAAACATTAAGATTTACCCCCTTCCCTTTTCTACTATTTAAAATAATTCAATCCCACCTTCATGGATTTTACAACAACTGAGAATATTTAAGCTTACGATATTTTAAGAGTAAATAAAAAGGACTAGCTGTTATATAGAAAAGAAATAACTGGTCACCTTTTCAGAATTGAATAACATTTATAAAATAAATAAGCTTTCAAAGTGTTAATTAGCTTGTGTTCTGGATTCACCCTGGGTAGAAAATCCAGAGTTAAACAAATATATTTTTTATACTAAAATATAAATAAAATGTTGACTCGTAAAACAATCTGGTGAGTGTATTAATTAATAATGCGTTGTTTTAAATGGACGTTAAAAACCTTAATTCATGAAGGTTTACTTAAAAAGAAGAAAAGATTTTAGAAATTCAACTCATACAGATTATTTGAAATTGGCATATTAATTATAACTAAAATAGACATATAAAATTAAGTGCTAAATAACTATAAATAAATGACCGCAGCAAACTTCTATTAGCACTCTAAAGTTTTTAGGTCAGGCTTTTACTTGGTATGGCTGCAGAAGATGATGACCTAACAGGGCCGAGAAGGGGGGTGGACTTACTACTTCATCATTTTAAGTTTCAAGCAACATGTAGTATGTTTACAATACAGTTCTCTCAATAGTAGCTAATCTATTCTCTCAATAGTGGCTAATCTGTTGGTGATTTAAAATTTGGCCATTTTATACTTCTCCCAGGTATTTGAAGAATGCTTTCAATTACATAGTTTTAGCTTAAAATTTAATCTCTGATCTAAAATCTTAAGTTTCCTTTGTTTATTGTTTTTGAAAGATGCAACTGTAAGATAAATGTCCATTTCCAGATTAGAAATAGATTTGACAAAAATGTTTATAACAAAAGAAAATCTTTAATCTTAATCCCATTTTAAGTAAAAACTTTAATTAAAAATACCTTCTCCAGATTAAAACAATAGTGTTTCCAACCCTTTCATTATTTTTGGATAATTAACAGTTGCATCTTCCATATTGGATTTTATAAAATGCAGTTTAATAGGAAAAAAAAGTATGTTAAAAAGAAAAAGTTGTATAAATGACATATAATAAAATATTTTAAAAAATCAATATTTTTGTTAGTATTTTGCTCCTATATATATATATATATTTGAGCTGCACCTATGTAGTTTAATAAAAGTGGAACTAATAATTAATAAAATAGAATTAATAATGATAAAATTAATAATAATAAAATGTTATTGAAAGTTAAAATGTATAAATTTAGGCACGCATCTCAAATATATACATAAAATATATATACATGACCAAAAGGAGCTGGATGGAATATAGGGTTTGAACACAGGTTAGTAGATGGAACTGTGAAGCCCAATCTTAAGCTAAGATTGACTGCTTCAATATATATATATATATATATATATACATATAGCAGATTCAGTAAAGTTAGTTAATATTAAAAAGAGATAAATTTCAAACACACACATATATATTACTGATGTTTGATCAAGATGTAAATGCAATAAGAACAAAATTAATAAAAATAGTGTACAAAATAATTAAAATTTATCTTTAATAAATTACAATACATTTTTTTAACTTGATTATAATCTTACTAACTAATTAGACAATGCTAATCTATAATCTATCATCACCTACTTATCCATGATATAGTTAGATGTTAAGATTATAATTTTATAGGATGAAATTTATCTTCTTGTCAAGTTATATCTTTAATTTATATAACCATATAAATCTGTAGAGAAAGAAAGCTGTTTTTTATATATATTTCTGTGCAAAGATTGCATATTAAATATTATTGTTTTCACAGTTAGTCCAAAAATTAATTCAATCTTAATTCAATTACACACAACTTTAATCTGTAACCTTCCATTTAATATTTTGCATCTATTAGCATCCATTATAGTTTCAAACTCTTTATTTTTAATTAAGTCAATGAAGTAGCATCAGAAATGATAATAATTTTATTATCACACTTCAAGAATGAAGGGCATTGTGTAAATTCAGGCAATATTTCAATTCTAACACACACACATATATATATATTATAACGATCGAAATGAAAGTGAAGATCGAATCTAACCGCAAACACAATATCTGCTCTACACGGGCGCCATCTAGGCATTTGAGCCTAGAAAAATTTATAGAGTAGGCAGATACGCGCTGTTAAGATTCCACTTTATTTAAATATTTAGATCGTTAGCCCAAGTCACTAGCTCAGTGGAGCAGCAGAGATAATAAAATATAAATTTTATATCTTAAATATAAAAAAAATAAAAGCCACTGCCAGAAATTAATACATAAAAATATTTATTTATGCACATATAAAATAATATTTAAATTTTGAGGAATAAATTTAATGTTTATATTTCTATATTGATCTTGTAAATTTATATTTAAAAAGATTTCAATAAGTTTAATTTTTATTTAGATAGTCAAGTATGAATAGACTACATAGATCTGCATTTGAAAAGAAAAAATATTCTTCCCTGATTTAACCTTAGGCAACAAATTTCGCAATCAACTGGCGCCAATCCATCTGATATATTCATGTATTCAATGTAGCATGATACGACAACACAAAATACTATACTGCCAGGAAAGTACATCTGAACAGTAAGTAGAATTAGAGGAGATATTGACTCTCCACCAACAGGAATGTGACATCTGTTGGCAAGTAGAACAATTAAAAAAAAACTCCATAGGAATGGACTGCGGTCTTCTGCCGACTTACAAACCCATCCATAGGCAAACAGAGGGTGTGGCGTATATCTATAATCCTGCCCGTAGCGGACCTCATACTACATCTACTAATTACACAAATATATCCAATCCATTGAACCAATTCAACTATGAAATGAATAACCTAAGATTACCCTCCCTTAATACAACTTTACAAAACTATATAGCCATTCACGCCCGACTTAATTTTAGCATTTAAATACGTTCGCACAGATTTGTTTAAAAATGTTGGGTATAGATCGATTACATAGATTCCACGGTCAAAAACATTTCAAAATAAACATAAACGATCAAAATACAAAATTATTGATACCGACAATCGCAGAGGGAAACTTATAAGTAACCCAATAGTATTCACCATAAGATACTTGCGTTGTCACCAATAACTTAAAAGACATCCGAATAAATACATTTTAGATACTCACCGTAAGGTATCATTATTGATCGAATGTCTATATATTTTGATCAAATATGAAAACCAAAATATAATTAACCGCAAATGAATCCATGCAAGCATCTATAAACAACTTAAATTTCATACATTTAATTAATCTTTACAATAAGGAAAAAAAAATAAAATGGAAATGATGTTTATCATTCGGAAAACATATAAAATTAGACATTATTAATTTGATTTAAAAACTTACAAAAGTCAGATAAGAGTCCGTTTTAACATTTCAGTTGGCTTGTTTATCAATTTGTAAAACTTGATGAACGTTCTTAATTGATTTTAACAATTGTTCATTTCATATAGCTTATGGCCTCTGCTTTCAATTCCCGCGACGCCTCCGTTGGAAGGTAATGTTCTGGAGATGGCAATAGCTGGTTCAAGGTATCACAGTCTTTTAATTTTTTTTTTTTTTATAGAGAGTGTGGTATGTGCGTCATACCACATATCTCAAACACACAACGCTGGAACTGTCCGAAAAAACTGTATTTCCCTTTTTATATTATCCACAAGGATTCAATGAACAAAACGTCACCAATCCATCACTTTCGTTAGGGTCCAAGCCAAGTCCTAGTGCTTCCATTGGTCAAGCCAAAATCTCTTTCTTCTCTTATCTAACTTTTCATCTGACTTTTTAATTAAACAGCTTTTAGATAATTAATAAACAATCATTTCCATTTATAGATTACAGGAATTAATTAATACCTGTTTTTATTTTAACTTACGTTATTTTTTTATTAAAATATTTTTATAAATCTTTTTTTATAAAAAAATACATTCAAATACCTTTTTTTTATTTATTAAAAAAAATATTTTTAAAGTTTAGCATCTGTGCGAATGTATATACGTATAACAAACATTTTAATTTTAGCGTTAGTTTTTTTTTTACTTTTATTTGCGAACTTTTAAGTTTTTATTTTAAATTAATGTAACGACATATTTATATATTGTTATAATATATATATTGTAACCGGACGGCTGTACAACCCCTTTATTACCTCAGTTGTAACAATTTCCTGATGAGCATATTGTATGAAGAAAACATCGATTGGCTTTCCCCAATACAGATGTCACCCCACCTACAACAATATTTCCTGCTCATCAGAGGATGTAGCACCATAGAGACTGGAAAGACCTAGAAATTTCTGTGTTTAGTTTCCCAAACGGTGCCACTAGAGTTCCATCTCACTAGTTACCTAGGTCTAGTTATACCAGACATACCTCAGGAGGCATGAAATTCTCATGAACAAGTGCAATGAATGACAAGTGATGTGACATGAACAACTGGATTGGTTTTATATAACAATAAATTTATTTAACAATATTGGATCATCAGTCCTATATAGTTATTTTGGTTGTATCAATATTTGGATAATAATTCAACAAAAGTTTGTTACTAGTTCATGTTTGACTCAGTTCATCTTTGGAATCCCATTTTCCTGTATGCGCATATATACTCCTAGGTTAGATGGATCACTTATTCATCATTGATGATATATTTATCCATGGTATCCATTAATCCTTGGGTTATGATTCTTGTATAGAATATTATTCTGATCCAGGGTACAGATATATTTTACTTAGAAGCATTTACAATTCCTTCAGGCCTAGATGTATATTATATCTCAGCATTTGTAATTATTTCACATATAAACAGGTTTGGTATACCAGCATTTATAATTCATCCAGATATAAGCACATTTTATATGTGAGCATTGCAATTTATTCAAGTATAGACATGTTTGGTATATAAACAGTTATAGTTTATTCGGATATAGACATATTTTATTTATGAGCATTTATAATTTATGTAGTTATAGCTGTACATATATAGTATCTCAGCATTTTTAATTCTTTCAGATATAAGCATATTTCATATCTCAGCAATATAAACAGTTATAATTCATTCAAATAGAGAGGTATATTATATGCAAGCCTTTAATATTTATTCAGGTATAGACATAATTGGTGTATAAACAGTTATAGTTTATTCGGATATAGACAGATTTTATTTATGAGCATTTATAATTTATTTAGTTATAGCTATATATAATAGCTCAGAATTTCTAATTCTTCCAGGTATAAACTTATTTATATATCAACAATATAAACAGTTATAATTCATTCAAATATAAATGTATATTATATGCAAGTCTTTAATATTTATTCAGGTATAGATGTATATGGTATATAAACAATTATAATTCATTCAGATATAGTCATATTTTATTTATCAGCATTTACAATTTATTTAGTTATAAGTATTCATTTTTATTTTATTTTAATTCAGATATATATGCCCATAAAAAGATAATCATTTATGATTCACTTTATTAAAAACGCCTTTTGATTATAGAAATTTAAGATATTTAAGTATTTATGATTCATCACCAATAAAACGTATTTTCACATAGCTATAATTATTCATGATTTATTTTAAGAAAGACATTTTGTTTCCTTTTTTCATAAACACATATAAGTATTCAATATTTCATAAAATTGTTACCTTCATTTTTTTATCCAGTGTGTTCATCCACTTCAGGTTACTACTGCATTACAAAAAGAGGTCGGTTTATTTAAGCTGAATGGCATTATTTATTTCCGAGGCAGGCTTGGAGATTCATGTCGATGGACAGAGAGAGGAAGTTATTATGGATTAGCCTAACATCCTTATGATTTCCTTATTAACCCTTTCTTTTTTAACATCAGCAGTGTGGCTGTAAATCTTATATTCCAGAGGTGACTCTGCACTAAAATCAGTTGGGAATTAAACAGCTAAGCAGCACTGAGACAAAACTCTGGAACCTTTTTAACTCTTTAACTTTTTTTAATTTTTTTTGTGTACTTCAATGCCACTATTTATACCCTGATCTATTCTCTGGATTGATTCAGCAGTACTCCCACTGTATCTGATTTGTTACTCAGCTTTCGTTTAAGCCAAAGTAATTTTCACTTCTTGATGATTGGACCACTACTTTTAGTGGGACAGATAAGGAATTATGTAGCTTAAGCTATGTTTTCCAATTTGATAAGTTTGCCTCAAGCGATTATTACACTTTGTACAACAACATCGTTTCAAAAATATATATATAATATTTTAATAAATGCCAGCTTTAAATAAATACTTAAATAAGTATTTATATCATAATTTAAAATTATAAAAATCAATAATGAAGGTTTATCTTTATTTTCTCTCAATTATAGAAAATAATGATTTTCTTCTAAATATAAACTTTTTGCTTTATTTTTTTTTTTAAAAAAAGGATCAACTTCTTTCATATAATAAATCTTAGAATACATACATGAAACAGAGTTTCTGTTTAAATATATATTGAAGCAGTCGGATCTAAGTTTGATCCTAGCTTCATGACATCTCGCCAGAAGCCCACTTCAAATCCTAGTACTAACCTTGAATTTCCAATGCAATGGGGCTTTATACGGTCAATCCATGCTAATTTCCTTAAAAAAAAACTATTACATAAATGTGTGTTAAAATTAACTTGTTTGAGGTTTAAATTAATCAATTCTATTAATAAATTCATGATATAATTATTCATGTTTGATGTTTAAATGAATCAATTCTATTAATAAATTCATGATAAAATTATTCATGAATTTATATATATTATAACTGCGTGGATTGTGCATATATATTTATAAATATTTAAACATATATATTCGTTCTAAAGTTTCATTGCATCAGGAATGTTTATTTTACTTTTAAATAATTTGTTTGAATTTTAGTGATTAAAAGCTACATTCTTTTAATAAGCTTTCAGATTTTCCCTTTCCAAAAACAATGGGTAAAGTTTTATTAATTAGAAAAAAAGGTAAGTATTTAAAATGTAAGGACGTTTCCTGATTAAAATCATTTTCTGATTTTAAAAATTCATTTTCTAATTAGAAAATGAATTCAAGTTAATGAGTTTGAAAGCTTTATTGAAGGAATGTATCTAAAAACCAATTAGTAAAAATTTTTGTAACATTGATAAGGAAAGAAGCGCTCACCTGAAGGCATCAGAGGACAGTATAAATAGCCCAGAAAAGTTTGGAAAAAGAGGAAGCCATCCTTGTTTTAGAGAAGTACCATTAAACTCTGTGCATTTTAAAATTATGAATTTAAGTAGTGTTTCTATCATGGTGAGTGGCTAAACTTCAGGAATCTGACTATAGTTCCTGAAGTCCCCTGAAAATCTTCAATGAAGCTGCTAAATCCTTTCCGGACCAATCGTGCTGCCCAGAAATCATGAAAAAATCAATCAAAATGCCGTTCTAGTAACTTACCAATGCGCGCCTACGTTCCACCAACTTGGATGTGTAAACTAAGGAACCAGCCCCAGAAGAAATGGTAATATAATTCCATAATGAACTGTAACTTTCTGGCCACTTTACTTTACACTCCCTTTAAAAGCTCTTCTCATTCCTTAATGTAATAATCTGTATAAAAGTTACTTTTATTTATGCTATTTTAAATTATGTTGTAATTCTAAATCTCTAGTCCTTAGATTTAACTTTTTTTTCTTATGATGGCAGTTCATTTATTGTATTATATATATTTATTGAGTAATTTATTTATGTCCTTTATTTTTAATTATATGCAAATAACGCTTCGACTCGATGATCTCCCCTGTTCCATTTGCCTTATACAAGTAATAAAATATTAAGTCTGATAGTAATTTCCACCCATTAGAACTAAATTTATACCATTCTATTAATCATCGAGTCGGAAGAGTTTATTCAATGTTTGCTATTTTTATAATTGGCTAATAATAAATCATTAGCTTCATTTCTAACCTATGTCTCTGGCTCTTTTAACAGTATTACAAATGCTTATCTATTTATATTAATAATCTTAAAATTTTTTGCAAAGGGGTTGATAAAGGAATCAAATGAATACTTTTTAATCCAAATCCTTTTTTTATATATATTAATATTCAGGAAGGGCATGATGTTTGGGCATAATTAATATAATTTTATAACTGCTTTAAAATAATTTTAGTTAAAAGCTCGTTTGACTTTAATTAATTTGATCAAGTCATTATGTAGAGCATTCTATAATAAATTGGGTTTTATTATTCAAATGGTGACTATCAAGTCATCATATTCGAACGTTGCTGACGCAGGGCAATCTTCCGTTCAATAGCCTTGTCGTTGGTGATATTATTATTATTTTAATTATAGAGGAAGAAAGCATCCCTCGCTTATATTATATTTGGAACACCAAAGGTTCATAGCTATGACTCGGCCTGGCTTTCCCTGTGTTCCATGTCTCCTTAAAGGGCAGTAAGACTTGTAAAATACAAGCCACCATACTACTTAAATCACCGACAAGCTATTACCTTTCCTGTTCATTTTATAGCTCATAATTCATCAGCACCGTTACGTCTCTGTTCCAGTAAAGCCCGCTCTTATGCTCATAATTCATGATGAAGTGATTTCAATTAAAGTCGAGCAAATTCTTAGTCATCTCTACTTAATAAGTTTTCTAGTAAAGGTTAAAGTTTTGCCCTAAATACATATCTTGCTCTTCATGAATGGGTTTGCGAATGTGAAAATAAATCTCACATTCTTTAATATAAAATTAGAGTAATAAATTTCCTTCACAACTGAATACCTTTATCTGCCCTTCTTTTCTTGTTGGGGGCATAGACATATAGACTTCCATAATATTGCGTAATTGTTGTTGACATATAATAGAGACTGCCATCCTTATAGTAATCATAAACTCTGTTTAAGGACTAGAAGTAATCAATATTGTTATCATTTAAAAGTTGAACAAAACTATTACTATTTTATTAAACATTTTATTAACACACTTGGTTTCTTAACTCTTTTATTCAATCATTATTTTAATGTTAATGCTTGCTGTCTGTGTTGGCAACCCGAACATATACATATGATTCGACTTAAAATTATCTTTAGTTAATTTATTATCGTTATTAGTGTCAGTTCAGGGATCTCAAATCATCATCATCTATTGAGCTAGTTTCTCAGTGCATAGTCATGTGCCATCGACGTAAGTCATCCATTGATTTGATCTGAGCTCGTGAGTTGGGTTTGAATTCAGTTTGGTTCGACTGAGTTTGAATCTGACTTTGAGTTTAGGTTGGTGTGGGTGGGTTTCGTCCGGTACAATATATATATATTACATTCTATTTTCACTATTTATAGTGTTTTACTATCTCAAACCTGTTATTATTTGTCAAATTCTCAAAAGATTGTTTATAACAAATACTTTATTTAGCTTAAAGTAAAAGTAATATGAATATAGATATTGCACATCCTATTTTGTTTTGAAGTTCCTTTTTAAAAAAATGCCAATATTTTTTTTTAAAAAAAATTAATATTATTGTAGCCATTAATTAATAATTATGTTAATAAAAATCAAGTATATGTTTAATTTCTTTCTCCAAAATAGTTTTACTTGAAAGAAAGAAGATCTTTGCAGAGTGCGACCCAATTAATTAGGTAACGAGACATTCGACATTAACCGCCTTTTCCACTAAACAAAAAATTAATAATATTCTGTTTAAACCTAAATATGTAATCCTTATTGAGGTTTAAAGAATCTATGATATTTCCCTGTAGAGCATGCTAGACACGATATATATATATATAGAAATAGGTACTTTTCACACAGGACTAAAAGATATGAACATATTAAAATAGTAAAATATCACTCATCATCTTGCATTTCACTCTCCATGCATAGATTTCTCCAAAACAAAGACTCATCCAAATACAATAATCGCTTATTCCTTGGGATAATTAATTATTTTGTTACATGCTTTGCTCATTTGAGTTGCATGTCTTAGAATCTCCTTCTAGTACAGTGATACAAGTCAATCTCCTTGAGTTTAGAATAACTAGTTAATTGCCTGCAGACTTTTTGTCTTAATAGTGAAATATATCAAATTCTTTGGGTTTTGGTATACAAAACTGTAACATATTTATCATTTGTTTAATTACTTGTATAAATTGTAAATACTTATTGTGTTAATAAATGTTTTTTATTTAAAAAAAGAAGCTATAAAGATTTTACAGAGACTACATTTTATTTATAAATCTAATGAAAACGCAGTAACTACCATCTATATGGAAAAGTTTCTTTACCTAAATAAATAGAAACTATGGATTAAATTTAAATCCAACAGTTTTCATAATCTTAAGTTTTATTCCCAATCTTTATTAATCAGTGATTTTATCTGGATTGGGCAAAAATATGTCTTTATTTGTTTTATTTCACTCAGTAATATTTATTTTTTCTATATTTCTTAATTAATTATTTATAATTTTATGTATCTTTTCAATAAATCAATAATAGCATTCTTACTGAGACAAATATTACTTTATTAGATATAGACAATTATATATTTTGATTTTCCACTCGGTGGTTGTTTCCGAAAGCATTCATGAATTATAATGCATCTTTGACATGTAAAAAACCTTCACTTCAAGATGTATAATTAGAAAGAAGGTGTTTCTTCAAATTTAAACCAAAGTCAGTAAAATTAATAAAATTACTCATTTATATCAATTAATTTGGAAAATTACTTAATGGCCTACAGATTTTAAAAGATCAATTTATATTGTCTTACCAATAAAAAATGTATTGAAGAACATGTGAAAAAATATTTTTTAATATCTATTATAACACAAGATTCTACAAAAAGCATAATTTAAAATTACAGTTTTACATTTAAAAACATTTCTACATATACAAGCGGTTTCAAAAATGTCCAAAACAAAATATATTATTACTGATATACATTGGGTAAAACAAAACGCAAAAGGAATTCAGAATAAAATGTTTTGTTGATGGCTTCATTTAGTTTACCATGCTAAATTATGGAATATTAATAAAAAAAATGATTATACTATTTTCAGTAAGAATTACTGTATGTGGCTAAAAGTTATAGTTAAAACAGGCTATTATAAAATGGACTGGATTTATATTGTAAGAAACAAAAATGAACAGCACTAAATACTTCCTCTCTAGCTATCCAACTAGTATGCCAAAATGTAAGAAGAAAAATAAATTGAAATGAATACAAATGTGGATGTAGGCTTGATGAAAGAAGTATTGATAAGCTTAAATGATATCATACTTATAACTGAACCTAAAAACAGATCTTATTGGGAAAGGTAAAGAATTGCATGGCAGATAGGATTATGGTTAAATACACATTTTAAAAAAGATAAAAGTATTGGGCAGCTAATGACTTTGGGTATTAATGAAGAAAATATAGAATTCATAGATGAGTTAATGAATAATACAAATAGTTCTATAAGTAAGAAATTTATTGCAGATGAATTTTATTGAGCTGAGTTAAAATGAAAAGCCTGGAAAAATTTTTTAGAAGTAGGGACAATTTAAAAAAAATTAAGATTATAATTTCTCAAGTTATGGTATTTTGTGCAATTCTTTATTGAAGTAATAGTTGATGTTGGTAATGAAGACTTTTAAAAGTACCACGACAAGGAAAACAAATACATAGATGTTTTATTAGAAAAGATGTGAACTCTTAGTTGAAACACAAGCACCAGCTTGAAATTGTTTTATTTGATCATGTTATAGGGCGATTTAATTCATTACAAAAATATATAACGCTCGGGCAAGGTTAGTGGTGAAAACGAAGATGAGAAATATAATGGCTGAATTTCATTATCACAATAATAAATGTGCTTTTGAGCAACTTAAAAAACAGTCTGATAATAAGTTATCTTAAAAAATTGTTATTCATATGATCAGCCATGAATCAATGTCACCTTGATGACAATAATATTAACCATCATCATTATCAACAAATTAATTAGTAAATGGCTGTCTGTTAATTGTTTATCAATAAATTCTAATAATAAAAAAACACTTTTTTTTTCACAATTTATTTCATTTTCCTGATATTCTTATTTGTAATAAATATTTTTTGCATTGTAATATTTTATTTGTAATAATTGAAAGGTTGCTAGTCTTTCACATGAGCCTTCTGTTGTTTCTCAGACAGCCAATCAGATTTTAAACAGCGGTCTTAAGATCGATCAGGCCTTGACACTGATTGGCTGTCTGAGAAACAACAGTAGGCGCATGTGAAAGACTAGCAACCTTTCAATTATTACTAATTTAATATATGCGATTTAGACAAATGTTATTTTATTTGTTAAAAATTGTTGTAAAGAAATATTAATTAAATCTAGATTATCCTGGATAAATCATACTGACTTTCATTTTTATAGTTTAGGTAAATTAAATTATATGTTCACTGAACTAAGCTTTTATCTGATTATATTTCTTATTATCAAAACTTATTATGCTGTAATATATCTTTTTGACCACACTGTTCTACTATTACAATGTTTAATTTACCTGTTCTACAGAATTGCACAATATTTATTATTGTGATAGATCAAGTGTTATATCTGTAGGAGATATTTATTAAATTCATAGATTAGAAGATGTTATTTTATACTTAGGTAAAGCGATTCTTCCTCATATATGAAGGAGATTTGCGGAAATTTTAGATTT
Source organism: Epiperipatus broadwayi (assembly GCA_028023455.1). NCBI lineage: Eukaryota > Metazoa > Onychophora > Udeonychophora > Euonychophora > Peripatidae > Epiperipatus > Epiperipatus broadwayi. The sequence continues at coordinate 16,501,262 of JAQFVV010006204.1, forward strand.
TCTATTATAAATACACTACTAGCTACTAAATTTCAAGAGACCATTGTGAATTTTCTCAAAACATTCCATCTGGAAGCAACTTAGTTATAATAATCTCAAATTATTTATTATGATTACTAAGAATGTCTTAAAATTTAGTTAACACCAGTAACAATGTTTACACTGTTATTTGTATTATACTAATATTTTATGTATTTTTAATTTATTTTATTACTTCTATATTGTTTTTCCTTTTATGTGTTATATTAAACATGTGGTTCAAATTTTTTTCATATGGACTTTATATTACTCTCTTATTGACTTTTTTCTGAATAAATAATTACTAATAATGATATAGTTTTATAACTTAGACGATCAAGCTACAAAGTAGGAACAAATATACGATTGCTAAGTATCAAATTGTTTTACTGGTCACATACTATAAAAAATATCAGCAAAGGAAAGGGACAATTCAAATATGTTAATATTTTTGAATTAGATGTATATTTAACAAAACCAACAAATAAGCAAAACAAAAACGAGAACGTATAAGAAAAAGACCAAGTGAGAATGGATTTTCTAAAGTACAATGAAACACTTTAATTTTTTTTGTTGTTTGAAATAAATTTGTAAATCTTCAGTATGATTAATATAATTTGCAAAATTGTTATTATTGTTTATTTTAATAGACATTTTAGATAAAAATTTGCAACTAAAAATTTATAATTTCAATTTATTATCGGGGTAAAATTTTCATTGCCAGTAAAAATCTTCAATTCTTAAATGTTTTAAAGCTTTTGTTAAAAATAATTTTGTTTAAACAGGTTTATTGGTCTAAGTTTTTTTATATCTATACAAATACATTATTACTAATATCAATGGAATTATAGATGGATTTACTAAATCTGGTATTGATAGGTTAAAAGTCAATGTTGCTTATATTTATTTGCGTTATACAGTGATTTATTATGACTATGTATTGTCTATCTGATCTAAGAGGCACTTCCCAAAGATGCAAATCGCCATTAAACAGTTAATATTTAGATAATTTAAAGAACGATAATTAATAGCGTTTTAACTATTTGCGTACACGATTATTTTATATAATAAGGCCTGAAGACGTACATAAATAATAATGTAGATCGATACGATCAGTCCTAGCTGGCTGTTCCTACTCTCGGAGGCCAACTCTTCGTATTTGAAGTCACTGTGAGCAAGGAAGATGTTCTGCTTCAGCTAATGTCCGTGTGCATAGGTGAAGCTCCAAGAATCAAGTAAAGTCTTTTTGATCCAATTCGTACTGAGGCATTAATTGTTTTCAACCCTGAAGTTGATTGGCTTGTACTCCAGTCCATATACTCAGGTGATTCTTCATTTCACTGCTCCATACAAGAATTTAAATCGTTATCTCTCTGACTTTAATTAATGAATTTTTTAGTTTATCGTTTATCTTATAAAGGAAATCTAAACTCGAATTCCTTTAATTGTTTTATTTCATTAACGACAGTATTCTACTCTCATTAATTAGACTGTTATTACTTTTATAAAATAATCTTTTTCGAATCTTAAAAGTTATAAATCTTTTACTTAACTGTTTAAACAAAATCAGCCTTTTAATTTTCTTTAATTTATTAAACTTATTAGATTTTCTCATTAAGTTTATACCTATATATATATATATATGTGTGCATTTAAATATACACATATTTATCATTATGACATATGAGAATGATGCTTCAGGCAATCTTTTACTTTTGCAGTATATATATAAGAACAGTTGAAGTTAGGAGATATAAAAGTTATGAAGAAGATTGCTGGGGCAATCGAAACTGTAAACTATAAAGGATGGTGGTAAATAAAGCATTGTATAACGGTAGTAAAGTGTATGGGTGATTTAGTATTATGTGATATATAAAGATTTATTTCTGTGACATATTAAAAAGCATCTTTTACTGACTTTATTTGCTGAGCCTACATAATATAATTGAATGATTAGTAGTTTAGGATCCTATAATATTTGTGGCCCAGAAATGATATGCTGACTCTTGATTTAGACATCTTTAGGTTTTCGTATATCACTTTATCATTTGCATTAATCTACATAGACGACTGAATCTATTTGATATGTTTTACATATTATTTGAAATATTGTATTTCTGCTAATAAAATATAAATAAATAAATGCTTTGCAATTAACAGTTTTGTAATTAGTAAAATCTAGTATTACACTAATAATAAAAAAAATCACATTCTTTTCTTCATACTGATATATGGAATTACTATAACGTAGAGAAAAATAACTTTATTGACCAATTAGAAAACAGATAGCACCATATGTTTAAATAAGAATGTAAAGTCATCTATTATATTACTAAGTATAGGGAGTCTATGTATTTAAATGGATAAGGTCCTATACAAGAGGGGTCAGAGTGACTTAAGGTCAACATGGGTATGACAATAATATTGGCATCAGCATGGGATTTAGGTTTTCATCATCGGATTTTCAATGATTTGCCTGAAAAGATGGAGGTTGGAGTAGATTGAAGCCTGTCCATTAAAGTATGAAGATTTGCTATCTTAATATAAACTGAGCACTGATTATATATATGTGTGGGAGATGAGAATCTGGACCAACTGATGAGTGCTGGTTTAGCATGAAATATGTATATTGGTGATTATTTATCTTTTCTACATGTGTGTGGTCATGTGTATCAGTTGTAAGAGATAGTGTGGATAATTGAAGGTGCTTGAAAATCTGAGTTCAAATCCCCTATACTTACAATTAAGCTCCCAGGTTTGTGAAGAGTGCCTGGTTTTCAAATATTTTCTATTATATTACTGTATTTTTAAAATGTAATTTTTAATATTTATAAAAATCTTATCATTTAATAACCATTTATTTCATAAAAATGAAAACAATTTGCTTTTATTTGTGAAATAATGAATAATTAAATGCTTAGTCATTCCGGAGGTCATGTGATTCTCAAACACTAGAAATTACAGGTTGAGCTTTGTTCTCCAGACCTTCATTTCTGATTTCTATCACTCTATTGCTGTGCTAAACTTCACCAGGATTTTTTATTCGTGTATTAATGAAATGTTTATTGCGTTGATAAATTAATAAAAAACACTTATTCAATACATTGTTTTTTAAAATAATGTCATTGTAGGTATAAACATTAAAGCAAATCTGATAATAAATAGAGTAAATTATTTTGTCTTTTTGAATTTAAAACTTCAAATTACAGGAATAATAAATGAAAACTATTTAGCATGAATACTTTTAAAAAATTAAACTTATGACTTATAAACAATGAGAATTGCCAATTCCTCAACAAGCTTTGTGATAAATGCTTAGCCAGAGCCAGCATTTAAAATATCTCTGTCAGGACCCCCCCCCCAACTCCTGACCAGCACGAAACCACGTCAGGGGTTTGGGGGGGGGGGAGTCCTAACAGAGATATTTTAAATGCTGCTCTGGCTAAGCATTTATCACAAAGCTTGTTGAGGAATTGGCAATCCTCATTGTTTATAACTTACAAGCTTAAGAGAATAGGGTCATGTGATCTGTGACTCTTGTTTAAACTTATGACTTGTCTGTTATAAAGTTATTATATTTATACATTAATTTAATATTTAAAACGTAGCTTTCAAATACACATATTCAAACATGCCTATACAAATAATTTAATGTGTTTGTATCTATATGCATATGGTGCTTCACCAACAAAATATCAAATTTAACAGTTGTAATTATGACTAAATGATTAATTTCTGTAAATTCTTTCTTTTAACTAATTTACTAGAGATAATCACGATGTATTCACTTCAATATATTGTAATAGCCAAAGTCTAGAACCATTCTAAATTATAAGTTACATTAGCCCTAAATAAAGAAGCACAATGAACTATTTAAATTAATTAAATAAAAGCAATTAAAATAAAGAAATAAAATGTTATTGATTCTTGATTGCTATTATTCATAACGTGATAAAAAAAAATCTAAAAAGTAAGAATAAAAATTAAAAAGAAATTTAAATTTTGATTTGATTAATTATGTAAACAAGAAATTATTAAATAAAAAGATAAAATTTAGCTTACTTAAAAAAAAAGATAAATATGGAATTAAAATATTGTAATGTTTTCCTGAAGGTTTGTTATGATGTTATTTTAGTTGAACATAGAGCAAAACTCTCAGTACAGTAGCGCCACTATTATTTACGTCATTTAATATTAAGTATTGAATGACTTTAGAAAAATTAAACTTTATTTAAATTTCCAATTCAACTATTAGTAATGGCATACAGGTTAGTATATGCACAATGTTTCAAGAGGTTCATTTCTCCTCTCTACTTCGGATATTGCTGGCTTGACCAGTGACAGTACTAACATGGGAATCGAACCCAAATCCCTAGATTCTTGAATATTGAAATTTTATTGCTGGCCTGACCAATGACAATACTAGCACGGGAATTGAACTTGGATTCATAGATTCTTGAATATTGAATTTTAAGGTAAGCGATATCCTAAAATTCAATATTTAAGAATCTAAGGGCTCATACTTGAAAAGAGAGAAGAATAATACTTCTCATAACTCTGCATATGCCAATTTATTTGCTATTACTAACAGTTGAAGGTAATTGGAAATTTAAATAAAGTTTAATTTTTGTATTATATGATGGAAATAGTCCAGTATATAAATACAATTAAAATATTATAATGCTGCATATTTTAAAATTGATATGCTTACTTGTTCTACAAAAGCCTGAAAATAATTGTTAATGATAAATTAACCCTGTATGCCTACTTTTTAAATTATTAGCTTAATTAATAAATGTAAATCTTCGAAGTTGTAGAAGAGATACATAAACTGGAAATGATTTTTTAGTGAAAAATTGTATTTAGAAAAAAATATTACTTTTTAAAATTAACCTGATTAATCAGATGTTGATTGAAAAGCTGCTAATTGGGCATAATTATAGAATAAAACTAAAACAAGAGTGTGAGAACAAAAAAAAAACAAATTATATCTGGTGTCTATGGAAAGATATGTTCACATTTTGTATTTTCATAGTAATAAATATAGAAAGCAGCAAGAAATTAAAAAAAAGATTTGAATGAAAGTAAAAGTGTATATAACAGCAATCAAATAACATCATCTAAATAATTTTATCAATATGTGGAAAGGTAAATCATTTATTCCCTCATTGATTAGGTGATAGTTATATGTATTAAAAATATCATAGTTGGGATTTTTTTTATGTGCTAAAGTAAACCTTAGTTATGATAATAAAGTTATGGAAAATTGAACTAAAAATACCATAAATCCACTATCCATGTCTTCAGACACGTTGTTATTTCAAACATAAATTAATGTCTGCTATAAATGTTCCAGAAAATGATGAAGCTCTTAAAAATATATACATATGCCCATAACAGACATATTACGTTATTGCTCATATTTTACTACTGACTGATTAGCAGACTATCAACATGAAAAAGATAAAAAATAAGAAGGCAATGCTGATCAGCCAACAATTAAGAATTTGTCTCAACTGCGAGTGACGACAATCATAGAATAGCTTGTCCATCCCTTTTATATATATGTAAATGGATATGGTCATATACATGAGGGGTCAGAGTGACTTCAGGTCAACATGGGCATGGCAATAATATTAGCATTGGCATGTGATTTGAGTTTTCATCATCAGAGTTTTAATGATATGGATGGCTGAAAAGTTGGAGTGGATTGAAGCCTGTCCATTAAAGTATGAAGAGTTACTATCTTAATATAAACTGAGCACTGATTATATATATGTGTGTAGGAGATGATAATCTGGACTAACTGATGAGTGCTGATTTAGCACGAAATACGTATATTGGTGATTATTTATCTTTTCTACATGTGTGTGGTCATGTGTATCAGTTGTATGAGATAGTGTGGGTAGTTGAAGGGTGCTTGAAAATCTGAGTTCAAATCCCCTATGCTTACAATAAAAAAAAAAAGCAAGTCATATATAACGTGACATTACTTTTAATAAGCTTGTAATTACAAAAATGCAATACAGAGAGCGTACCAATAGCTCAAACAAGGTCTTAATTAATAAGTGCGGTATGAGAAAATATTTTACGCATAACTGTAACTAAAAGTAAGTTTATTGAATTATCAAAGAAGTCGAGTAAGTCATTTTAATTATATATGTAAATAAATGAAGAGACCTCTATAATTAAAAATAATTTCAATATGATAGAATATTTTATTATTATTGTTAATAATATTTTAATTATTATTATTATGATTATAATTGCTAATATTGAATGGAGAATGTAAATATTGTACTTTGATTATTACTAATATTTTAATTATTTTCTTTTAAATATTTGATTATAAAGTTTATATTTATGGAACAATTGTATAAAAAGGGAAGATGGTATCTGTCAATCGATTTCAGAATAATTCACTTATTTGTTTACTCGATATATATAAATTTTAAGTTCGTTGCGATATATCCCTATATGTAAAATTAATATTTATAATTATAGATACTGATCATGATTTTTAACTAAATTATTTTTGCTGCAAGAATATATTTAGTTGTCTTTGCTACTGTTCTTTAATTAGTCTTATTCCAAATACTAAGTGAATAGTTCACTCTTGGTCCTGGAGAATCATGTCTTGAGTTGGTGACATGTGAGAATGATAGTGTAAAATTCAGGTGATGTTGTTTTAGGGTATAATGAATCCATAGATATTTTTTAATAGTAAAATGTCAGTCATAAAAAAAGGGGACACACAGTTCTAGCAGCATTTAAAAATACTTAGGGGTAATTGTTGGTCATCAGAAATTATAACTCAGGTACTTTGTGGAAATCGCATTAAATGTTTGTATAAAAAAAACAACAACAAGCAAAATATCACGTGATCATGCTTTTTATGCTTACACAAACTGTTAAAACAATAGCCCAACACAATAGTGCCTCCTTGTATGAGCTCTAGTAATAGAGATTAAAATGGATAAATTTCTAGCATCTATTGTTGACTAGGTGGCACTACTGGATGCAAAAGAAAATGTTATGTAAGAAATACATAGTTTAAACATCATAATCAGCATCAATCTTAATTAAAAATAATTAAGAAATATAACTTTATTATTACCTATGTCTTATAATTATAAATAATATAGTGACAAAACTAATGGCAAGATAAATTACACAAAATCTTTTAGTATCCTAATGAATTAATAAGTTTTTACTTCATTTAAAACAATTGAATGTATATAAAAATTTTAATGCGTGTGTGTTTTTTTTACTATTCAAAGATAAAATACTTTTTGGATGATTACATTTTATTTTTTAAATATGGATTCCACCATAAGTTCACATTTGCATACATTTGTTCGTCTGTGAAAAAGTGGGTTTTTTTCTTCTTTACAATCTAAAGCTAAATGCACTTTCCACGAAGTTCACCATAATTAAGGCTTTAGATTATAAAGAAGACAGAAACCATTTCATTATGCAAATGAACAAATGTATGCAAATTTAAATTACAAATACAAACAAAGGGAAAAATTAATATCATCATATGTACGTATGTGAATCATTAGTATATAAATCATACAGATTTTTGCTTCAAAAATGGCATCTAGTATGGAGCTTGCTCAAAGTGAGACTCAAGCTGAGTTCAGTTCTGAAATAATGTTGAATTTAAAAATTAGCCAATTCAGCAGTTAAAAATGGGGAAAAAAAATAGAATAACAGATTTGGCAGTAGATAAATCATAATAGAGATATAGATGAACAAATAAAAATATAAATAAAGTAATAGTAATATTATATAGTTTGGAGTAAAACAGGAGAGTGGCATTTTAAATATAAAAAGGCAAAGAGAAATAAAAAAATTAATAATAATAATAACAGCTATAAATCAGATTAAATCAATATTTTAAAGAAAAAAGAGACAGATAGGCAAAGTAGTTAAAAATCAGCAAAAGAATCAAATAGAAAAAATAATGTACAGGGTGAATTCCGGTGAACTATTTAATGAAATAATAAATGAAAAATAAGCTTATAATTGTTGAAAAATAGTATAGCGGGAAAGTAATCAAAAAAGTCAATGTTGATAAGATCAAAGGTAAAAAAAAAAACACAAGCATAAAACGTGAAAAATGAAGAAATAAAGAAAAAAGATAAAATAGAAATAGTAGAACCATTAAAAACATTGCCTATCAAGGGCAAGAATATCAAGAAACAGAAATGCCAAGATTACAGATCATAATGAAAAATAAAGAAATAAGTAATAAAGAAAAAAAAAGAATTCAGAAATAATCAACCACTTAAATAAAGAAAAAAAAAACGAGATTGAAATAATCATAATGATAATTTAAAAAACAAATTTTGAAGATAATAAAAGAAAAGTAAAAAAATCAACAAACAATAAAAAAACAACTAGCAAAGAATGAAGAGAAATGTGTTAAATTTTTTTAAAAAATTCAATAAATGATAAAATAATCATTAAAAGAAATGAAAAAATAAATGAAGTAGAAAACCAGGCTATATGTCCAAAATTTAGGAAGTAAAGGTCAATCTAGTAATGGAAAATATGCAGAAAGATCAAGTAGAACAGAAAGAAAAGTTAGTGTAGATAAAGCTTCAAGTATTAGAAGTAATAATGCAGAATGAAGAAAATCAAAAGAAAAATAATGAAACTATATTAAAAATGCAGGAGAGAAAATAAAATGGGAGATAGTGCGATAAAAGTAAAAAAGAACTGATTAGTTAGTGAATAACGATCTGAAATTAGGATGGAAACAAGAGAACTAAAAACAATTAATAAATTAGTGAATATCTCCAATGAATTGAAATAATAGAGGCTAATCAGAAAGAAATGGAAAGGAATAAAGCTTTGGCTAATTATACAGAAGATAAAGTAACAAATATAATTTAAATAAAGGTTCACACAGTAGGAAGTAAAACAAAATAAAAAGATTAATTAGAGAAGAAACTCTAAGATGGAACTCTGGTACATGCAAAGAGGTGCCACTAAAGCTTAATTCAATGCCAAAAGAAAGTACGTTAGAAATAATATGCAGCTACCAACAGAGAGAATTCTCTATTTAATAAGTGTGATATTTTCTTAAAATACATAGGAGCATTAGTTAATAGCTGTTGAACAGAAGAATACTAACAATATGTAATGTACTGGATCTATTAGAAAAAATTACAAACACAGTGCGGCACATAATTTCTTTCAGAAACAGGTAGAAAGATTAAGAGCATTATCTATTCATTCTTTGACAAAAGAGAGATTATTCAGATAATACAAAATTATTTACAACTTAAGGTTTACTAGATGCTCAGTTATACTAAGTGATGAATATCGAATCGATAGCTGAGTTTTCAAATAAGCTTAATATGAACAATCAACTACCATTTTCAATTACAAAGAAATAATGTTCTAATGAACAAAAGAAACATCTAAATAAGTCTGACAATACCTTATATTAATGCTATGAAGATATTAAAAGAAAAAAAAATAACTATATTATATGGAAGGAAAGAAAGTGACAAAGATCATAAGAAAGTTTGGAATGGAAGAGAGTTTAAAAAAAAAAAGGAAACATATCTAAAATTGAAGAAAATTCTGAAATTGAAAACCAACAGCACCATCTTCATTGCCAATGTAGAGTTATAGATCTCACAAAACATTCCCGATAAGTAAAGAGTATAGAGTCTTACACAAGAGAGAACAGAACTATTTCTCATGTTAGAGCTCTTGTAGTAGATATAAGCAAAAGAACAATTGTATTTACATATACAAAAGACAAAAAGGAGATAAAAAAAAGACTTGGTTTAAAGTAACAACGTACGCAACAGAAATCAAAGAAAAATAGCTAATCAATTCTGTCATTACGTATAAAAGTCCTGAATTATGTTAGTTTTTTTAATCGCTATAGTAATTCAGTGATATGTGTATGTATTAAAAAATATGGCTGTTGGGAATACCATGTGCTAAACTAATTCCAGTTGTTAAAATCATGTGCTAGATTCACCAGAAGTTCATTATCCATAACCTTGCTCATGCAATCTCTCAATCACGAACTGGTGCTCATTATTAGTCCAGAAGTGGCGATACTTTATTTTTAGAGCTTTAGCTTGTCTATAATAGAAGGGTTTATTTTTATTACCAACAGTCTATTATTTCTATGCAATGACTAAAAGTCTATCAACGTAAAGAAGATAGAAGTTTAAAAAATAAGGGATCACAAATAAGTTATCAAGTAAAAATGTTGTCTCAGTTGGTACTGATTATGATCATCATCAGAAGCAGCATCCACCTTGTTGAAAAAAAGAAATTTTTATTATTATTATATGATTTACAATTGTAAAGAAAGTACTGATGAAATGGATGACTCTTTATATTGCATCAAGTGATTATATATATATGAATTTATTGCTCTTTCCCAATAAAATACATTTTAGTTGTTATTCTCTGATTATCAATGGTGTTCACAAGTAGTGGATGATGTAATAAATTTTTAGATATGAGTTAATTATAAGCAACTAAAAAACAGTGACCAAATAAGAATACTTTATCTTGTCTTAAAGAATAAGGGATAGCGTTTCATAACTTGTTTTATAATAGAACAAGATGTTGGTTCATCAAAGGGTAGGTGCTGTTTCCTATACAGTCTTTGTCTCTCATTTTTTCTATCTTCAATTACACAAACTATTTTAAATAGTATCCCGTCATCATGATTCTTATATGTTATCAAACATCATATATTGACTATGACTGCATGATTGAACGTTAAGCAAAATTTCTTATTCTAATTCCCTTATCATTGTCTATCCTTTATTTATTGTAATAGTTGTCAGTTTCACAATAGTCCTCAGTATTTAATAGACATATTATATTAGGATTGACTTATTATTCATATAATAGAACCCTGAGATTATTTCATCATTTAAATAAACATTGATATAGCTGTGCAATATAAATTAAATGCCAGTAGATTGATTATTGTTACAGTGATCCCCAAATATATTAGATGAGTGTCATGATTGGTCTAGCATGTACTTGGATGGTGAGAGAATTGAACATATCGTGATTTTTGATTTAATCCACAAATTGCTTTCTTTTGATAACTTAAATAAGTGCTTATAATATCATTAAATAAACATTATAATTATTGTTTATAAATGCTTCTCTCAACCCCATTTGCATTCTAGATGACCATGATACCCTATAACACCCAACTGAGCTCAGCTGTAGATTAATAGTATAATAAGAGTCTTATCCATAAGTAGAGATGCAACCTAAATTATAAATTTATTCTATCTTGTATAAAATTGGGCCTGGCATTTATTTGTGTACAAAGTGATGTAGGTGAAGATTGCAGAGATTACAAATATATATATATATATATATATATATATATGTATATCTCTGCATATCTAATCTCTGAAATTGACTATATATATATATATATATATATATATATATATATATATAGTCAATTTCAGACTTTGTTTATTCACAGAGGAGGTTGCTGAAAAAACAATGTTTGGGAAAAAAATGGATTGATAAAGAATATAAGTGTTTTCATATAATAAATAAATATAATGTAGCAAGAATTGTATGGAAGGAAGTGCCAATAGCAAAATTAATTTATGGTAATGGTATATTATATGTTAGTAAAGGGATGTTGGATTACTTAGAAAAAGTACAAATAATGGTAGGAAGACTTGCATTAGTTGCAGATGTGTGGACAGTAAAGAAGGCAATTAAAAAAATGAAAATGTTCAGTAGATTGCAATTTATGGATTATAAGAGAATAGCCAAAATAGTATTTAATTGGGTTATGAATAAAGCACAGACTACAATATGGGTGAAAAAGGTGGTATGTTATGCAGAAGATTTGGATAAAGACTTTATGACAGCATACTTTTACAAAAGGGTGGGGTGATTACCTTAGGATGATTATTGAGTGTTATAGTGGCAAAGAATGGGATAGAAGAATAGATGCATTAATAAAAAATAGAAAGCTGGAGAGATGGAGAATTAGTGGGAGAATAAAAAGAGTCTAAATATATATAGAAATCAACAGAATATTGGATGTGAATTAATTTACGATAATAGCAAGAGAAGTAATCTACTGTTTAAGGCTCAAACAGGATCATTAGCAACAAGGGAATATACACATAAATGAAGAAATGTGGGGGCTTTAATCTGCAAGTTTTGTAAGGGAGGCATGAAAAATATTGGGTATCTTCTAATTGAATATAAATGCTTACAAGCAGAAAGGGCATAAATAATGAAAGTGTGGAAGAATAAATATAAACAAAGTGATTATACAGAAAGTTGGGTTCTTGGTTTTTATGCCGAGTTTGGGAAAAGATAAGGAAGATTAAGATATAAAGGCCATAGAGTTGACAAAGATTATATTATGGACATGAGATGGAGCAGGATAGAGAAGAATATGGAAAAAACTTAGGGTGGGGAATGGAAAGGGGGAGAAGGTGGCTAACAAGTGATAGCAATTATCTAAATAGAAATAAATTCAATTAAAATCTTTTAACTATAATTAATTAATCATCCATCCTCCCCATAGTTAAAATTTCTACACAGAACATAAAATTTACACATTCCTTTTCTACTACTAAGTTGTTTAGAACTGTTTGAACTTTTTAAATTGTACTGATGGCATATGAGTGCATGAACAGAAGAAATCTATCTCTGAAGGTCCCAAAACGAATGTAGGGTTTAGTAATCACTTCGTTGGTTTATTATTAGTTGTATATACTTTGAGGTAAATAATTGTAAATGTCTTGTTAATAACCAAAGTATATTTTAGAAATAATACTATATATTTTATTTATAGCAATTGTTATACTAATATATATATATATATATATATATATATATATATATATATATATATATATATATGATAATCAAAACAAGTTATAAATTTCATAACTTGCTTTAAGCTTGCATTTTATGATCACTAAATGGAACTTTACCAATAACTCCTAACAAGCTTTGTTTACATAAATGCTGAAAGAGACAGAATTCAAAATCTCTATCATTGTCACCCACCTTCAGACCAGCTAGCTGGTTTCGAGCTTATTGGCTCATGTCAGTAAAAGCTTGAGAGATTAGAAACTAGATCTAAATACCAACTCTAAAATCAGCATTTATCAAACACGTTTTTATCAGTTTGAAAGCATGAATATATATGCAGCAGCAACAATTAGATTACATAATGATACTAGGAAAGTCAACATGGAGAAGGATGTCAGACGAGGTGACTCCATATCTTCAAAACTTTTTACAGCAGTGCTGCAAGAAGTATTTTGGGGATTAAAATGGGAAGCTAAAGGAGTGAAAGTAAATGGAGATTATTTAAGTCATTTAGATTTTGCAGATGATGTAGTTGTTTTTGCAAATAATGCTTTAGAACTGCAGGAAATGTTGCAGGAGTTATCAGATGAAAGTAGGACTCAAGATAAATGTTAAAAAGACTAAAGTAATGCTTAATGGATTTTCTTAAAATATGAAAATAAAGATTGATTATGCTGAGTTAGAAGAAATTAACAGTCCTTGGTCAGATTATTAATACAGTTAGAAATATAATAGATGAAATTAATCATAGAATTAAACTTGGTTGGAGTGCTTTTGGTAGAAATAACTTGATACTAAAAGGAAATATGCTTATGTGTTTGAAAAGGAAGGTTTTTAATAAATGTGTTTTACCAAGTTTTACTTATGGATCTGAGACTTGGCCACTTAATAGAAGAGCAATACAGAGACTTCAGACCCCTCAAAGAAGTATGGAGAGATGCATGTTGGGAGTAACAAGAAGAGATTGAAAATGCAATATATGGGTAAGAGAATAAACAGGTGTTACTGACCTCATTGAAAATATTAAAATACTGAAGTGGAGTTGGGCTGGACATATTACTAGAAGAGATGATAATAGATGGACAATTGAAATCTTAAGCTGGATTCCAAGAGTTTCTAAAAGACTCGGAAAGAGACCACATGTGAGATGGACAGATGAAATAAGAAACATGCAGGGGTGATGTGGAGAAGAGAAGCTAAAGATCATATGAAATAAGAAGTGTGCAGGGGTGATGTGGAGAAGCTAAAGATCAGAGAAGATGGATTGAATTTGGAGAGACCTTCATCCTGCAGTGGATTGATAATAGTTGATGATATATATATATATTATTAAATGCCTAATTGTAATTTAATATTCAGATTTACAAATAATCATTTACTAGTTATAATTTATTTATCTTCAATCTAATAATACTCAAAAATTATATCCGAGCATATAAGGGGATGTACAACCCATCATATCACAAAGCCTTAAACACTTAAATAATTATTAATACAAACTTAGATTTGAAAATTTTCCCAGGGTATACTATCTGTATTCAAGTTACTATGTGTACGCTAAATTCTATTTCTGAAATCAGCAATATGTTAGATAATTACAAGTATTAATTATTTTGCTGCTGACCACTATTTTAAAGCAATTTGTTTTACCATCTAATTTTAATGCACTATGAATTATAATACACTCACCCCTTATGTCATCAAGAGCATATTCAACTTGTATTTTTTTTATTCAGTGGTTATTATTATCAGATAAATGAAATTTGATGTATATCAACTCTGATTCGAATCACAGCACAATTTTATCCTTTAATTTTATTATTGCACCTCTTTTAGACTTTGATTTTATGGGAGACTAATCTAAATTAACATAAACGCTATTCAGAAAGTTCACCACCTTAAAATATTATATATTATCTAGCACTATATTTCATATTTACAATGAAGTCAGTTGTTTATAAGTTAATAAAATGAATGGTTTTATAATTTGTGAATATAAATATTGGCTAATTTGAATAAGATTCTGTGCAAATATTTATAAAGATTGATATTCATTCTCATCATAGTTATCTTTCTTTCCACATAAAACCATGTCAGAGATGAAAATGGATGTATTTTTTATCTGCTTTGCAAAAAGATTTTGATTTTACAAATTATTAAATTTTATTGAATACATGTTTCTATATAATATTATATTATCTAGTGCTATATAATTCCAGTACTATATATTTATAATATTGGACAAAATGAACTACATTATGTAAGTATCTATATAGATTGAATGTTCATTCTTGTAGTTATGTTCTCTAAATTTGTTTTTCATATAAAATTATGGATCATGAATAAAAATAAATTCACTTTTTAGTTGTTTAGCAGATAGATGTTGATTTTATGAGATATTAAAATGTATTTTATTATAGTGCTTTAAAATTAACAACTATTAAAATTTCTTTCCACTTCTCCTTATATATATATATATATTATAACAGAATTACCTTTTCGACCGTTTGTAAACGTTTGGATTTACACTGTACGATCGAGATGACTGTCACGTCAAGCAAAGAAGCAAATATAGACTCATTAATTAAGTCTATATTCCTGATCGAATACTGAGATTACCAATGGCATATTTCAGTATTATCTTTCCCGATCAGATGCTTCTTCGACTGCTGAATATTCATCCATAAGAATGATTTATTTAAATAATCCAGCGCTTGAAATATTTATAATTTTTGTGAGATTTAATATTCTTTGATGCTAAACATTTATATGTAGATATTTTATAGCTTATAGTCTTTTCTTCACGTATTCTTTGATACAGAAAATTACTAATTATTTGGTTCATTCAGATTCACATTTGCAATTGCATTTTTTAATTTATGTGGTCATTTATGAAAGTGTGTGCACGCATGTTATATTAAAGTTAATTACCTAGGTTTTCTGGACGTTGACGAGGGAATTATTACCCATCATGTGGATTACTCCACTTCTTTTGGAGAGATGGAAATTCTGGGGATCCGGCTGGATTCTTTCTTGCAGCTCACTTAGGTCGTATTCTTGCGGCTTCAATGACAGGAAAGGTGAACCATCAGGCAGGCGCTATCTCTACGATTACTTCATGGGGGGGGGGAGGTGACTTTACACCCAAGGTGAGCGTGGATCAACTGGCATCCGCTTGTGGCCCCTTAGCCCTGCATTCTCGATATTTCAACTTCTTGATACATTTTGTTCATTTATAAAACACAGCTCTCGAACTACTCTGTCTTTCAGCTCAACAGACTCAAGAACTCTCCAACATGGCTCCTTCTTTCACAATTTCTTTTCAATTGTCCCAGAATCCTTTTCTTATCTTCTTGATTGTTTTTGGAATGTCATTAATTACATTTCACACATTTATTTTACTTTCATAAAATACATAAAATTTTCTTCTTGTTTTTTATTTTTTATTTTATTTACTTCCATTTCTTTTTAATAAAATAATTTTTTTATTTACACATCTTTATTACCTTCACATAGCCATATATATATTTCATGCATTCACATGTGTATTTTGAAGAGACGATCTTTATCTTTTTTTTTTTATAAATCTATTTATTTTTTATTTATAATTTCGACTGAAATTTATGATTGCTAATTCTACAATCATTAACCCTTTTTTATTTACTTTTCCTTTAAGACTTAATCATCAACTTCAATGATCCTATTTTACTATTCCCTTAACTTTACTAATTTTAAATTTTAAAAAAGTTGACATTGCAGGGTGAAAGATAAGGATCTTGGTTGCTTACCTTCCTTCACTTTTTTAAATTACCATAATTGATTTTTTAATTACTTGCATTCCGCAACTACCATTTTGATTAAAACTAACTTAAAATAAATTTATTTTATTTTTCTAACTTTGCTATCCAATTTCTATAACTTAGTTTACATAAAACTCACATTTAATATTAGGCTATATATTAAATGTACATGTGTTATCACAGTATGTGTGATCATCACATTACACCGCTCCCTAATTTTTAAGAATTAAAATATAGTGAACTTTCATGTGAAGGCCATTTTAATTCTTCATTCTTTATTTTTTTATTCTCAGCGTGATTCTTAATAAAGTGGGAAAATTTTTTATCCCTCAAAGATAACGCGCCCAGGATTCTTACTGATGCTACATTATTAATAAAACAAATTCTTAATTCTTTACCTTCTGGATGTACTCATTTATATTGAATTTGTAATAAACTGGGAGCTTCTGTCCCGCACAGATAATGAGCCCAGGATTCTTACTGATGCTACATTATTTAAAACTTAACACACATACTCACCTGCACATTTACATCATACGCAGAGACAGCTTAACCAAGCTCAGATGCGATCCATACATAATCCCTACACACACACACCAATGCCTCAATCCAGAACCTCGACCATAATCCTTAACACTTAACTTTACTACTATTATTTATTTTATTTTATTATGTATTAATTATCGATTTAATAAGCTTGGATGTTTATTGTTCCATCCTATTTCCTATTTTCATTTATTTACTATTTCTAGCTGCCTTTGCAGACTTACAGATCATACATTAAAATTAAAATTCTTTTGGGATATCATAATGGCCTCTTATAAGAAGGGTTTGATTATACTAATGGTTGATATAGTTGCTACATTTTAATCATCGTTTCTCTTTTCTCTATTTTTTTTTTCATGCGCAGCTGTGTTTGACAGGCTTACACTAGGAGTTTGTCATTATAGATTACAAATTAGTTTGTTTTACGTTACTTCATTTTCTTTTTTCATAGTTTGCATTTAAAATTTTATCATTTAAAACTTTATTATTATTTCATCCTCTCTTCCCATTACATTTCTTTTATTTACATTGATTTTTTTTTTTACATTTTATAAGTCATTCTCCATTCTCGAAATCCAGTGCCGTTAATATTCGGTCAAGTTGACATATTCGTGTTAGACTTCTTTTAAATTAGTTTTTATCTGGAGGTTCTTTATTACTCTTTTTGTTCGACATATATCCACTGGTTCTGGGCAATGGACTATTATCCCTATGTCTACTAAAGTCTCTGTGTCCTTTCGGATAATTCCCATCTGAATATCTCTCCCTCGGTCTGGACACTTTATTTCTATCGTAAAATCTATCCTTGCTTTCCCAGTAGTTTTGTTGATGGTTAGTTTGCCCCTCATCTATCACCGGATCTTTAATCAGTTTCTTGAAGTCTCTATCGTCAAACTTATTGTTAGGCCTTGTGCTGTCAAATGCATTAAGCAGTTCGGCGACTTGTTCGACAGTTTGTCTCTCAGTGCCAATAAGCATCTTCTCCATCTTATTATTTTCACTACTGGCTTGCATGCATTCATTGGTGCTGTTCTGCTTATCATTATTAATTATTTCTTTCATCCCTAGATTTTCTAATTCACTCTCCCTTTCCTCTACTTTTGACTCTATTTTCTCTATTGCTACCTCTAACTGATTGACATCAAATCGTAGATTCTCTATAACTTTCTTGTTTTCATCATTAATCACTTCAATTTTCTTCCCTTGCTCTGCTTTAAAATCCTCTATTTCCTGATATACTACTTCTAGTTTATCTTCTACATTGTCTACCTTTTCATTTACTTCAATTCCAACCTCCTGTGCTCCATTATCCCACTCCCCCATAATTCGTTGCTCGAATTTCTTGAGTAAATCAACTTGGCTATCCAATCTTTTATTTGTGATCACCAATTGACAAGTGGTTTGCCTATAATTATCATTTAACTCTTCAGATTTCTGATTGAAGCTTTTAGTTATTTGTTCATGGAACTCTTCCATCATTTCCTTGTTTGATTCCTCCCTTTGCTTCTCTCTTTCTTTGAATCTTTGGAAAATTGTTGCTGATTTTTTAATATCTCTTTTAACATACTCATCACATCATGGTATTCTACATTATATCCTTTTTTGTATTCGTTATTATCTTCCATTTTCCTATCATTACTAAAATCTTCGGTTTGTTCAGTTTGTTTTTCACTACTAATACTCCCCTCTCCGTCACTTTGGACATCCATCTTTGTTTTTGCTCTTGTGTGCATGAATCTACTTTTAAGTTTATGAATTAATCTTTAATATATTTTCACTATACTGATTCTATTTTGTTCTTGACCCTTTTATTCCTATTTGCTAATTTAATTCTTTTTTTTTATGATTGGCATTTGGTATGCCAGTTAATCCTAACCACACCTGCACAAATTCTTTGCCTACCTGCCTTAGATTCATTTCCTCTCCCTGATCTGTCCATTTTCCTGACTATTACCCTCGACTCTACTATGTATATATTTATCGATAAATTTATCTTACTTCACTACGACTGTTTGAAACAAGACACGTATATAATTTATTTTAATTTCACTGATATACTTTATTTTACTATATTTATGACTTATCGATAAAATTTCAAAATCTATTCCCCATTTATATTAGATTTCAACATATTTCTTTTTTTTATTTAATCGCAATTACGTAAGATAACATATATATTCGGTCATGATATAAGACACGCATATAATTTATTTTGATTTCACTGATATACTTTATTTTACTATACACCTGGGTCTGTTTTTACATGGACTTATTTAACACGATTTTGAAGTTACACGATTTTGAAGTTCACCGGAAGTCAAACTCTGATAATGCGCTATTACTTTAAATAATAAATTTCATGTACTTACGTTATATTGAAAGTAATAGCACATTATTGGAATTCGACTTTCATCTTAGTAATTTCAATATTTTCAGTGCTTTATAATAGTAAGATTTTATGCAATAATAAAATTAAAATCATGATTTCCACATTTTATGTATAAACACATTAAATTTTACAAGATTATAATGTAAATTTGTTCAAACATTGTGCGTTTTAATTTTGCATTTTAAATCACATTCTGTTTTTGCTTTTTAAAAAAGAACGTAATCAATTATTAATCATTTAGTGTCGGTAAGTTTATTTTTAAAAGGTGAGTAATAGCAATGAAACGAAATTTGATTTTTAAATGGAATTGAAAATTAAAGACAAAAATAAGAATTTAATTTTTAGTTGTTAGTTTTAATTAAATTTTTCCCAGCAGTGGTGAATAAATGTCTTTTTATTATCGTAAGTCTAAGTTCATAAACAATTAATAAAATCATCATCTCAAAGATTAATTACTAATTACATTGTCACCAGAAATCCATTGACCTAACATGAGTGTGAAGTTAGCGCTAGTTGTATTTCCTCAGTTTGCAAACGAACATGTTTTCAGCAAATATTGATAATTAAAACGTGTATAAAAAAAATGTAAATTATGCATAAAAATATATTATTTTGAATAAAATTAAATATTATAGTTAAAAAAAGTTTGTCTTGTATCAATTTTTTTCAAATTTGAAATTTTTTATTAGTCATATTTTATTTCCTTATTTTTTTTTGCGTGAATTTTAAAGTAATTTCACTTTGGTGCTTTGCTTTTACGTGAATTTTGAAAAATCACAGACCGCATGCCCCCTTTTTCAATGTAAGTTATGTCTATTTTTGCACGATTTCGTTTGCGTGTGTTTTCAGGAACCTATCTATCGCATAAAACGAGACCCAGGTGTATTTATGACATCGATAAAAATTTGTTTCAAAATCTATTCCCAATTTATATTAGATTTTAATATATTTCTTTTCTTTTTTTTTTGATCGCAATTACATAAAGACAACATATATATTCGGTCATGATATAAGACACGCATCTAATTTCTAAATACTTTTTATTTCTTTTCCTTCTATAACAGTAAATATAAAGAAATTTCAATAGATTTTCACACAGTTAATTTATCCCCCTTCCCTTCTCTTTTTCTACTACACATGTGACTTTGAAACATATATAACTAACTATAAAGCAAAGAAAAAAACTCTCCCTCTTGTCATCGCTTCTCAGCAAGTTAATTTTTTGGAATTAATTTGTATATGAATAATTTTTTTTCAACAAATTTCTATCCTACACGTGACTAATAATTGTACAGCAAATGGATCCCAGACTGGCCCCCAAAATTTAACAGAATTACCTTTTTAACCATTTGTAAATGTTTGGATTTACACTGTACGATCGAGACGACTGTCACATCAAGCAAAGAAGCAAATATAGACTCATTAATTAAGTCTATATTCCTGATCAAATACCGAGATTACCAATGGCATATTTCAGTATTATCTTTCCTGGATCAGACGCTTCTTCGACTGCTGGATATTCATTCATAAGAATGATTTATTTAAATAATCCAGCGCTTGAAATATTTAAAATTTTTGCGAGATTTAATATTACTGTACTATATCGATACATGTACTTTTACTAGAATAAATGTCTACTTAGTATTTTATAAACCCTGCGGGTATATCATTATAATTAGTATGGTGAAGAAGGAAAGACAAGACGTAAGGAGCTATTTATAAATAAATATTGTTTAATATAATACATTCATAAACCTTAAAATATAATACTTCAACATAAAACAAGCAATCATTTAAATAACACAAATTATATTTAATTTAATTAACCCTTCACCTAAAATGATAATTCTTTGATGCTAAACATTCATATGTAGATATTTTATAGCTTATAGTCATTTCTTCACATATTCTTTAATACAGAAAATTACTAATTATTTGGTTCATTCAGATTCACATTTGCAATTGCATTTTTTAATTTATGTGGCCATTTATGAAAGTGTGTGCATGCATGTTATATTAAAGTTAATTACCTAGGTTTTCTGGACATTGATGAGGGAATTATTACCCATCATGTAGATTACTCCACTTCTTTTGGAGAGATGAAAATTCTGGGGATCCGGCTGGATTCTTTCTTGCAGCTCACTTAGGTCGTATTCTTGCAGCTTCAATGACAGGGAAGGTGAACCATCAGGCAGGCACTATCTCTACTATTATTTCATGGGGAAGATGACTTTACACCCAAGGCGAGCGTGAATCAACTGCCATCCATTTGTGGCCCCGTAGCCCTGCATTCTCGATATTTCAACTTCTTGATACATTTTGTTCATTTATAAAACACAGCTCTCGAACTACTCTGTCTTTCAGCTCAACAGACTCAAGAACTCTCCAACATGGCTCCTTCTTTCACAATTTCTTTTTAATTGTCCCAGAATCCTTTTCTTATCTTCTTGATTGTTTTTGGAATGTCATTAATTACATTTCACACATTTATTTTACTTTCATAAAATAACATAAAATTTTCTTCCTGTTTTTTATTTATTTATTTTTTATTTTATTTACTTCCATTTCTTTTTAATAAAATAATTTTCTTATTTACACACTCTTTATTACCTTCACATAGCCATACATATATTTCATGCATTCACATGTGTATTTTGAAGAGACGATCTTTATCTTTTTTTTTATAAATCTATTTATTTTTTATTTATAATTGAGACTGAAATTTATGATTTCTAATTCTACAATCATTAACCCTTTTTTATTTACTTTTCCTTTAAGACTTAATCATCAACTTCGATGATCCTATTTTACTATTCCCTTAACTTTATTAATTTTAAATTTTAAAAAAGTTGACATTGGAAGATGAAAGATAAGGATCTTGGTTGCTTACTTTCCTTCACTTTCTTTAAGTACCATAATTGATTTTTTAATTACTTGCATTCCTCAACTACCATTTTGATTTTTTAATTAAAACTAACTTAAAATAAATTTATTTTATTTTTCTAACTTTGTTATCCAATTTCTATAACTTAGTTTACATAAAACTCACATTTAATATTATGCTATATATTAAATGTACACATGTGTGATCACAGTATGTGTGATCATCACAATATATATATTATAAATCGATGTCTGTATTTCTTCAAAATAATATACGCAAATTTATAAATAAATATTTAAAAATACAGTATTTAAAAGCTTATAAAAATATATGTATAACAGTCACTTAGGAGCGCTTTCAACTAACTTGTAGTTTTGTCAACTATCACGTTTAAAATGTCATCTTTCCCATAATTCTATGGGGTCATAGAAATTTGATTTATGGGAAAGTTGACACCATAGAATTATGGGAAAGCTGACATTTTAAACGTGATAGTTGACAAAGCTACAAGTTAGTTGAAAGCGCTCCTAAGTGACTGTTATACATATATTTTTTATAAGCTTTTAAATACTGTATTTTTAAATATTTATTTATAAATTTGCATATATATATATATATATTGTAAGTTGATGGGGTCACTTCTCCTTTTATATATATATATATATATATATATATGTATATATATATATTGTAACAGGATGGGGTGGGGTTAAAAGGAAAAGATTTGAACTGGGGTGATGGAAAAGCATCGTCACTCCCAGTCAAATTAAATACAAAATCATGAATTTGAAATATTATCTATAAGTGATGAGATATATTAAAGAGAGCATGAGATCAAGAGATCTCTGAGATCATTGAGAGATCAGCCAGCTAACTCAGAAGAGCAACTAAAATCCACCAGCATTACAAAGTAAAAGTAAGTATAATTCGAATACCATTCATCATCATTAATGATGGAAATAAACAAATCAGTACAATAAATCAGAATAAAATCAATAGACATCCTTGTGACTGGATTGGAAATGGGTCTTCTATAGACCAGGCCAACTATTGAGCCTTTGCCACCTTGGGCAATTATTTAAACATAACTTGGATGCACCAACTTAGTGCCCATCCATTTAAAATACACAATAATCAGAAATCAAAACAATAATGCTGGGATATTAAAACATGCTAATCATCATCAATGCTCTGGCCACTTAAGTACCATTAATGTACTGGCCAACTATAAACTTAAATTTTTAATGACTAAAGTAAAATATAGATAGTGCATGGGATTTAAAGAGTATTCTCTTTTTCACCAACCAGGATGATGATTGATCATCGCTGGATGCCCCAAAGCAGTAAGTACACATCCCCATTTATATATTCATCCTATGCATGAATCTAACGCAGAGAACATACACTCTATTACTGTATGTGACAAAGAGATGATGGAAACAATTTTTAACAATTAAATAAGTTTATTAATAACAATAAAAAAATGATATTTAAGGTCTTATAGGTTAAGGGTTCTGATTTTGAATGATACACCATAATAAAGTCATCACACTAATTTACAAGATTATTACAAAATTCAAGTTATTACATTAATTGCATTATTTCTTAATGGGTATCAATAAATGCATACATATATCCATACACAGACATGCATTTTATAATATGCAATAAAATCATTTCAATTAACATAAAATAATTATAAAAAAATGATTAAATTTTACATGTGTTAATGCAACAAGCATTGGTATTTGCAATATAATTGACAGATATATGCACATATACATGCATGTGTGTGAAATTTCTGAACATATTTAACTTGTTCTACAATAATACATAATTAAGCTTTTAAATTATATTTTAAATAATACAAATCCTTATGCTAGGTTTATTAAAACATGTATATAGAATTGCACAGATTATTAACAAATTTAATTTTGTCAAGCAATAAATAATAATTTTTGTAATTAATAATTCCATTTTGAATATACATAAAATTTATATACTTCATCAATTTTTAAAAAAAATCAATTTACCAAATTCTATTACAGCTTTCTTTTATTCTTTTAAAAAACTATATTCAATTTTTGAGAGGTTAGAAAGCTTTTTATTAGGTTACCTCTTAACTAATTATAAATGTCTTTAAATTTTAAAATATAGATTTAAAATATCCATCAAATGAATTATTGAAAAACAACTCACTTTTGTATGTAAGTTTATCTGTGCCCCTCTGCATACAGACACAGCAGCATATGTATAACTACTTCTTTATTCAGCTGGTGTTTCTCTTGGGCAAGCTGTTTTTTTGTCAGTCCAGGCGATTGGCATCATCAAATAAAAGTACATAATTCAGGTATGGTTGGCTTTTTCCTTTCTGTAGTCAGTTCCACTTACACTTGGATTTTGTAAGCTTCAGGCCAGCAAGCTGTTTTCCAGACACTTTTAAGGCTATGAATTACAAAGAATCTTGACCTGTTTATTCCATGTAAATTCAAACTCCACCAGTGAACTGAAGCAGCCACTTCCTTGAATTCTTACATCCCCATAGCAATTCTGTATGTATTCTACTAGCCATATCTGCAGCTAGCTTTATTGTTGCCATTTTCTGCTACAGTTACCAACTCTTCACAAAATATTTTGGCTAATTTTATAGCTAGCTCTTCTGCTAACTGCTTTCCAAAAATATTAAAGCCAAACTTTGCAGTTGGCCTAGTTGGCCACTGCTTAAAAGATTACAACCAGATTCCTCTGGTCAACTCTTACAAAACTGCAAGCAAAAACATAACTGATATTTTTTTATCAGTCTTTTATAACCTTGGTTAGGTCAGGTGATGAAAACACAGTGGCTGTTTTCAATCTGCATAATCCATTTGAAAACAAGCTGGCAATTTCTATCAAAGTGTGATATTCATGTTTTTACTTTAATCTTTGGAATTTGACCAAAGGTGAGATAATCCTTTAGAATTTTTAATCTATAAATATTTTTAACTAGGTAGTAGAAATGCAAATAAGCATTAATTAAAAAAAGATATTTTATATAAGTATTAATTAAAAGATTTTATATATATATATATATATATATAATTATTCAAAACAGATACAAGAATTAATACAGTATATATATATATATATATATATATATATATATATATATATATATATATATATATATATATATATATATATATATATACTCCTTAATAAATAAGAGAAAATAGAACATATGTTAAAATTGCATTGTAAAATGTTTATTAAAAAGTATATGGTATATTATATAAAGTTAACAACTCCAAAATGAATATTATTTAATGTCTTGTAATCTCAGTATTACTTATATGAGATTGTTTACAAGGTATTAAAATGAGTGAACTTAATAATCCAATCTTATGAATATAAATCTTGGCCAATTGGAATAAGATTGTGTGACATCAACATAGATTGATATTTACTTTCATAGCTATCATTATCTGTGTTGTTCATATAAAATAATGGACTGTGAATGAAATGTCTGTTTTGCAGATGTTAAATTTAATTAAATACACTTGGTGTTTAAAAATTCCATCACAGTAAAATATTAATCATTATTTATTGTTTATAATTAATATGCATATAAAGTTCTGATATCTCAATTGATATTAAACAAATACAAAGAAGGCTTTGGTTTAATTATCACTAAAATTCATGTTCAAACTTTAACAATTGAACTTTTCTCATACTATTTAGAGAGACTCCATGTTTACCTTATAATGTTCAGTTTGAATGTCAGAAATATATACTTACCAAAAGTTAATTGATTTTTTAAATCAAACATTCCTATATATAGAACCTATTAAACCCTAAATTTTTATAAAGGTTGTAATTAAACCAAAAAATACCAAAAACATATTTATTTGTAATCACACCTCTACAATATATCAAATATAATAGGAAATATATAATAAAACTACCTGATAAACATCTATCTAGCATTTCTTTTAAAAAAAAAAAGTTGGTAAATTTTTTTTTAAATGTCTGTTGAAGACTAGTGGTCAAATAAATTTACTAACATACTAATATAAAAGCATTCTGAAAAACACAATATAGATTTTAATATTTGGGGGTTTATTAATTACTCATTGAGATAGTTAACTGCTGAATATTAATAGTTTTAGGAAAATAATCATAATGGAATAGCTATCTAGGTTAGTAATGGTCTCACTACTTAAAAAATCCAAAACTTGCTTAAGAATCCACAAATATCTAAAAAATAGTTTCAATTTCTATCTAGATTCAGAGAAGATGACAGATAGACAATACTAATTAGTACATCATAGTGTCCTTTTGACTATTATACACAGTCTATCCTATCCATGCAAGTAATTTTGGTTAATTACTTAATCCTCTCTAACTCCAGTTTAAATTCAAATAACAACAGAAGCAAACTTCATCAATTCAATTCCCAGGATTCCTGAATTTTTTTAACCTATTAATTATATTCATTTTATTTCTATTTATGAAAATTGCCTCTTTAATTTTTCTTTTATTATGGTTTCTCTCTTCATGAAAAATCTTAACATTTTTTAGATCAATCTTAAATTTATATTTACATGTCCTTTCACATCCAAAAAAACTGAAGCAGTTATTAAATCATTATTATTTTTACTTTTTACATGCTTTACAACAATTGATGCTCCTTTAATATTTTTTCTGTATCGCACCTCTCTATTCACTTATATATGATAACATACATTCACCAAAGATTTGATAAACAACCTTTTTTTTTTGCTTGACAGATATGGCACTTTTTTATTGTATCATATCTGTCAAGCAAAAAAGTAATGTTGTTTATCAAATTTTTTGTGGTTGTATGTTATCATATATAAGTGAATAGAGCTGCAGTATAGAGAAAATATTAAATGAGCATCAATAGTTATACAAGCATATAAAACGTAAAAATAATAATGATTTAATGAGTCAGTTTTCTTGGATCATGAAAATATAAATTTAAGTCTGATCTTGAAAATGTCAAGAGTCTTCATGAAGAGAGAAACGATTATAAAAGAAGAATTAAATATACAATTTTCACAAATAGAAATAAAATGAATATAATTAATAGACCAGTTGATGATGTTTGTTTTTATTACGTTTTTTGAATTTGAGCGGCAGTTGAAGAGGGTTAAATAATTAAACAAAAGTATTTCCGTAGATTGAAAGACTATATAATAGTTAACCACCGTTATTTTTATTATTTTTCATTGCATATATATATATATATAGTATGTGTATAATACATAATACATATTTGTTATAAATAAGGAAAAGCAAATCGTAGATTAGATTTTTGTTTATTATTAACTATCTTTTTTATTATGTAAATAAAATACATGATAGTAAATTTACATTTTAAAATATATTTTTTGTTTAGTAAGTAAATTTATAATATATTTCAAATGATTTTCAAAAATCACTATCTTCCTGTAAATAAATTTTATTTAATTGTCTATAAGGTAAAAAGAGTTTTATGTAACTATTTGTAATTCATTACAAAATTTATTTTGTTTAAAGAAAATATTTTATCTTTATATAAATATTAATTAAAATATTAATTTTGAAAAACATGTTGTCACTAAATATTAGAAGTAAGAAAGAAAAATTAATGGAAAGACAATTTTATATTGATTAAATACTGATTCTGCTTTTTATAAAATATAAATCTAATTAGTTTTATAATTCAAAAAGATTAAGAAGCATTGCTTTAGGACAGCGATTTTTGTAATTATAGTGTTATCTGTCACGACATTTTATGAAAGCAATAAATTATGTTTATAAATATAAAGCATTTCATTAATTAAAATTTGACTTTAAAAAGTCATTTATATATAATAATGTTATATATAGAGTACGTAAAAAACAAACTCTTAACAAGCTTCAAAAATACCCTCAACCCCAGACCGCGGTTTCTGGGGTTGAGGGTATTTTTGAAGCTTGTTAAGAGTTTGTTTTTTACGTACTCTATATATAACATTTGTAAATACGAGCTTTATTAAAATTAGGTCATATGACATCTGCCTTGATTTTTTATCAAATTAAATATATATAATAATATATTATGTTGATTAAAAGTAAGATTTAATGATTTGAAAGATGTTTGTTTTTACAAAATAAACACATTAAATTTATTTTAAATGCTGACAAAGATTTTCTGATACTGGTAAATATTTATTAAACGGCAAAGGATGCAAACACAAGATTTACAATGGCAGATTGCGAGCTCAAAGTCCATGGATTGTGATCAGCTATATCATTTCTAATGTCCTAACATCATATAAACTCCTGAGGAAAAAACATGTTATTATTATCTTTTCTTGATTACAGAAAAAATAATTGCAAATTTTATTAATTTAAATAGAAACTGTGGAAGTAATATTGCCACAATATTATATTTATTAAGATATTTTCAAAAATTTGTGAATCATCATTTCAATAATAAATGATCCACTGCAGAATAAAGTCCCCCTCCCATGTTTAAACCAGTTTTCTAATCCCTAGACTCTTCTCCACAACACACCAACAAATTTTCTTATTTCAGTCATCCATCTCACATATGGTCGTTTTTTAGATCTTTTAGGATCTCTTGGGATCCAGTTTAAAATAACAGTTGACCATCTATTATCATTTTTTCTAGTAATATTTTCATACAGTTGTCATTCACTTTACTAATTCTTTCAATGATAGAAGAGATACTTGTTTGTTTTTCCAACAATATATTTCCTTTTCAATCTTTTTTTATTTGTTTTATATAAAGCACAGATAGTTAGTTGAAAATAAATTTAAAGACTGCAAATCTTTCATGCTTATTATAATATTTATCTGACAACCAGTCAGATGTTATGATTGCTGCTTGAATAATGATCAAACCATAAACACAAGATAGAGAATTTTACAAGAAAAGGAAGATCCACCCTTTTCTTTACTTGTCTTTCTATATATCTAAACCAGTCTGAGGTATTTGCTTTAGACTGGCTTAGATATATAGAAAGACAAGTAAAGAAAAGGGCGAATGCCCTTTTCTTGTAAAAATTCTCTGTCTTGTGTTTACGGTTTGATCATTATTCAGACAGCCATCATAACATCTGATTGGCTGTCATATAAGTATTATAATAAGGTGAAAGGTTAGCAGCCTTTAAATTTAATCTTTTTTTTTGTTATTTCTAGCATCTCTCCATATTTCAGTGAGTGTTTTGCAAGTCTGTGAATTGCGTTTTTGTTAAATGTCTAAGTTTCAGATTCCTAAATAACAACTGGTAAAATACATTTATTGAAAACTATCCTTTTCAAGCGTAGTCATATTTCCTTTTACTATTAATTTATTCCTACCCAAATCTCTCTATACAAGTTTAATCTAATGGTTAATTTTATGCATTATGCTTCTATCTGTATTAATAATGTGAACAAGTTGTTAACGTCCAATTCGCGAATATCAATCTTTATTTTCTTTTTTAAAAAAATCCAATAAAACATTATTTTAGTCTTTTTAGCTTTTATCTTTAGTCCTACATTATTACTTTCCTTTGATAACTCTTTCCCTGAAGTTCTGAAGCATTATTTGCAACAACAACCACACCATCTACAAAATCTAGATAACTTACATAATCTCCATTTATTTTTAAAATTTTAGCTTCCCATTTTAATTCACAGAATACTTTTTGCAAAACTGCTACAGAAAGTTTTGGAGATGTGGAATCATCTTCTCTTTCATACATCCTTCTCAATGTTAGTCATTTTAATACTACCATGTAATCCAATCATTGCTGTTGTACTTTGATAAACATTTGTCAAAATATGACAATATCCCAGGTCTAAATCTCTATGAACCAATGCTTTAATCATTGATAGAATCTGCAAATCCAATGATTCAATGGGAACTCATATTCACAGATTCTTTTTACAATTTCTCTCAATATTTGAATGTGATCTAGTATACTGAACACACTTTTAAATCCAGATTGTTTTTTTGGCTGGCTAAAATTTCCAAGTTTATTGTAGACAAGTTGTAATTACCTTGATAAATTTTTTTATATAGAACTGAAAAAAGACTGATAGGTCTGTAATTTCTAGTATATTTTTATTACCTTCTTATAAATCAATATTATTATCATATTTCTTCAATCATCTGATACCTTTTTATTATTTAGACATTTGGTATATAATTTTGTCAATATTTTTCTATTTTTTTTTACCTGCTTCTTTTAAGATATCAATTATAACTTCATCATTTTTTAGAAATCCCCCTCTCATTTCTTCATTTACAATGCAGAGTATTTCAGAAGATATAATAATTCTAAAGAATTATTTTATTTTCTTGTTCTTTATTACTATTATTTTATAAAAAAAACCTCTTTCACACATTTCATGATACCATCTCTCTTTTTAGTAATAGTTACATCTTTTCTTCTTATTGCAAAAATAACTTTTTTTCCAATACCAGTAAATTGCTTGTAGACTTTTACTTTCCTCTATAGCTTCCCTTGCCAATTCACAATTATATACTTTTTACATAGCCAACTCGTTTAACATCATTTTACAAAACTCTAGATAATCAATTATTTTTAATGAATCATTTTTATATATATTCACATTTTTTTCTTCATACATTATCTTACCCCAGAAGAAAGTTTACTGGTAAATTTCTGCCTTTTACCATCAACTATATTTGTTGCAGTTCTTAATAGTGTGTCAGTTATCTTTTTGTTGATTCTCATTATCATCTTCAAAATTTGTTAATGTTTAAAAACGATTTCCAGGTTCTAATTTAAATTCATAGAAGTATTTCTGAAGATTAATAATATTATCTATTAATACTATTTTTCTTAATAATTTTAGTTTTTGTAAATTTGCATTAAGACACATCTTGCATACCCCTTAAGAACATTACAGTTTTGAAATACATATTTTCTATTAATTATAATATATATATAATCCACTTCTGCTAAACCTTTATTTGAATGTTTCCATATTCATTTCTGTTTAGCATTTTCCTCAAAAAAAGAATTCATAATAAAGTTTTTTTCTTCTATGAACTCCATAAGTCTGAGCTGTCATTTTCATCTTATAACCAAATTTATTTTACAGCATTTTCATCTTTCAATCGTTTACCTAATGTCTCCCATGTCAATTTTAAAATGTTGTTTGATCCAATTAAAAACATTATATGCTTTTTTATGAAAATCCTTATCTTTTCATCACAGTAATACATTATTGGTCATAAACTTGAATGATAACTTCAATTATGTTTAATAACTAATCTTGTCACTCTATCTCATATACCATCAATCTCTGAAATGTTGTTCTACTTTTTATTTATAATATAATTCCACTCTTCTTGTGCTTTAAATATTTGTGGCTTTATAATAAAAGTTTATGTCCCCATTGCAAATTAGTTGCCATTTTAACTTTTCTTCCAACTCAAATATCCAGTAACTTCCCATTTAATATTAGAGGTTTTCTTCCAATTTCTTTCTTTAATTGAAAGTTTCCCGCCTTTGCTGGTGACTTTGCAATATATGTATCAATTATTATAAATATTTTTTTAAAAAGTTGCACACATTCATTCTGCCTTCAAGAAAACAAAACTGATATTTTAATTTATCAGACATCTGATAAAAAGATCATGATGTTTCTTGACATTAATATCAAAAATAAAAATAAAAAACAATAAACCCACCACAACTGAATGATGCATGTTAGTGAGTAACCTATCCGCGTTCATTTATTATATCGTTACAATCATATAATAATAACAACTGTAATGACAAAAACATATGAAGTGGATATTAGAAATTTGCCTTATTCGGTTCCTTCAAGGCATTAAAGACGAATCAAAAAGTATCCTTGAAGTTAACAGCAATTTTTTTTACAGCCCAAAATTTGTGAATATAATCTTTAAAGAAAAAAATGTGCAGCCATCATTTACAGTAATTCTAGAAGCCATAAAAACATTTCTTGAAGAACCATTGGTCTAAAATATCTAGAATTTTTTGAAATCTGGACTTCTTAACAGTAGATTATTTAAATGAACTAATTAATCATTTGATTGGTTATTTTCTTTTTTACTTTCAGTTTTTGTAAGCAGTCATTTTTATTATATTTCAAAGTAACTATAGTCAGGTTATTTGCGTTTTAAATGCAAGTTCAAATCTGATTTGACCTAAGATCCACTTCCTAAAAGCTTCTAATCACAACATAATAAAATGCATTGATATACACCTATAATTTTTTCACCATTTAATTTTCAACCAATAAGAAATAACTAGAAAGTCATAATCTAAACAATTCTAATTGCCTTCTCAGAGACTAATTGCTTTCTCGGATATCTAGACTATTTTATAATCATTTTATTTACCATTGCAATAAGAATATTGAACATATTCTTTACCTGTGAAATTTATATATATATATATTAAGTGTAATTATAAGATGAAGCATTTTCCACAATATTTAATAGGTATGTTATGTATTAGATAACATTAAAAATTAAACCCTAAAACAAAACACGATATTGCAACTTTGGAACAATGTCTTTGCAGCCTAGGAATCTTTTATAAATAACAATATCATATACTTTATTTAATAATCAATATGTTTTATTATCTCAGTGTTTAAATTGTAATTATATAGAATGTAATCAGCTCTTCTCACTAGCGCCATTAAGCAGTGATGTTAAAACTGCAAGGATAATCTGGCCCCAATCACAAGATAGACGGTCTTATTTTCTCAAAATCCCTATCTTGTAACTGGAGAGAGTATTCTCGCAGTTGTAACATATACTTTATTGAAATGTCAATAACATTGAATACATTATTTTTTAAAATAAATTATCTATAGACAAACACTTATAGTTATGCCTGCTGATATATGGAGTTTGTTATGGTGATAAAGTGGCAGATTTTGGAGTTACATTAATTGAGGCCTTGATCTATAAGTTCCGATGTTCAACTTATTATAAACTCTCAAGTAATAAACCATATGGTTATTTTTAGGTGTTTTTTTAATGTAATGGTAAAGTGATAACTCTGAAGCCCAATATCCGTGAATTGCAGATCACTACTGCTCTATTACTTTTAATATTTGTACTTTTCATCAATTCCTGAACAAAAATCCATTCATTTATTATGCTATTATACCTAGTATAAAATTTATTTAACTTTTTAAAAAAAAAAACTATATTAATATTTATAAGTATAAACATAACATAATTATAACATTTGTAATAAAATACTAAGACACTTATAATGTATTAAGAAGAAGACAGAAATATTCTTTATAAAATGTAAGAAAATTTTTATTTTTATAAACTAACTAAATGACTGAATAGTAAACTATGCAAATGTACACTGTATTGCAATTTTAAATTAGCTTTCTTGTCTTTAGCAAGATCATGTCTTTAACATCGTAAAATAGTACTAGCTATAATCCTGTTAATTAAATTTATTATGTTGCCCTCTTTATTTAATTGAATTTCTTAAAAATAATCTTATGAAGAATAATAAATATGTTCAATATATAATTCATGATATTTGTAACAAGGCAACTTGTACATAACATTAAAACACTCTATTTTAAGTCTAATATGAATTAATTTTATTGGTAAGATTAATGTTTTAAAAAAGAATCAATGAATGATTTAACTATGCATGTATATTTGCTTATTACATAGAGGCAAAACTCTCCAAACAGTTGTGCCATTCAGTGCAACCAAAAGTAATCAATGGATGCAGGTAGGTTTGTGAACAAAATCCCTATCTAGTTCATACTCATCCAAAATCCCTAGACTAGTTTCTAGCTAGTGGCTTTCATCAGTGAGGAGTCTGGATCTCAGAGAACTGCACCTACATCTTAGGATCTAATACAACCCTCCAGCAGCCACCTTTTACCTTATTAGTTAACTATAAAGCTTTGAGTCCAAAATGAAAACACAATAATGTTTTAATTCAATCTCATGAACTTGTATAGTTATATAAATCTGAACTCAGTTCAGTATTGATACTTTTGGTGTTTCTGGTTGGGAAGGATTGGTATTAAACCACTAAACATCACATGATCACCATTATTTATTCTTACACAAGCTGTTTAAACAGAAGTAAAACTGTCAATACTGTAGTGTCACTCAGTGCAATCCAGAGTAATCAATGGATGCAGGGAGATTTGTGCATAAAATCCTTATCTAGTACCTACTCATCTAATATCCCCAAACTAGTTTCTAGCTTTTGACTTTCATCAGATTTTATATACTAAGCTGTGTGCCATTATTAACAGATAAATGTATTCAAAAGTTTAATGAGAATTTGAATTTTTATAAAAGTCATCTAACAATTAATACGGTATGATGGAAATAGTTTAATATATAATTATATAGTTATTATAAAAAACGTAGTATATTTTTAACTTTAACTTACAAGTCAAAGTTGTCAAATTATATCACTTCAACACTATCTAACATCTAATAAGTTCATTGTCAATTTACTTGAATGTTATTGGTCCATTGATTCATCATGTTTGTTTTCAGTTGGAGTGGTTTGTGAAGAACGAAATTATAAAAAGAAAACAATTAAAAAATATCGTTTATTGCTCAGAAAATAACCGTCATGAATCAGAAAAACAGATAGCATTCAAGTAAACAATGAAATTTTTATTTGTTGCTAAAATTGATAATCATGAGTAGAACCGAATAACTTGAAGTTATATTAGAATTATTAAAATAAAGTTTTATATAATATATTATAGTGCTTTTTAATATTATATGTGTACTGCATAACTATATAAAAGTACTGATGAAAGAAGATGGTAGAAAACTGATAAAATAAAGTGATATAATCTTATATTTTACTGCTAATAGACAACCTAGTGTTCTTTTATTTTGAATTCAAATGTCATGTGTCAATCATGATTATTATTTTCAACCATAATTGATCCACTTCAAGATGAAAGTCCAAGTTCAATCCATTTTCTCCGATCTCTAGCCTCTCTTTTTCACATCACCCTAGCATATTTTTTTATTTCATCCATCCATGTCATATGTGGTTTCAGGTCTTTTACAGTCTCTTGGAATCCATTTTAAAATTTCAACTGTCCACTTATTACCATCTCTTACAGGATTATGTCAAGCTTATCTCATTTAAGTGTATTAATTCTTTCGATGACATGAATAACATCTGTGTTCTCACCCATGTATTTTATTTTTGATCTATTATTTTTACTTCTAACATGCATCTCTCCATAACGTTGAGTGGTGTTATAGCTCTTCTCTTAAGTGTCCATATCTCAAATTGATAAGTAAGAATTTTTAAAATGCATTTATTAAAACCTTCCTTTTTTTAAACAAATATGTCATTTATAGGGTAGTAAGTCATGGAGTGTTAGTGGAAGAACTGAGATGTGATCGGATTCAAGATCTCAACCCCTCATCTAGATCAGCCTTGGTATAATTTGCCAGGACTCTGGATTTTGTTGCGTGATTGTACAAATCTGATGGTTACAATATGTACCAATGAACATATGTTCAATTGTGAAAATACAAAAAAATTGGATAGAGAAGAAAAGGTACAAAGAAGAAAATTTAAAGAAACTGCTCACATGACAATGCTGGACAACCCTATAAGTCAACATAGTGTGACTATACATAATGTATGAAAACCACTAATCAACATTGCTTTTAGGCAAAAGGGGAAAAATCAGAAGGAACGTCATAGATAAGTATATGAAATTTCTATTGACTGTTACCTTTGGCAGGATTGCTCAGTTGATTAAAGATTACCTTAAAATTCATTATCCAATACTCTAACAGTCCAGGTTCTATCCCATGCTAGTACTGTCACTGGTCAGGTGAGCAAAACCTGAAGAAGAGAGAAGAGTAGTACCTCTCAAAATGTTGGACATATACTAACCTGTTTGATGTATTACTAACAGTTAAATGTATTTGGAATATTTAAATAAAGTTACATTTTTCTAAAGACATTCAGTATGTATATTAGATGATGGAAATAGTCCAATATATAAATGCAATTAAAATACTATCATCACATACCTTCAGGAAAATGCCTTTTCATTATCTACAAATCCAAAGCATAATGGCAATTTATATTCATTGGTAGTTTTTATAGGTTCTCTCAATAGTTGAATTTACTAAAACTACTTTTTTAAATCCAGCCAATTCTTTTGTTTTGTTAAAATCCAAATTTCTTTGTAGACGAGTTGTAATTATCGTAGGAAATTTTTTGCATAGAACTGATAAAAGATTGATGTCTATAATTTTTAATATTTTCTTTATAAATTTTTTTAAACATTCATATTAATATCACTTTCTTCCATTCATCTGGTACATCTTTATCATTTAGACATTTAGTATATAATAAATGTAATAAGTGCGCTTCTGCGCAACTATAGAGAAGCTTGTTATTTCTATAAATTAAATACGGCTTATCGCCTTCGAGAACTTATGGCGTTCTCATATTCATAGTAAAATAAACTATAATCATAATGGAGATAAATTGCCAAAATCGCTTATAACTCCATCATTACTTGGAGCGTTTCCCTTTTTCTTCCTAGATTTAATTGCATCTCTCACGTTTTCATTTAAAATCCTAGGCAATTCGAAAGATATGGTACTTGTAGGAATTACTTGTTCTATATATCTTTATTGCTATATAATTCTTGATAGAGCTCTTCTACACATTTTACGGTCTAGTAATAGTTCCATCTTTTTTTCTTATTGCAGAAATAAGTTTCCTAGCAATATCAAGATGTTGTTTACGACTTTTATTCTCTTTTATAGCTTTTCTTGTTAATTCACAATTATATATATTTTTATATTTTTGTCAGTTCTTTTTCGCATCATTTTTACACAATTTTAGATATTTAACCTTTCTTAATGCATCATTTTTATATATTTCTTCTTTTCTTCATAAATTGTCTTTCCTCACTAAAAATTTTACTGGTCAATTGCTGTTTTTTGCACCAGTTATCTTTGTTGCAGTTTTTGAAAGTGTATGAGTTATTTTCATATTGCTTTAATTTAAATCTGAATCATGTTCAAAATCTATTGATATTTGAAAACGTTTTGCAAGTTGTGATTTAAATTCATTGGAATGTTTCTGAAGATTAGAAATATCAATTGTGAATACTGTTTTAATAATTGCTGTCTCTCTAGTTTTGCATTAATTTTTATTTTACATCTCATTAATTAATGTCACTTCTTGTGTTTAATTTATTAAAAAGCTTAAGTCTTGAAATATATATTTTCTGTTAGTCAAAATGTAATCTAATTTTGCTGTCCCTTCATTTGGATGATTCCATATCTATTTGCGTTTAGCATTTTTCTGAAAAAAGAAATTCATGATATAAATTTCTCTTTTTCTCAAATTCCACAAGCATAGGTCTTCTCTCATTTCTGCCATCATAACCAAATTTTCCTACAGCACTTTCATCTTTCAACTGCATTAAATTCTCCCAAGACAATTTAAAAATGTTGTTTGGTTTGCTTAAGCCTTTTGTATATCCATATAAAAATCCTATACTTCTTCAAGACTATGAGAACTTGTTAGGGCATACATCTGAATTATATCCATTTGATATTTACCATTAAGTTGAATACCTAATTTTGTCACTCTGACTGAAACGTCATCAATCTTCACAATTTTGTTTTTCCACTTGAATCCTATTTCATTTGCACTTTTAATATTGTGGCTTTGTAGTAAGGCACATGCCCTCTTTTTAAATCTAATATCTCTTCACTGTTTCTTCCAACTTTACAAATCCAATAATGTCCCATTTAATATTAGATAGTTCTTCTTTCAGTTCTTGCAATCTTCCTTTATTTGAAAGTGATCTGCAGTTGTAAGTACCAAATAAAAGATTTTCATTAAATAACAGCCAATTATTGTTAAATATTTCCAGAGAAACTAAAAAAGGAAGAGATTAAGTCAAATAATTAACTATCACTTTTATTTTCTATTCCTGCACATATAGCTAGTATTTTAATAATATCTACAACCATATGTAATTAAATATATGATATATAAAATTTAAATCTCACATACCTGTTTTTCACTGATCAATATTTGTTGATATATCATTTTCATAGGACAAGTTCTATTTTTTTTTTAATGTGGAATGTCTTACTTATATAAAGATAACTTATTCTGGCCAGTAACGGTCAACTTCGAGACAAATACTCCATATCTACTACATTCTAATATGCAATTAATGCTTTTATAATTTATTTATGAAAAGGTTACTAATGTAATTTAATATTCTTAATAAATAATTAAATGAAAAGTAAATGTTACAACATTCAACAACAAAATACTAAGACTATAAAAAAAGATTTATTGACGCACTTTCGATACAACCAGGTATCATAATCATAGCAAAATAAAGAAAGTGAGAAATTGAGATCCATAGATAATGTAGAATATGATTATCAAAAGGATCAGAATGAATAAATACTGAGAAAATTTGCTCGATAATAAGAAGGGAGGGGCTATAGACGCCATTTCTTAGAGAGCAGGGTGCTGAATTCCATTTTATTGATGATGTTGGCATCCCTGGCTAAAGTCTCGTAATCTTTCTCTTTCTATCATCGTGCTCTGAAAGAATAATATCAAAACAATGGTCAGAGATCTTACAACATTAAATTAATAAAGAAACAATAAACTGCAACAAACATTTATAATTTCTTTCTCTTTTCACTTTCTCTTCTCTTTTTGCTCTCATTATATATATATATATTGTAACGAGCACAGACGTTCGTTACATTGTTGTTGTTTTTTTATTTATTAAACATGAAAGTAAATTAAAAAGTTCGCATTTACAAATTTTCTTTTAGAATTAAAAATTGAAATTAAATATCATCTTAAACTCGTATATATTAAATCGCACAGGTAAAAAAAAAATTATTAAAATAAAACTATTAAAAATAGAAAAGGTATTTTAAAACTAAATTTTAAAAAGATTTGGAGATAAAATTATATCTTTAAATTTATCTTTAAATATATCTTTGATTTGGAAAACAGGTTAATTAATCAGAAATGGAAATGATTGTTAATTAGTTAAATGTAAACCAACCTTGGGCATTTAAATGTAAAAACAGCGGTCAGATAGAAAAACAATAGAAACAAATAGCCAATGAAAGAAATCCATTGGGAAATCGGACCTCAATGAAAAGGATCATCACATCGATGACGTAATGTTAAGTCAATCTTTCAAAGTAATATAAAAGGACAAGTTTGGAAATTATTAGAGAGTTATTATGATTATTACGATGTGACAGATAGATGTTAGTGCGGAGGTGCGGGAGAAGAGATTGAAGGACACACGTTCAATCCCTTCAGTTGTTATAAAATGGAAAAATGAAACATTGCTTTTCTTATATTCAGAGGACCACAGGATCATCGGGAAATTTAACGCTGGATTTCAAACGGCAAGCAATTGTAAAAGATGAACATTTCTAAAACCGTAAGAACTTTCTAAGACATAATGAACAATATTAATTTGAAAACACCAAGAACTTTAAATTTTAAACTTTCCTAGTATTTAATTGTTACAAATAGAATCCTATCTGACCAAACTAAATTCTTTATTAATAGTGTTATTTGATGTATTTTTTTTTCTTATTTATGTAAAATCATTTCCATTTATTTATTTTTTATTCTTTAAGTTTTTATCATGATTTTTTTTGTTTTTCGTTAAATTAATTATATAAATGTTAAACTTAAGTCGGGCGTGAATGGCTGTATAGATTTGTAAAGTTATATTAGGGGAGGGTAATCTTAGGTTATTTGTTTCGTGGTTAAATTGGGTCAATGGATTGGATATATTGGTGTGATTAGTAGATGTAATATTGATTCGCTACGGGCAGAATCGCTTCATACGCCGCACACTTCCATTTGCCTATGGAAGGAATTATAAGTCGGATACCGCAGTTCCTTTCTATGGAGTTTTTTTTGTTTTATTGCTCTTCTTTGCAGATAGATGTAATATTCCTAACTCATAAGAGGCAATTTCTTCTCTTAACCTTTTGTGCTGCCGTATTTTATTACATTGAATACATCGATATATCAGATGAATTGATGCCAATTTGACTACGAATTTTAGCCTAAGGTTAAATAGGGATAGAATGTTTATTTTCAAAAGCAAATTTATGTGGTCTATTCATACTCGATCCTAAATAAAAATGCATTAAATTTAAGTTGTTTATAGACGCTTGCATGGATTGTTTATTGGTTAACTATGTTTTGCGTTTCCATATTTGATCAAAATATATAGACATTCGATAAATAATGATACCTTACGGTGAGTATCTAAAATGTATTTATTCGGATGTCTTTTAAGTTATTGGTGACAATGCAAGTATCTTATGGTGAATACTATTGGGTTACGTATAAATTTCCCTCCGCAATTGTCAGTAATCAATAATTTTGTATTTTGATCGTTTATGTTTACTTTGAAATGTTTTTGACCGTGAAATCTATGTAACCGATCTATATTCAACATTATAAACAAGCTTTCATAAATTTATC
The DNA here is from genome assembly GCA_028023455.1 of Epiperipatus broadwayi. Lineage (NCBI taxonomy): Eukaryota > Metazoa > Onychophora > Udeonychophora > Euonychophora > Peripatidae > Epiperipatus > Epiperipatus broadwayi. Next base: position 16,542,314 of record JAQFVV010006204.1, read on the forward strand.
TGTGCGAACTTAATTAAAATGTAAAATTAGAATATAATAGTAATTAAATGTAAATTAAAGTCAAAAATCAAAGTTAAAATAATGTTAAATGTTAAAATGTAAAACTAATACTAAAATAATTTTAAATCTTATATATATGTGCATAAATAAATGTTTGTATGCTAATTACTGGCAGTGGCTTATTTTATTTATTTTTTAATGTTGAAATCTAATTAGATAAGATATGATATTATTAAATCTCTGCTACTTCCTGAGCTAGTGACATGGGCTAACGACCGGAACCAAAATATTTAAAAAATAATTTATTTTTTTTTACTTACGTATCTGCCTACTTTATAAATTTTTCTAGGTTCAAAGGCCTAGATGGCACCCTGTAGTGCAGTTTACGTTAAGTCGCCTTCTCCGGATCGTTACAATATATATATATTGTAACGGAATATAATATCCCGTCACATTATTTTAAAATGAAAATAAAAAGATCGTAAATAAAATTGATTTATTAAAAAGAAAAAAAAACTTGAAAACTGAAAAATAAAAGTTCTTTAATATATATATTGTCGCACAGATGGAAAACTTAAAACTATTTTAAGAAAAAGCATTTGAAAGTATTTTTTTTATAAAAAAAAAAAAAAAGTAAAAATATAAAGATTGATATTTTAAAAATAAAAATAATGTTGATTTCTATAATCTTAGAAAATGGAAATGATTGTTTTATTAATTAAATGATTGTTCAAAAGCAAACTAGCCCTTGAGGCATTTAAAATAAATTAAATGGTCAGATAAGAGAATACAAAGAAATTAAATGACCAATGCAAGCATGAAAATGACAGCATGGACCATAACTGAAACACGAGAGGAGTAGTGACGTCTTGCTCATTGAATCCCAAGATTTGATGATAAGAGGCTAAGAAAAATATAAAAGCAAAATGATTATTATAATTCTTATCTGAGAGCTGACTATGAATAGGTCATTATAACTAGCTACATTGCAGATTTTCACGATGTGGAAGTCTGCAATAAATTTAATTTTTCAGACAACCAGCTGAGGTCTATTGATGACAGTTCCTGACCAAATGCATGGCAAGTTGCAGTTTCATTTCAAAGAAGGACAAAATCTACGAAAGTGATCATGAAGATGGACTTCTAAATTGGCTAAATCCATAAAGTATGAACTCTTGTGTCTATCTAATTAGAACTTTCCTAAAATTGCAATTAATTAATAGCTGAAAATAAGAACTCTTATCTGACTTAAAGAATGCAAATTCAATTGTTAATATTTTTTTATACAGATGTTTAAGCAATCATTTCCATTTCATTTTGTGTGTGTGTTATGTTTTAATTAAAATGTATTTTAATTTAAGTTGGGTGTAAATAGCTGCATGGATAAAAATTAATAACTATGTCTAAATTTGTTTATGTTTAGTTTAAGGGATTTTAATTTCAGGCTATTTGTTTAGTATTTAGAACGATGCTTGTGAAGGGATATATGGGTGTTTATATCAATGTAATGTGAAGTGTGTTTAGCATACAGGGCAACATGCCCAACTGAATGCATTACCCCAAAGAGGCAGTCATATCGTTGCAATGGTCACAGATGTATTTCCTGTGCCATTGACCCTTTCTAGCTCTGGAGGGATTATAAGTCGGCAGAAGACTGCTCTCCCCCATGCGTAGCACTCTTTAAAAAATTATATATATGATTCCTTAGTCAGATATATGCACATTCCTGTTCTGGACATGGATCATTTCCTTCAAATAATATCATGCTGTCAGATGCACATTCCTGTCAGCGTGGTTTTATGCTAGCATCTTCATATTACATTGGTTGCGACTATATATCTGGAAGCAGGCATTGGGTTGGCTACGAACTTTTAGTCTGAGATTGAATGAATGTTTTGATAAGTTTTTAAGTGGAAAAAATCTATGTAGACTGTCTATACTTGACATGCTAAAGTAAAATATAATTTAACCATCCATCTGTGCGGTCTATTTAAATAGTAATTTGAATTAAAAAAAATGTTAAAATCTAAAAATAAATTTATTTTTCAATTTTAAATGTGCTTTAATAAAAATCTATTTGTGTGTTAATTACTGGCAGTGGCTTCTTTTATTTTATTGTTCTAAATATTTAATATATATTTTGAGAATATAAATCTATTAAAACTTATAAAAAAAAATGTTTAAATCTCTGCTACTCCATGAGCTAGTGACACTGGGCTGACTGTCGTGATTTTTAACAGCGCATATCTGCCTATTCTATAAATTTTCTAGGTCAAAATGGCCTAGTGGCGCCCTCATATGGCAGATACAGTAAGACTGAAAACTTCATCATCATCCCCGATCGTTATAATATATATATATAATCAGCTAATTTAGTATTCTAGTATAATTAGTAAGTTCTTAATTGGTTTAAACATTTATTTTATTATTACCCAAAAATATGTTTTAAAGATTAACCAATAAAATATGAAAATGATTTTGAATTTAGATTTTTTTTTCTTTATTCCTTTTAAATAAAATGCTTGACAGATTCTAAATTGATTTTTACTAATAGACACTGACTAGCGATATACATGGTATATATAATCTGAGTTTATATTATGATTTTATTTGAACTATTTATTTTTCTAATGATGTTTTATTATCCGAAAGAGTAGCAGCACACATAAATGTAAAATAAAATCATAAACAATAATAATAATAATAATAATAATAATAATAATAATAATAATAATAATAATAATAATAATAATAATAATAATATTTTGTAAGTAAAACAAGTGCCTAATATAATCTTCAACACCCCTTTTATATATTTTTTTCAACACTCCAATTCATAGAAGATTGATAGCAAATCGACTTGATAATATAAACTTTCATAATAATTAAGAAGACATACAACGTTCTTTATTTGTATTTTAATTTTTTTATTACAGATATTAAAATACATATATTGGTGATTCACCAACAGATACACCTCTATAGCTTATATATATAAAAATTTAATCCGATTTAGTATGTATTATGTGTTAGAAATCTCTCAATGGGTTCAAGCTTAAAATATTAATCTAAGTAAATAATTTACTTATCTCCCTTTCTTTTTCTTTCTCTCTCTCTTTTAGTTTTGTATTTTACAGCCTTTTTACTATTTTTCTTATCATATTTACTATTTTGTTATCTTATAAATATATAAGTAAGCAAGTGCTCTATTTATATCTCTCATATTCGGCCGTTGCTGCTTCAATATAAACATACATATACACTCATAAGCCTTTTTATTTCTCATATGTTTTCCATATCATTAATTTTTTGCTATTTATAAGTAATAATATCCTGTTCACATCTATAATAATTAACAACCCTTGTAACACATTCATCTCCCTTTTTATAAACCAATACATCTTTATCCAATGTTAAACCAATTAAAAACTAGTTTCGCTGTTTTATTATTGGCCACAAATTGCATTATACAAAACATTTCCACTTGTTTTTGTATTCATTATATAAAAATGTATTGATTATATCTCATCTTGAATTGCCTCATTTGCTGTCATATACCCCTCCAAAGTATGGACTTTCTATTTCTTTTTTGAATTTTCTCTGGAATATTTAATATCCTTTTATTTTATATCATTTATGTGTTAAGTTTGGCATCGCAACAACGTTCCTTGCAACTAACTTCAGTTTCTTCATAATTATTTTATTAAAACTGTAATAATTTTTATATATAAGCCCTTTTTATAGCATCATTTATCAATTTCATTTTCAAGCATTCAGATAATTTTGTTGGTTTGCTATTCCTAAATAATTATTTAGTTCTTTATCCCACCTAAGAAAAATCATTTTTTTATGGCATTGATTATTATTTTTGTTTTTTCTTCACTAAATTTAATCCTCACTTTCTTATCCATTATGTAACAAATCTCTAAAAATATTTCGATCTGTTTTCTGCACTAAATATCATCAATAAAGAAAATACCTAGTCAAACATTCATCTTTGATTCTATATTTAAAATTTGGCTGCAGAAAAGTTGTTAACTGTAGGGAGACTCTTTCATTCCTCTTGGAAGTCTTACCAAGGAATGGAGTAGGGCAAATTCCTAATGTTGATTTTATATGTTCTCGTAATTGCAACTATTATTACTATATGACTATTTATATAATATACAGACATGGATCGGCTGCTCACCAATATTGTTTTTTTACATCTGAGTTCCCAGCCAAGGCAGAAAATGGTGGCCAAAGACAAAAGTGCTCAGAATATCCTGGTTGCAAATCCAGGCTGATGATGACATTTTACTTAAATACTTAGGACATTATTGAGTTGGTGATGAAGAATTGCCTCATATTAAATAGGACATTATTGAGTTGGTGAAGTTAGAAAAAAGGCGAAGAGAAAAGGGATTTAAAAAGTGGACATGCACTGCAGTACAAAGGCATAAACATTGAGAGTACAAGTGGAGTAGGAGTCATTATAAATAAAAGTGGAAGAACAACATTGTGAAGATTGATGATGTATCAGATAAAGTGGCAAGATTAATTATCCAACTTAACCGCAAATATCAAATGAAGATATGTCCAACAAGTTCTCATTGTGATGACAAACTAAAGGATTTTTATATGAATGCACAAAAAGATTTTGATTAGACAAAACAACATTTTAAAATTGTCATAGTAGACTTTAATGCTAGAATTGGTAAACAATTGAAAGATTTGTTTATGATTATAGAAATGAGGGAAATCATAGACTTGTGAAGTTTGCAGAAAAAGAAAAAAATTATATTATGATTTTTTTTGGATAAAAATGTTAAACGGAAATGGACATGCAATCAGTCATCCAAACGAAGATGTTGACAGATTTGCATTATATTTTGACTAATAGAAAATATATATTTTAAGTTTGTGATGTTCTTAATAAATACAACACAGAAAGTGATAATCGATTAGTGAGATATAAGATACATGTTAATGCTAAACTAGAAAGACAAAAATTATTAAGAAAAACAATGTTCACAGTTAATATTCCTAATTTTCAGAAACATTCCAGTGAATTTAACTTAGAACTTGCAAATAGTTTTCAAATATTAATATTTTGAACGTGATTCAAATTTGAATTTCCACAGAGATAAAACAATTCATCAAGAAAAGAAGGAATATGAAAAAATACAAAAATGATGCATTAAAAAAGATTGAATATCTAGAATTTTGTAAAATGGTGTGTGAAAAAGAGTTGACAAACAATATAAGAAAATATAATTGTGAATTAACAAGGAAAGCCATGGAAGAGAATAAATGTCTTAAGAGTGTAGAACAACATTTTGGTATTGGTAGAAAACTCATTTCTGCAATAAGAAAACAAATTGAAACTAAAAGAGAGAGGATATTATGAAATGTGTAGAAGAGTTTTATCAAGAATTATACAGCAATAAAGAACAAAAAAAAGTAACTCCTACAACAATTATATTTTTTGAACTGCCTAAGATTTTAAAATAAGACGTGAGACATGCAATTAGATCTATAAAGAAAGGAAAACCCCAGGTAATGATGGATATGTAAGCGATTTTGACAAAGTTATATACACCAAATATCTAAACGATGTACGAGATGATTGGAGATGATCAGAAGAATATAGTATTAATATGAATATTTAAAATGAATTATAAAGGAGATATTAAAAATTATAGATCTATCAATCTTTTATCATTTCTATACAAAATTTTTACTAAGATAATTATAACTGCCTACAGAGAACTTTAGATTTTAACTAACAAAATAACAAGCTGAATTTAAAAAGTCGTTTTAGTACAGTGGATCACATCCCAGTATTGAGATAAGTTATGGAAAGAACTAATAAATATGAATTGCTATAATAGTTTGGATTTGTAGAATACGAAAAGGCATTTGATTCTATAAGCATTTCTTCATAATTAAAGCATTGGAACATCATAGTATAGAGCAGGATATTATCATATTCTGATGAATATTTATAAAAATGCAATAGCAACAATTAGATTACAAAATATTAAAAAATCAACATTGAGAAGGATGTATGACAGGGTAACACCTACATTTTTGCAAGAAGTATTTTGGGGATTAAACTGGGAAGCTAAGGAAATAAAAGTAAATGGACATTAATAGCTTTTGCAGTTGATATGCTTGTTTTTGTAAATAATGCTTTAGAGCTTCAGGAAATGTTGCAACGGTTATCAGATGAAAGTAAAAAAATAGGATTAAAATTAAATGTTAAAAAAACTAAAGTAATAATCAATGGATTTTTGTAAAAGAAGAAAATAAAAATTGATAATGATGAGTTAGAAGAAGTTCGTCATATTATTATTACTGATGAAAACATAGAATTGAAATTGTTTGGAGTGTGTTTGAAAAGAAAGGTTTTTAATAAATGTGTTACAAGTTCTTATTTAGGGATCTTAGACTTAGACACTTAACAGAAGAGCAGTACAGAGACTTCAGACTACTCCATGAAGAATGGGGAAATGTATGGTAAGAGTAACAAGGAAAGATCACAAACGAAATACATGGGTGATAGAACAAACAGGTATTTTTGACATCATTGAAAGAGTTAAGAGACTGAAATAGAATTGGGCTGAACACATTGTTAGAAAAGATGATAATACATGAACAGTTGAAATCTTAAACTTGATTCCAGTAGATTGTAAAAAACCCAAAAAGATGCCACATATAAGATGAATAAATGAAATAAGTGGCTGGGATGATGAGGGGAAGAGAGATTACAGATCGAAGAAGATGGATTGAACTTGGAGAAATCTTCATTCTACAATGGATCGATAATGTTTGACAATAGTAGTGATAAAGATTTATAATTTCCTAATTAGATTCTTTTAATGCTCATATACTCCTCATTTAACAAAATTCTGTCAGAAACCTCTATATTTATAAAAGCTATATATAAATGTTTTTACTCTCTTATTTATTTATATAAATTGTGATTATAAAAAATATCATCTATGAGCTAATTCAGGGGTCCCCAACACTATGCCCGCGGGCACCATGGCACCCGCAGACCATTTTATGTGTGCTCACCGCTATCCGAACACGATAAAAAATTATTTATCTGATACAAATAAATTTAATTTTTAAAATTTCTTTTAAATTATTGTATTATATTGTAATCAAATTGTAGGGCATACTATACTTTTATAGCGTAAAAATATAAACGTTAATAATATGTTAAAATTTTACTTTTGAAATAAATATTTTTTTGTACATTATGTGTATTATTAACAATATCCAACTATAAATTTACATTGAAAAAATGAATGATGCCCGCCATCTGGTTGAAAAAAATAAATGGTGCCCGCCACCTGGCCGGTATTATAGAATGTGCTCTTAAGTGCAAAAAGGTTGGGGACCCCTGAGCTAATTAGATCTAAATTCTCTTCCCATTTCTTTTATTATGTTATTTTCTACCAGCCATTTAATTATTTTTAAAACCATAATTTAAACAAATATTTTGTAGACCACTAAAGTCTATTAGGTTTTGCTTATACATGATTTTTATCCTTCAATTTAAATAATAACTTGCTCTCTAGGCCTACTTTCCATTTATCTGTGCGTCACAATTCTAATGTGAGGATAATGATGTAATGGAAAATGGCTTTTCCTTACACGTGTCTAAAATTGTTATAAATCACAATAAATCCACAAACTTCTTACTACTTATTATCAAATCACTTTCTAATCTCTGATTAATTTCTTTTCTTGCCTTATTTTTTGTTAATCCTAAAGAACTAAATACCAAAATCATAACATCTCTATCCTGTCATTCCTTTTATATTTACATTTTTCATACGTTTCATGCCATTATTTGATACTTTTTCAACATTTTACGCATAGAAAGCAAATGTTCACTACTATTCATTCCACCTCAATATAAACTATATCCTCAGTTCAAATCTTTATCTTCGCCCTGTGCACCCTCATAAAACCTTTTTAATCCTCTATTTAGTTAACTATGTTATTAAGATTAATTAGATTTTATGTAATAACTAATTTATAATAAAAAAAAACTTATTAAAACCAAGAGATAAAAGACTGCAGTTCTAGAAAACCTATTCTTTAGCTCCATATTATTATTCAAACTTATCTAATTATTAAGCCAATATAAAAACACTGTATATGTTTCCATTTTAGCTAAAACAAAGCTTCTGGTGTGGCCTAGTTTCTAATTCATCAGAATGCTGAGACTGTTTCTGAGAATATCTATCTATCCATAAACTGACGATATCGAGATGTGGCAAAAAACAATTTTCGGCATTTTACGATTCTTGGATTTCGTTAATTGTTTTTTGTAATTATGAGTACTTAATGAATCTTAATTTCTTAGTTAACTAAACAACATCTCAACGAGCTATAAGCTTATGTGTAGTTAAATTGCTATTTATTATAATAATTTATAGTTTAAAACTATTTGCATAAAATTTAAGTTGAGCAATTGTAATTTTTATTTCATTAAGTTTATCTATACGCACACATTTGTTCAATTTGAGAAATATTCCATTTTGTTAGATATCTATTTAAATATACGTAGCATTCAAGAAGAAAAAATAATTAATAAAATTTTTAATTTGTTACAAATAACGAATAAGAACGATATTGATTTAATTTTTAAATATTAACAATCATGCAATTTGATATAACTTGAGAATTTTATTTCGTTATTATCTTTAATTGATAACGCTTACATTTTCTTATAAATTTGTCGATGCACCAATGTAAATATTAGTTCTATCTTGTTTGCTTATTTTGCCTATTTTGCTGATCGTGTAACATGAAAGGTTTTATAAACAGAGAATTTACATTTCTAAAAGCAAAGTTCGTATTTGCTTTTTTATTACTAAGAGCAAAATGAAAGTGTCCGTATTCATATTTTTGGCCTTTATTGCTTTTTGCTACAGTTACGAAGGTAAAAACATATGTTATAGATATATGTGTTTTGTGTATTAAATGTTGGGGTGGAAACTAGATTTTTAAAATAAATTTATTGCTTACAGAAAGCAAATGTTACATCATACGCAGTAGATCAATCAATTGCTTCTGCTCGGACAAATACAATTTGATTAATATGCTTCATAGAGTGATTGGTATAGATAAAAGCATTGTATGTAATACTGACAAATCTGCTTTTAGAATGTTAGTGTCCTCCGTAATTCCTCTCATTGACTTTATAGCTAATATTTAAAACGTGTAAGAGTGAATGTTATTGATAACGATTGTTATTTTATAGCATTAGTGTAAACAACAAACGTTTCAAGTCTTTCTCTAAGGTCCATAAAACAAAAGGTTTGTAGAAATATCTATAGGTTTATATGTTGTCTGCTTTTTTTTTTTTTTTAGTCAAATACTAAAGGTTTTAAAAAATTATATTTAGCTAAGGATTTTCTACGATGACCATAATGGTGACACTATTTCTAGTGCTTCTATAATATTAATAAACAATTGTGACAATATTTATTGATCATTAGAATTTTTAAGTCTTTAATGTTAGAAACGAAATGGACTCAATTTTTAACAAAAGATTTTATAGAAATATCCCTATTCGCACGAGTTGCTCAAAAAGTAATATTGATCATCGAGATTTGGTGACTTATGTTTCTAAATTTTGTATTAGATAAAGTAATAAATAGATCAATCACTTGGCTGATAAGCTATACAATTATTTTATATTATCAGCACCTCTAAAAATAGCAACTGACCATTTTTACCATTCAAATAAAGTCAGGTATGATCATGTCACAGCATCAGTGATATTTTATTATTTTTTTTCTTTATTTTTTTTCCATGTGTCATAGCATCGTCCGGAAAGCGAACCTGCATTGGCAGGGAAGGGAACATGCGACAACCGTCTGCAAACAGCTGCTTGCTTGCAAGGCGGTTGCGCTGACCTCTCGCTATCAACGCTTGACTGATGTTTTATTTTTATAATTAGAAAGCAAGCATAGTGGTAATTACACATAGTTGCAATTGCTAAAATTCCTTCTCCATACTTATGCTAAATCTGCAAGCACAACACAGCATTCACATAAATAACTTATAACGCTGTTAGTATGTCATATAAAACTTCCATCAGTTACATCTAAAAAGAATAAGAAATAGTAACACATCTGACATTATAATTTTCAATTATTGTCAATCTATACTGAGAAAATGTTTATCTGAATTTGACCAATTGTTCTATCTATAACTTCTCCACATTATTCCATTAAGTTTTCTTAACTCATTTGTCAATTTTATATGCGGTCTTCCTAAGTTCTTATTATTTATTGGGATCTAGTTTATAATTCAGTTATTGTCCTAGTGTCATCGTTTCTAACAACAATATAGCCAGTTTAATTTTTTTAGCTTTTGATCCTTTCACTGGTGACAATGATATTTCGTTTATTGTTTTATTTTTATATGTTGTTTTTGATCCCACTACATGCCTCTCTACAAATTACTAGTCTGACTGCAGATTTTCTGCATTGCTTTTTTTTATTAACGAAAACTTTTCTATTCACGCATAAAGCTAAGCGTTATTTCTATCAAAAGCACTTTAAGTAAGATTAATTCTTAATTTAAATCATAACGTTTTTATTTGTATAAAAGTTACAGCTGTTAATGTTTTTCATATTATAACAGTTTCTTTTTTAAAAACAAAACAAAACAAGATAATGGATATATTGGATTTTTTCTAATTGTGTTTTTTTGTCTTATATAATTTTTATTAATATTGTTCTCATTTCTAAAGCATCATCTGCCCAATCAAAATGAGGAAAATAACTTTATTTAATTATATTCCTACTGATATATCTGATAAATGTTTCAGACGAAATTCAAAAAAGATATTTGTGACTTTTTAAAATAATCAAAACTTAGCGATTTAAACAGTGAGTTGAATCATTTTACAGTGAATCTGAGTTTAGATGTTCGTAAGAAACTCTTTAAAGTATTCAAAAAAATCTTAGAAAGTACTAAGTAACTATCCATGTCAAGGTATAAGAAAAATTACTTTCATAAGTGGAACATACTGAATTAAGATATTTATATATGTGTGGTATATTTATGAAAATTATTTTAATTTCAACTTATTAAAAAACCAATAAAGAAAATTAAAAAAGTTTTTGTTAAAAATAAGCAGGCTCTAAGATAGAAAAATTTTATACCTTGGCTTTAAAAAAGGTAGATGAAATCTTTATGTCTATACCACTTTTGTTGTTCAAAATATTTATTTTGAAAAGGTCCACTCAAATATAAATTATATATTCATCAGATAAAATAATAAAAAAGTTAATTCCCACTACAAAGTTCTGACAAACTAAGTAATAAAAATGTGGGTAAGATATTATTAAAGCTGATACCATTTACCAGACAAAAATATTCCAGAGATGTTTTCAGTAATGCTTTTCAATTATCTGTTATTAAAACTTAACGGTAAACAGCTCTAACAAATATTAAATGTTCTACATGTGGATGTAACTGATATAAACTATTTCTAAACTAAAACAAGCATTTTTCATCCATTAATAGTCAAGAGTAATTGATGTTTCCTTTAAATAATTTACTCCCACATAAAAGCAATCGTTCAAAATTAGTAAATATTAAATTTTCATAGCAATATTGAAAAATGTAAAATAGTCTGTTTTTAATCAAAAGATAAAAAATAAACTTTAAATGTATCCTATAAATCTCAAAGATTTTAAATGGGATAAAGTTTGAATTCATTAAAGTAAGTTACATTTATCAATAACTTAATTTTCTGCTTAAAATAAAAAATTGCTACGGAAATTAATTATCGGAGTTTGTGCCAGTGTTACCTATATCCTATATTCTTCTTTAATATTTCTTTTGATTTGAGTGACATCTTTAGTTAATTCTTTATAGATGTCGCTGGTTAGTAATAAACAAAAGAACATGAAAATATAATAATAAATGTACCCAGACATATCAGAATGACAAAATACAAAAACTAGCAGCTATACACATCAAAAAATATTAACACATTCAGGGGGGAAAAAAAACCAAAAATAAAAATAAAGAAATATGTAAACAAGAACTGATTAAATCAATATAATACTTATAGTTGAAAGTAAAAAATGGTTAAACCAGGACTAGGTTCAACAAAATCCCCCCCCCCTCCAAATAATTTTCAATGAAAAAAAACCCATCAGTTTTTATAATGGAAATTTCTAATTTTGAAATTAATAATTCCTCTGAATAACCAAAATAAGTTGATTAAAGCTCTATTTTTTCTTAAGAATTAATATAAAAAGTTATATCATTGCATTGTGTTAGAGGTAGAAAAAGCTAAAAAAAATATATGTTCCACTTGAAAAAAAAATGAATATATATATTAAAGTACTTGATAATTTTTTTATCTTCAATTATAAAACATGCACGCACTACAGTTAAATTTTGTTGATTACGTCAGATTAACAAACAGCAAATCATTTAAACAATACGGACATTTGTGAAGGGCAAAAGAATCATTTGAATAAACTGAGAAAAAAAAACATTAGGAGAAATTGATATACTTTATCATGAATTATATATATATATAGTATTGAAATAAAAATTACTGAAAAAGTGAATACAAAAACATCTGTTATAAAGCCTAGCTTCAGTAGTTTATCCATGGGATGTAGAAAATTAATTAGAAAGATTGCACATTTTAAACGTTATGGGAAAAGTTTTTTGAAGCAGTCTATTATTTAAGGCATTTCATTCGAGACTTTAGAAAATAACTTTACTTTAGTAATTCTAAATTAATGAATTCATTCTATCCTTGAAAACCAAAAAAAAAAAAAACCAATTTAAAGGTTTTTTTAGGGCACTTTATTGACATTAATGTTATTTTTTTTTCTGTAAATACTGACAATATTAACAATAATATAGCATAATTTTTTAAAAAATAAGTTAAATCTATCTGGAAATATACTAACTTTGAAAATTTCAGTAAAATCATAAAAAAATTCTTTAAATTGTACATTTGTAAATAAAAAATGCTTTGTTATATAATTTGAGTAGTGAGAATTTAAATAAAAATACTAAAAACGTGTTTTTTTCAATAGATTAATAGTGGTATTTGTGTTGGATAGCTGGGTTTGAAGACATGTACATGTCTGAAAATTTCAGATTTTCCACTCAATAGATAACTTTTAGCTAAGTGCTTAGCTTTGGGTTGGTATTTTTAGATCTAGTGTCTGAACCTACCCTGACACCTCTCTGAGGAGTGCCAAAGCATGAAACCATGGTCAGGGGTTTGGGGAGGGGTTCCTGACAGAGATATTTTAAGTTCTGGCTCTGGCTAAGCATTTATCATAAAGCTTGTAGAGGAATTGGCAATCCTCACTGTTTATAACTTACAAGCTTAAGAGATAGGGTCATGTGATCTATGAATTGATCTATGACTTTTATTTTGACTATTTATAGTCTCTGCCAAAAAGTCTTATGCAATTTTATATTGCTATGACTACTACTATATGGCATGGCTGAAGATCTATCAGCCCCATATAGCTATTTGAGTTGGATAGCTGGGTTTGAAGACATGTACATGTCTGAAAATTTCAGATTTTCCACTCAATAGATAACTTTTAGCTAAGTGCTTAGCTTTGGGTTGGTATTTTTAGATCTAGTGTCTGAACCTACCCTGACACCTCTCTGAGGAGTGCCAAAGCATGAAACCATGGTCAGGGGTTTGGGGAGGGGTTCCTGACAGAGATATTTTAAGTGCTGGCTCTGGCTAAGCATTTATCATAAAGCTTGTAGAGGAATTGGCAATCCTCACTGTTTATTAATAGTGGTACTTTTATCATGATCGAATAGTGGTCAACTTTTAATATTTTATCAATATTTAGTGGATTATTACATAATATTTCTAAATAGGTCTCTATCAAGTCAGCAAAACTATGTTTACAGATAGATTGTAACTTTAATCTATTAAAAACTTTTCTCAGAACAATGTAATCCAAAATAAATACTTACAAAATGTATATAAAAACAGGCAAAACTCACTATACATATTCCCATTCACTGCAAGCCAGAGTAATCAATGGATGGGGATATTGGATGAGTAGGCACTAGATGGACATTTTATGCACAAGCCTTCTGGCATCCATTGATTACTATGGCTCACACCGAGTGGCAATATGTATAGTGAGTTTTGCCTGTTTTAATAACAGTTATGAGTGAGCATAAGAAAAGGTGATCTTGTGATGTTTATTGGATTAAAATGTACATAAATAAAAGCTTGGTTTAATACTTTAACAGCATGGTATGCTAAGCATGCTTTTGACTAACTGGTAGTCATATTCATAGCAATAGTAGAGTATGCTAAGCATGTTTTTGACTAACTGATAGTCATATTCATAGCAATAGTAGAATAAGCTAAGCATGCTTTTGACTAACTGGTAATCATATTCATAGCAATAGTTGTCCAAGCTATTGTTATAAAAGTGATGACCAATTAGTAAAAAGCATGCTTAGCATGTCATGCTGTTAAAGTATTAAATTCAAGCTTTTCTTTATATACATTTTGTATGTATTTATTTTAAATTACAGTTAACCCATTTTTAGAATTGAAGTATTTTATCAAGCAGAATCAAGAACTTGCAGAAAATACATTCTAAAATATAACTATGAAAATATTGTACTAAAATAGATGCAAATCCAATAAAATATGGTCATGTGACCAATTCATATGATTTTACTGGTGCATCTTTCAAAAAAATATTGCAAACATTCTACATCTAGTTAGTATTTGATTAAGTTTAATCCTAACTTAGTATGAGAATAATCTCTATCAAAATATACAAAATAAATCAATCAATAAATTATTTCACTGCAAATTTTTGTTTTAAGTTCAGATTACCCTTCTAACTTTAAATATGTAATGCTGTCTCTCTATTTATTGGTCATAAAATGGATAACTCATGTTAAAATAAAAAAAGAAATGCATAAACTTTCATCACTCAAAATTAGATCTCTTTCTTCATAGAAAAATACTAGAGATTTCTTTTGTTCTGCCATGGAGTATTTTTAAATGGTATTTTACTTACCTAAATTTAAAGCAGAGTGATAATTCTTTTTTCTTAGGATTTGCCAATGAGTACGCATCCAATCCTTATCATAATCTCTTCTTAATTATTGATTTACATCTAGTATAAAGATTTTAAATAAAAAATAATGAGAGGACTAATAAACAATTTTTGTATAAATTCACTATACAGCAAATGATGAAGTAAAAAAATAAATAATATGTGGATATGTTTTTATATTGTCTGAAAATTTCAATTAACCAATGTATGTCAAATAATAATATATTTTGCTCACTGATCTTTCCTAAATCAGGTTGTTACAACATGCAGTTTTTTTTATCAGTGTAACACCATAATCTTGGAATAATAATTTTTTAAATATTCGTATTGACTGCATAAGCTTATGAAGGTTTCTTTCTGTAACATAAATATGTAAACTGATTTGTAATTTCTATTCCACTGAATCAATATGATTGAGTCAGTATTTTTACTGATTTTTCTTCAATTATCTGTAAAATTTCTGATGTTTTTCAATTATTTTAAATGGCTCTATCTTTTAACTATAATTGAAGGCAAATATTTCATTATTTTACTAATTTTTTTAGTATCACTGGTCAAGTTACTTAATTGATTAGTATGACTTTGTGCAAAGAACTTTGACATTAAGTCTTTAATTCTTCTTTGAGATCTTAAAAAAATTTATCTGGACAAATTCCTAATCTCAATTCTTTATCAATGGTGTTATTTTTACAATGTGATTATATATAAGATGAACGAACATGGATGGGCTATTCCTAATATATATATATATATATATATATATATTGAAACATGGGCTATTCCTAATATATATATATATATATATATATATATTGAAACAAAGATTTTCATGGGTTGCATATATAAAAGACATATTTTGTGGGTTCATCCTTGTTAAAAAATTTTAAATATTGATACTCTGACGATGACATTTTGACTTGGTCACACAAGTCATCCACTGGTGATAAAAGGTAGAAAGATGGTTGTAGCGGTTCTACAATCACTGATTTGAATAAACCAATAGCAAAATGTTAACTTTAAGAATGTTTTTTTTTTAAAAAACAATCTTTCCAAATAGGAGGAAGTTTGCATGTATCATCTCACTTATTGATACAATCTGGCCTTTTAAGTATCTCAATGGTTTCTCTAATTTTGCACTGGTAGAGATTATCACATCTGGATATGATCCTGGTACTAGAAAAATCAATTTATGACCTGAATCTATAGTATGGAGTGAGAGTGCTGATGATGATGAGTGTTGTTTAACTGCATTAGCATGCTCATCTCTCCTAACACTGATGTGACGATTACTCATACCTATGTAAGAAGCTTTACAATTTTTCCATGAGATTTGATAAACACCATGAGATTCAAGAGGGATTGAATCCTTAGGCTTGGTTATTATATTGCTGATCTTTTGATGAGTAGAAAATGCTGTATCTATATTATAGCATTTTAATATACATCTAATACTGTCTGTGGTTCCTTTTACATATGGAACACAAATCCTAATAGTTGATTTATCATCTTTTTGTTTCCTAATTTGTCCATTTTGGCTTGAAATAAGGCTTTTTTTTATAAATTTATAATTATAACTATTTGCTAATAAAACACTATTAATATGTCAAGCGTTGTTAGCCCAGAGGTCATTGCACCTGCCTTGCAAGCAAGTAGTTGGTTGCAGACAGATGTGGGTTCACGTCCCGGCAGATGCTATGACATATGAAAAAAAAAACACTATTAATATGATTTCTTTCTTCTCTCTTTCTTATCTGAAACGTTAATTGCTCTATTTAAAAGAGTTTTGGCTACAGAAACTATCTTAGTTGGGTGATGATGAGAATGTAAATGTAAATACCTGTCCGCATGTGTAATCTTTCTGTAAATCAAAAAAGATAAACTATTTGGTGTTCTGGTGACTAGAACATCAAGAAAAGGGAGTTTTCCATCAGACTCTGTCTCCATTGTAAATTTAATATGAGGATGCATATTATTTAAATGTAAGAAAAAATCATCCAATTTATTTTTTCCATGTTGTCATATGACATTTCCATGTTGCCATATGCATTTCTTTTTTATTTTAACATGAGTTAAAAACATTCTTAAATTTAATATTTTTGCTATTGCTGGAACTTTAATGTTTACTCAAATCAGTGATTGTAATGCCTCTACAACAGTCTTTCTATCTTTTATCACCCAGTGGATGACTTGTGTGACTAAGTCGAAACGTTGGAATATTAATATTTAAAATTTTTTAACACGGATGAACCCACAAAATATGTCTTATATGTATATAAGCCAAGGTGGTGAGCTCATTTTCTTTTTGCATCTGAATTTTAGATCAAAAACCACCATACTTTCTCCTCAGTTGCCTAATAGTCTTTAAGGCAATATATATTAAGGCTATAACATTAAGACTACATGCCTGAAAAAACGACAGTAGGGATCTCTGCAAATCTTAACACAAGATTTATTTAAAAGACAAGAGCGGCCACTCTTATCTTAACCTACTTTCTAAGTAAATAGGAGAATCTAAAGCATTTTGATTTGAGAGTGTAAGGCTATTAAATACCTCACTAATTAAGTCCACAATTTCTATAACATATTAACATTCGCGAAATCTTTCGATTTACGAGTCAGTGTTGAGATCTTATGCTTGGTAATCTTTTAAGATAATATAAAGTTGTAATAATTATATTTGTAAAGCACATACTCATTACATAAAGTAATATATATTAAGACTATGCGCTGGCAAAAGGATTTCTAAGCATAAGATCTCAATACTGACTCGTTGTAAATTGAAAGATTTAGCGAATGTTAATGTGTTATAGAAATTGTGGACTTAATCAGTGAGGTATTTAATAGCCTTACGCTCTCAAATCAAAATACTTTAGATTCTCCTATTTATTTAGAAAGTAAGTTGGAGATAAGAGCCTCTCTTGTCTTTTAAATAAATATTGTGTTAAGATTTGCAGAGGTCCCTACTGTCGTTTTTTTCAGGCGCATAGTCTTAAGGTTGTAGCTTAATATATATTACCTTATGTAATGAGTATGCACTTTACAAATATAATTATTATAATTAATAGTCTTTAACTAAAATATCAACGAATTTTTTTGAAGAAAAAATATATATGTATGATAGATCTTTTATACATACATTTACAATCATGACAAACTAAACTAAATTATGGTCTTTATTCCGGCGAATCTTACAATCATTAGCAAAGGCAGAAGCTACTGGTCAAAGCTGGAAGTTACCAAAAATCCCCTAATTGTATACTCAGACTGCCATTCGGTGACGATTTTTTTTATTTAGATAATTACACACTTTCAAATGAAGAGAGATTGCAAAAATTAGAAAAGATATCTAATATTAAGAAATATATTGTTAGATTTTGTGAAGCTAAAAGAAAAGATAAAGATGCAATTGATTTAAAAAGTGTACATGTATTTTAGTACAAAGACCCAAAGATATGAAGATCAAATGAATTGACACTCATTATAAATTAAAAGAGGAACAACAGCATAATCGAAAATGATATATCAAATAGAATGGTAAGATTAGTTTTCAAATAAAAGAAAATGCCATGTTCTGATATTTCAGGTTTATGATTCAACAAGTTTATATCGTCATGAAAAAGTAGATGCTTTTGATATGGATGTATAAAGTGATTTTTATCAAACCAAACAACATTTTAAAATTGTCACGGCAGGTTTTAATGCTAGAATCGGTAAATGATTGAATGACAAAAAAGTTGTGAGTAAATTTGATTATCCCGAAGAAATAAGAAAGAGCACAGGCTTTTGGAGCTCATAGAAAAAAAAAACAACTACATTATGCGTTTAAAAATTTAAAAAATGCTAAATGGAAATGGACATAGAAGCAACCACATAAAAATACAGCATAATTGGGTTATATTTGGATAAGTAAAAACATGCATTTCAAGATTATGTCTAAATGCGCTAAAACGCAGGCATAAGCGAAGCTAAAATTGTAATACTAATTGACCGAGTTCTTTCAAAAAGTTTTATCTTCTCAAAATCATAGCAAGTGGGTTGTGTGAGCACGATAGAAAATGTATGCGACAAATATTTAAATATATTCAAAGCGGATTAAAAAGTTCACTTTTTAGAAAGAGAGAAGTGTACTTCTTCTGGTTTATGGCATAGGTATTGTTAACAATAAGCCATGCTTGGCATTTTATATGCATGCTATGGAAGCAGGAGACGGTTCAAATATATAGCCGGTGGACCTTTGGTATTCTAAAAAGATGGAATTATATTCGGGTTTATTCAGAGCTAGTTTGTATAAGTAACAGTGCCGAAAGACACGAGTGGAGAAAGATGCGAGAGATTCGCCAAAGTATATGGCGCAGGAGCCGATTTGGAGGAGTGGGATCATGAACTTTGTGTTGTAATGTCTTTAATAGATTCAACACAGGTATATATAATCGATTAGTGAAATGTAAAACACAAGTATTAATGCAAAATTAGAGAAATGAAAACTCTTAAAAAACAGTACTAGCAGTTGATATTTCTAACCCTCGGAAACGTTCCAATGAATTTAAAGGGTTCAAATTATTTAAAAATGTTAACAGACGTTGAAGATAATTCAGATTTCATCAATAAGAATATAACTATTACTCTATTAAGAACTGTAACAAAAGATAATGGATACAAAAAAGCAGCAATTTACCACTAAATTTCCTATTAAGTTAAGACACTGTGGGAAGAAAAGAAGGAATGTGAACAATTTTTTAAAAGATATATTAAGAAGAATTGATTATGTAGTGTTTTTAAATGATAAGGAAAGGAGTCAAGAATAATATAAAAATAATTGTGAATTGCAAGGAAAAGTATAGAAGAAAATAAAAATCTCAAAAGTATAAAACAACATTTTACTATTAAAAGAAATTTCGTTTCAGCAATAAAAAGAAAAAAGAAAACTATTACTAAAAAAAAAAAAGAGAGATGACTGATGAAATGTGTGGAAAAGTTCTACAAAAATATACAGTAATAAAGAAACAAAATATATAAAATGCGCTAACATGCACAAGCACACAAAGCTAAAAACAAATAAAGCAAATATATATTATTTTAATATCTATTCATTAAATGGCTAAGCGCTTTCAAGGTTCAAGCCCTCACAATCATAGCCGTATTACAAAATATAATAAATTGACTCGGAGGGATGCAAATTTATGCAAATGAAATAATTATGCATTCCATTTCTTGGATATTTTGTAGCAAGAGTCTTTTCTATTGATGGCGTCGCCATCTTTAGATATAAAGAAAGCTTCTTTTATCTTTCTTTTTAGATCATGCCGCTCTCTGCATACCACCACTGGATTTCCCGGTTGACAATCGTGCCCAGCTGAAGCACGGTGCTGCGCAAAAACTGAACTATGAGCGGTGTCCAACAAAGCTTAATAAAGAACAAAAAATATTTCTTATAATAATTATATCTTCTGAATTATCAAGTATTTTAAACAAGGAAATGAAACCTGCAATTAATTCTATAAAGAAGGGGAAACGCCAGGAAATAAAGGAATTGTTATCGATATTTAAAAAAAAAATTAGAGAAAAAAATAGATTTTTGGGGGAAAAACTATAAACTAATTGATATTTGACAAAGGTGTTTAAAAACTAGAAATTATAGACTTATCAGTTTTCTACTAATGCTATATAAAATCGTTACCAAGATTATTTAACAGTCTACAAACAAGTATGGATTCTAACCAAATAAAAGATGATGATTTAAAAGTGATTTTAGCACAGTCGGTAATATAAATATGACTTACCATTATCTTTTGAATTTTTTAAATTATGAAAAGACACTTGACTGTATAACTTATGTATTTCCATGATGATTAAAACTTTGGAACATCAATATATAGACATTAGGATTAATATGAAGGAGTACAAAGAGGGAGTATTGCTACATTTCCAAAAGTTTTACAACAGTTTTATAAGAAGTATTTTGAAGATTAAAATAAAACTTAAGTCATCATCATCATTATCAATCCACTGCAGGATGAAGGTCTCTCCAAGTTCAATCCATCTTTTCCGATCTTTAGCTTTTCTTCTCCACATCACCCCTGCATACTTTCTTATTTCATCCATCCATCAAACATGTGGTTTCTTTGCAGATAATGTCATTGTTTTTATAAATAATGCTTCCAAACTTCAGGAAATATGACAAGATTTTTCAGATGAAAATAAAATAGAAAATGCTAAAAAGAATAAAGTAATATTTTGTGGATTTTCTCCAAAGAAGAAAATAAAGATTGATTAATATGAATTAAATGTTAACACCTATAAATATCTTGATCAGATTATTATAACAAATGGAAACATAATAAATGAAAGTAATGATAGAACTAAACCGGGATGGAGTGTTTTTACTAGAAATAACATAGTATTAAAAGAAAATATGCATATGTGTATTGAAAAGGATGGTTTTTAATAGATGTGACTATTAAAAGGAAATAGTATTTGAACAAAAAGGTCTTTAATGGAAGTGTTTTACCAGATTTTTACTTAAAGATCTGAGACTTGAAAATTTAACATAATGCCAATATAAAGACTTTAGACTATTCAATATAGGAATAAAATATAGATCAAAATGAAATGCATGGGTGAAAAAGCAAATAGATATCACTGACATCATTGAAAAAATTAAGAGTCTGAACCTAAGCGAGGCTGGACTTATTAGAAAAGATGATAATAGGTAGATAATTAAATTCTTTAATTTTATCCTCAGATGTTGAACAGACTATATGTGACGTGGATGGATGTAATAAGGAAGATTTCTCATGTGATGTGAAAAAGAGAAATTATGCCTTGGAGAAGCTGGAAAGACCATCCTGTCATCCTGCAATTGCAATATTTTAAGAATAGGTGAAAATGCTGCTTATATATATATATATATATATATATATATATATATATATATATATATATATATATATATATATATATATACACACACCTTAGATACTATGTAATAAAATATATTCTATCAGAGTATGAAGACAATTATCAACCGTTACGGTAACAAATCTTTGGTATAAAACAATATTTGTTAGTTTGCTGAGCTGGGCTTTCGATACAGAGTATCTTTCTTAAAGCACTATGTTCAATATAGTCTTGCTTTAGCAAAAATAAGTTGTATGAAAATCTGGCTCAGCAACGTAATAAATATTGTTTTGTACCAAAGATTTATTATCGTAATAATTGGTAATTGTCTGCATACTCTGGTAGAATATATTTTATTATATGTATATACAATTAAAGCTAATAATGTCCAAGGCTAGATAGGTAAATAATGTCAATTTCAAGAAAGCAGTCAACATTTAAACAATACCAAAAACAATTAACAATCTCAGTTTGTTATCAACCTCTTTTAAACAATAAAGGAGATTGCGTTGACAATAGATTGAGATTTTGAGATTGTTGGTTGTTTTTGATAATTTTAAGTGGGGATTGCTTTCGTGTATATATATAAAACTGAATATTTGTAAATACAGTAACTAAATAATTAAAATTTTTTATCCACTTAGGAGCGCTTTCGATTATCCCAGTAATCTGTGTCAACTAAAGCTTTGAAATGCTAACTTTCCCACAATTCTGTGATCTTAACGTTTGCTGCTTGCCTGTTAATTAAGCAGTGTTTATATTTGTATATTAGCATAGCCTCCTTTATTTTTCTTTTATTGTTATTTTTTTCAATTTGCAATATTTTTACACTGTTAAAATTGAAGTCAAAACCATAAATACATGATTTATTATGGTCGTAAAAAACAGATGCTGAAATATTATTATCTATTATGCAATTTTGTTTCGATTTCTGAACACATTTTAATAATAGCAAGTGTTCTTTAGTTCTTTTTTCCAACAGTACATCTAGATTCTAGCAAGTGTTCTTTAGTTCTTTTTTCCAACAGTACATCTAGATTTACCTATATATTTACTGCCACACCAACATATCCATTCATAAATGACACAATTTTTATTTATAAATGAGGTTTTATCTTTGGAGTTATTTATTAATTTGTTTAATGTAATTACTGTATGACCATTAAACCAATAGTAAAAAGAGGTTATATTCCATATAAATCAAAAGTGCCAATGTCACACAAAATGGCAGGTTTGAAGTCCTTCTTATTTAGAAATAATAGTCTTTGCAAACATTCATCAGATAAAGGCAAAAATATTGAAATATATTCAAATGAATTACTAAATGTTGGCTATAGTTATAATCACATAATACAATGTTATTAGAGATTTTAATAGAAAATATAAAAATAAAAAATTTAATAATAATATTGATTCTCCTTCTAAGAAAAAAATATGGATATCAATCCCATATATTTCAAATTATCAAGTAATGTTTATAAGGAAAATTTATAAAGATATATGTGATGTTGCATTTTACTCACCTCCTACATTAAACAAATTAATAAATAACTCCAAAGATAAAACCTCATTTATAAATAAAAATTGTGTCATTTATAAATGGATATGTAGGTGTGGCAGTAAATATATAAGTGAATCTAGATGTACATTGGAAAAAAGAACTAAAGAACACTTGCTATTATTAAAATGTGATCAGGAATCAAAACAAAATTGCATAGTAGATAATAATATTTCAGCATCTGTTTTTTACAACCATAATAAATCATGTATTTATGGTTTTGACTTCAATTTTAACAGTGTAAAAATATTGCAAATTGAAAAAAATAACAATAAAAGAAAAATAAAAGAGGCTATGCTAATATACAAATATAAACATGACTTAATTAACAGGCAAGCAGCAAACATTAAGATCACAGAATTGTGGGAAAGTTAGCATTTCAAAGCTTTAGTTGACACAGAATTACTGGGATAATCGAAAGCGCTCCTAAGTGGATAAAATTTTTTAATTATTTAGTTACTGTATTTACAAATATTCAGTTATATAATTACGTATATTGATTTAAAAATACAGACATTGAATCATAATATTATATATATATATATGTCAACAGATGGTGTTCTATCAAAAACACCGTCAAGCGTATGTTTACATAAACGTCAGAGCAGGCATTCACTATTTCTAACTTTTAATTCCACTTTCAGATCATGATTTCAAGCTATTTGCTATCATCAGTGAAAGACAGAAATTTTAAAAACTAGATCTAAACACAAACTCTGAGCGTTTATGAAACAGTTTCTATTCAGCTTGCAAGCGTGAATCTTTTAGACACGTAATGTCTTCAAACTCAGCATAGCAAACCAGATAGCTATATGGGTCTGATCTCAGTTCAGCATCACCACATAGTAGAAGCCTCTGCAATATATATCATTGCTAGAAAGACCTCAAAGGTACATTTATGAAAAAAAAAACAAGTTAAAAACTTGCTAACACTTGTATTTATGTCAACAGATGGCGTTCTACCAAAAACACTGTCAAGCGTATGTTTACATAAATGTCAGACCACACATTCACTATCTCTAACTTTAATTCCACTTTCAGATCACGATTTCAAGCTATTTGCTATCATCAGTGAAAGACAGGAATTTTAGAAACCAGATCTAAACACAAACTCTAAGCGTTTATGAAACAGTTTCTATTCAGCTTGCAAGCGTGAATCTTTTAGACACGTAATGTCTTCAAACTCAGCATAGCAAGCCAGATAGCTATATGGGTCTGATCTCAGTTCAGCATCACCACATAGTAGAAGCCTCTGAAATATATATCATTGCTAGAAAGACCTCAAAGATACATTTATGAAAAACAAAATGTGAGTTAAAAACTTGCTAATGCCTGTATTTATGTCAACAGATGGCGTTCTACCAAAAACACCATCAAGCGTATGTTTACATAAACGTCAGAGCATGCATTCACTATCTCTAACTTAATTCCACTTCAGATCATGATTTCAAGCTATTTTCTATCATCAGTGAAAGACAGGAATTTTATAAACTAGATCTAAACACAAACTCTGAGCGTTTATGAAACAGTTTCTATTCAGCTTGCAAGCATGAATCTTTTAGACACGTAATGTCTTCAAACTCAGCATAGCAAGCCAAATAGCTATATGGGTCTGATCTCAGTTCAGCATCACCACATAGTAGAAGCCTCTGCAATATATATCATTGCTAGAAATACCTCAAAGGTACATTTATGAAAAACAAAAAACAAGTTAAAAATTTGCTAACGCTTGTATTTATGTCAACAGATGGCGTTCTACCAAAAACACCATCAAGCATATGTTTACATAAACATCAGACCACACATTCACTATCTCTAACTTTAATTCCACTTTCAGATCATGATTTTAAGCTATTTGCTATCATCAGTGAAAGACAGGAATTTTAGAAACTAGATCTAAACAAAAAAGCAAATAGCTTGAAATTATGAAACTAGATCTAAATACAAACTCTAAGCATTTATGAAACAGTTTCTATTCAGCTTGCAAGCTGAATAGAAACTGTTTCATAAATGCTTAGTGTTTAGATCTAGTTTCTAAAATTCCTGTCTTTCACTGATGATAGCAAATAGCTTGAAATCATGATCTGAAAGTGGAATTAAAGTTAGAGATAGTGAATGCATGCTCTGACATTTATGTAAACATATGCTTGATGGTGTTTTTGGTAGAACGCCATCTGTTGACATAAATACAAGCGTTAGCAAGTTTTTAACTTGTTTTTTGTTTTTTTATATATATATAATATTATAAATCGATGTCTGTATTTCTTCAAAGTAATATACGCAAATTTATAAATAAATATTTAAAAATACAATATTTAAAAGCTTATCAAAAAATATATGTATAACCATCACCTAGGAGCTTTTTCAACCAACTTGTGGCTTTGTCAACTATCACGTTTAAAATGTCAGCTTTCCCATAATTCTATGATGTCAACTTTCCCATAATTCTGTGATCTTAATGTTTGCTGCTTGCCTATTAACAAAATGTTGCTTGTATTTACATATCAACATCGCCTCTTTAATTTTCCTTTTATTATTATTTCTTTCAATTTCCAATATTTTTACATTGTTATAATTAAAATCGAAACCATATATACATGATTTATTATGGTCATAAAAGACAGAAGCTGATAAATTATCATTATTTTTAAAATTTTGTTTTGTATTTTGAACCCTTTTAAATAAAAATAAGTGTTCCTTTGTTCTTTTTTCCAACATGCACCTCAATTCACCTATATATCCACAGCCACACCCACATGTCCATTTGTAAATAATACAATTTTTATTTGTAAATAAAGTTTTATCCTTTGAATTGTTTATTAATTTATTTAATGTAGGTGGTGCATAAAATGCAATATCACACATTCCTTTATAAATTTTCTTAATGAAACTTGCCTGTTGATTTGAAATATATGGTATTGATATCCACAATTTTTTATCAGAAGAATTAACACTTTTATTATTTTTATATTTATAAATAAAATTTTTAATAGTATAATAAACAGAATCATAATTGTATCCAACTTTTAACAATTCATTATAATAAGTTTCAATATTTTTAGTTTTATCTGATGCATATTTACAAAGGTTATCATTTCTAAATAAAAAGGATTTCAAACCTGCCATTTTATGTGACATTGATACTTTTGATTCATATGGAATATATGAGTATACAATTTTTAGATCTCAAGATAACCAGAAACAAGGATAAACTGGATTACTATATGACTCTTAAACCAATAGCAAAAAGAGGATATATTCCATATGAATCAAAAGTACCAATGTCACATAAAATGGCAGGTTTGAAATCCTTTTTATTTAGAAATGATAATCTTTGTAAATATGCATCAGATAAAACTAAAAATATTGAAACTTATTATAATGAATTGTTAAAAGTTGGATACAATTATGATTCTGTTTATTATACTATTAAACATTTTACTTATAAATATAAAAATAATAAAAGTGTTAATTCTTCTGACAAAAAATTGTGGATATCAATACCATATATTTCAAATCAACAGGCAAGTTTCATTAAGAAAATTTATAAAAGAATATGTGATATTGCATTTTATGCACCACCTACATTAAATAAATTAATAAACAATTCAAAGGATAAAACTTTATTTACAAATAAAAATTGTATCATTTACAAATGGACATGTGAGTGTGGCAGCGGATATATAGGTGAATTGAGGTGCACGTTGGAAAAAAGAACAAAGGAACACTTATTGTTATTTAAAAGGGTTCAAAATACAAAACAAAATTTTAAAAATAATGATAATTTATCAGCTTCTGTCTTTTATGACCATAATGAATCATGTATATATGGTTTCGATTTTAATTATAACAATGTAAAAATATTGGAAATTGAAAGAAATAATAATAAAAGAAAAATTAAAGAGGCGATGTTGATATGTAAATACAAGCAACATTTAGTTAATAGGCAAGCAGCAAACATTAAGATCACAAAATTATGGGAAAGTTGACATCATAGAATTATGGGAAAGCTGACATTTTAAACGTGATAGTTGACAAAGCCACAAGTTGGTTGAAAGTGCTCCTAGGTGATGGTTATACATATATTTTTTGATAAGCTTTTAAATACTGTATTTTTAAATATTTATTTATAAATTTGCACGCGTGTGTGTGTATATATATATATATGTCCAAGGCTAGATAGGTAAATAAATATATATATGTGTGTGTAATGGATAATTACACATTTGGTGAGTGTGTATAATAGACGACTTTACATATTTGGTGAATAGGAAATTGCTTATAAGACGCATTTTAAATTTGAATCATTCAAAATTGCCCGGGTAATTGATCATTATCGGTTTTTACTATTTATTTATGTAATCAAGACATAATAATAACATTTTTTGTAACAATAATTTAAAATTAGACTCAGTGAAGGAAAAAAAATACAGAAATATAGAACTAGATATTAATAAATAAGAGAATAAAATTAGTGAGCCTGAGGTTAAAATAAATGAAATTTAATATAGTTAAATCGATAAGAAATCAATAAAACTTATGAGAAATAAGAGAAATAATACACTGACATTGGAAAATTCTAATAAAAACTAAAAGTAAAATAAGTGATAAAGTATAATATCAGCACTAAACTTTTATAGTTAAAAAACTGAATACATTAGTACTGCAATAAAATATAAAAATTATTAAGATCCCGTGAAGCTGCGAACCAGGTTATATTTTTATTTTTTTTATTTAAGTAAAATCTTTACTGACAAAAACAATAATTTTATTTATAACAATTATTTATATTTAAATTTTAAATTATAGTTTTTCATATTTATTTTTATATATTTTTTGTAAATTTCTTCTTTAACTTAGTTAATACCTATTTTAATTTTTAAGTATATTATTTTCATAATTCACATGGAGACAGACCAGTACCACATTTTTTCCATTTTTTTGGAAGGTATATGTGGCAATTATTAAAGTATTTATTTCAATCATTATCAAATTTTTTAACCAATTATATTTTTATTATTAAATATCATTTCACACTAGATTATATTTTATTCCAAGACTTCCTTTGTGTACAAACATATATAACACATAATAGTTTATGTTTTGTTGATAAACATTGATTAGAATACATATTGCTTATTAAACTGTAAGTGTACAATGCCTTTGAACATGCACAAATATATGACAGACTTATATATATATATATATATATATATATATATATATATATATATTGTAACACTACAAACTCAGGTGTGAATTGGGGTGATGAGCATTCATCATCATTAAACCATTTAATACATCAAATTTCAATATATAATGAGCATAATGAATGAACATGAAAGATCAGCAAAAAATAAGACTGACTATGAGTTCACCAGCATTGCAGAAAAGAATAATAAATCATTCATCATCATGAATAATCAAAATATAAAATCAACAGTCAATCTTGTAACTGGATTTTAAATAGGTCTACTATGATTTGGCTGCATAGATTCATCCAACAGAATTAAGCAAAACTTAAGTAATGCTGAAAACAGAAAAATGATGATCATCATCATTTATCTGGCTATTTAGTACCATTAATGTGTAAACATTTCTAATAATAAAAACGAAAAATAAAATGTACTGCATGGACTTTAAAGGGTATCCCTTTGGTCCAACCAGGATCATCTGGATGTCCATAAGACTAAACACAAACCCCAATCCATATAACTGATGGTTATGTACAAATACAGTCCAGGGAGTAAAAGTTATACAACTGTTACTGTGAGTAAAAGATAATGACAACATATATTTTAAACCTATTCTAAGATTAAATAAATTTACTGGGATAACTCAAGCAATGAAATCTAAATTTATTAATTAAAAACAATAACAATAAAATTAAATTAAGGCCCATTGAGTAGCTATAAATTCAGCATTCTGATTTTGATTAGAATACATAAAAATGCTATTACATTGTTACAAAAATATATGCTATCACATTGGAATTTACAGCTATTTCTACATGTTTACATGATACACATTTATGTAAGTAAGTAGATGTGCTGTATAATAATAGAAAATTAACATTTTAGAATTGCCATGAACTAATAATGAAAAATTCAATTCATTTTAATGTTAAATAGATGATTGATTTTAACATATATATGGTTAAGAACCCATTATTATGTGTGCACATAATGGTTTATATCTTAATGATATTTCATTTATCAAGAAATAAAATAAACGTATTAAACCTATCTTTTTATATATTTATAAGACAATTAATTCAATTTTTAAAATATATACATAAATTGTATATATACTTGCATATTTGAATTTTAAATATTATCTTCTTAGAAATCAAAATGAATCTTTAGTTCATTATTTTTTTTATTATAAGTAAAAGGTTTTTTTTTCTTTATATATATATATATATATATATATATATATATATATATATATATAAAAAATATTATATATATATATATATATATATATAATATTCAGTCTCTATTCTGCCCATCCCTCTTCTATGTAATTAAATAGACATATTAAGGTCCTATTTGTGAGGGGTCAGACTGACTTAAAGTCAACATAGGTATGACAATAATATTGGCATCACCAAGGGCTTTAGATATTTCATCATCAGATTTTTAGTGATATGGATAGCTGAAGAGATGGAGGGTGGAGAAGATTAAAGTTTGCCCATTAAAGTTTAAAATTTACTATCTTAATATAAAATGAGTATTGATTGTATATATGGGTGGGAGATTGTGATCTGGACTAACTGATGAGTGCTGGTTCAGCACAAAATACTTATATTGGAGAACCCTTATTTTTTTCACATGTATGTGGTCATGTGCATCAGTTATATAGAATGGAATGCATAACTGTAGAGAGCTTAAAAGTCTGAGTTCAAGTCCCTTTTATATATTATTGTCAGATCTAATTTGGAAAGTTCTTTTTAAAAACTCTTGCTTTTGGTTTTTTCATTTAAAAAAGATTTCCAAGTTTTCTTTTTTAATTTCAAAAGTAAAATACAAACTATAATCAATCCTTTTGTTTTATATGTACAATTTAGCAAAACTTGTAAATCAAAGATTTTAACTAAGAAGTATTTAAAATAATGTTATTCTCAATATGTAACATATTCTACTCACTAGCTGTATGCAGTTTATATATTTGACTGACAGTAATGATATATTTGTATTTTTTTATATCTAAATTAATTAGCATATAATATATATATATATATATATATATATGAAGCAATGGATCTGAAGTCCGATACATGCTTCACAGCCTTCTATAAACTTAGTTAGTATTATAGACCTGAATTAAGTTTATAGTCCAATATCAGCAGGGTTTTGCATTAAAGCTAAAATTAATTATGCTTATTAAATTTGTATTACATTTAAATATTTCGTGTTAAATAAATTCCATTCAAAGATTAAATTTCTGTTAATAAAAATTGCTTGTAAAACCTATTAGTCAAACATATATATATGTCAAGCTTATATATATGAGTTAATGCAAAATTCTGCTGAAATAAAATGCTTATTTTAAAAATGCTTATTTTACTATAAAAAAAATAAGAATATATTTTTTGTTAAAATCTTGTTAAAATATGGCGTATAATTTTATTTTGAGATAAGCCCACCAACATTTTCTAAAAGAATGTATGTTTGTAATTAGTTAGCCCATTCAAGTCAAATTAAAGATGGCCTTCTCTTTCTTTCTTTTTTAATTAATAAAATTCAAACTTTAAAGAAAGAAATTTAGAATAAAAAAGTAAAAATTATTTTTAGAAAATGTTACCTTGAAACAAAGGAGCATGTGGGTGGAGCTTATCAAGATCTAAGATCATACAAACAATAGAAGGTAGCTGACAAAGAGGATATAAATAAAAGTGAGAACAAAAGACTGGGTTATTCAGAGTTTTCTTGCTGGCATTCAGATTTCTCTTTGGAGAACTCTTTCAGATTTTGCTTGTGGAGATTTTATTCCAAAAAGTTAGACAACTGTCGTCTTCAAAATCATGGAGAAGTTTGAACATGCTCAAGCTAAAAGTCATATGAATTTGATGGATTCTACTATGCTTGGCTAGGCAAATAAATAGCTTTGCCTATCGCCAAGGTTCCTAAATACCATCAAAATGTCTTAGTATCCACTCAATAGTCATCTGAACTCTGTGCCGTGTCTGTAGGACTTTTCATAAAAGCATGCTACTTATTTCCACTTTCCTTGTCCGGGCAAATACCTATCAATGGTCGGATCAAGCCACGAACGCCGTAGCAAACATGACCAAGAAACCAGGACGGTAATCATATCTCTCCTCCATTGAACTATTTACTTTCTACCCTTTTGTTCATACTTTTCTTAATTGAATTATATTATGAATTGTTTTATTTAGTGATATTTGTAATGTAACCATTTTTATTAGACTAGTCTTAAATATATATATATATATATATGTGATCATCTATCTATATTGAACCTTTTTTCCTTCGCTATTCTTCATTACTAACATGTGTAAATATTTTGTATTCCATTGCAGTTAAGTTTAAAAGTTAATTTTTTTCATTTAAAATCTTGTTCCAATTTTATTTATGTTTTTAAATTCCATACGAGTAAGTTTCCTTTGTTTGCCAACTTGATCTCCTTAATTAACACCTCTTTTATCTGCCAGTAGCTTATTATGTATATCTGATTTAGCTATATACATTTAAAATAATTTTTAAACTGTCTGTTTTTAGCGCAAAGCAATTAGAAAATGCTTTGAGAAAGATTTTTACTATTGTACTTTATCGAGGAGATTCGAGTTGACAATTTTATTAAAATTGGGAAGAAAAGACTTAGACCACAAAAATATTATATTGTTTAATCTGTTTTCATTGTCTAATTAGTTTTCATGAATTTAGGGGAATAGCGAAGGCCATTAAATCATTATTAATATTTTAAAGCCATTAATTAAACATATTATTTAACTAAAAAAGCTTCAGTTTTCTAATTTTATTTTAAATGCTTTATTTTGGTTTTCCAATGATCCAGGCATGCAAAACACATTTTTCATAGTACTTTTATGCACATTTAACTATTTAGCTCCGTAGGTGTTCCCGTCCATGTCTCTACCACTGAGGCTAAGCTTGGCTGGTTGAAAATTAATTTATGTATGGCTCAGATAATGTTGTTGGTTCATAATTAGCCTTGAAAATAGGCAAATAGGGCAGAGGTCATAGTATTCTTGATTTAATATCTCACATATGGGTGGCCTCGAGGTACTTTCACTTAGTATTCAAACTGGGTTAAACCAACATACATCATCTGACTGTCACAATATATATATATATATATATAGTCATAGCATGGTAATCTTTCAGTTTTTTGGCTACTACTGGAGTCTCTCAGTAATCTGGTCTTAACAGTAGACTGATTTTTTGACATTTTCAGGAAAGGTAAAAATGAGGTAAATTTTGGCATTAAGTCTTCTCCATTCAATGTCTATAATTTGATAGACTTCATGCAGGTTGACTATTATACATGTGGGCTATGAATCACAAAAAAATCAGGAATATTACTTCCATGTTAATTCAAACCCTACCATTGTGACATTAGCAGCAGCTTACTTGTTTTTAGTTATAAGTTCACAATAATAGTGCTTATAATAATTATTTTTTCAATCTTTTATAGTCAATGTTGAAATTTAAAAACAAGCCAATTAAGTACATTTTTTATCTTGATTATAAAAAAGCTAGTCAACAACTCCTTTCAATTGAAATCAATTTTTTATCTTCAGATTTTCTTAATTCTTTGAACAACACAAGATCGTAGGTATTTATCACAGTATATTATATAATAATTTTATCACAAGATTTAATTTAAAAAATTATTAATGTAATTAAAAATAGTTAGAATTTTATAATTACTAGTAATGTCTATTGTAATATAAAACAAGCTTGTTTTAGATTTCTTTTTTTTTAATTATCAAAATCAAAACTAAACATTAAATAGACTTTTTTAAATATTTGTTTTAAAATAATTTATAATAATTTTAAATATCAAAGTTATTATTTAACTCTTAACTGTTGTTCCAGTGTAACATTATAAATGAATATCCAAACAATTGTTTGTGATCATTTCTACTTTTGTTTTCAAATTTATATATATATATATATATGAACGTACACTATTATATTGTGTATAGAAGACATAACTGCCACAATATATATATATATATAGTTTGCATATATAAATTAAAATTGTAGTATAAACAAAATTTAAAAATATATACTTATTAATAATAAAGATGACACTTATATACTACTGAAGGTGTGTTTATTCATGCATTCACTGAAGCAATAAGAACAAGAAAAATTAATCAACTAAATATTTTTAAAATGAAGTCAATAGTGTAACAGTCAGAATCATCTATCTTGCTAACACAGTGCAGAATTCAAACTCCAAACATGAAACTGAACATTCTAGGAGGGGTTGCCTTCTAGATATACTAAGTTCAAATCTAAAGTCCAAATTTCACAGTGCCACCTACATGATAACTCATCTGATACTACTACTAGTATAACCTTTTACCGGTGCCTGGTGGTCAGGGAGAAACAAAGAGACTCTATACTAAGATAAGTTTGGGTTGCTAATTAATGTCTATGGATATACAAAAGAAATGTAGAAAATAGATATATAGATCGAGACAGTGATAGGAATCAATAAAATAAAATATAAAATTTAGTTTTAAATGATTTCAAAGATTTATTTATATAGAAATATATTTATATAACGCCACTGTCTGCTTATATGAGACAGGGATGCTTACTAAATAATTGTTGGCATTACATTCCATTAAATGACAAAAGGCTTTTAAGAAAAATATATTCTATCCCTTGGGCTAATAGTATTATGATAATGTGCTTAAAAGAGATGGAAACATGTGCGAGGTGCTTTGAGTAATTATAAAAGTTTAATAAAATATTTGATATTATGAGTTATATAATATTTATTGATTTCGAGAATAACACAGACAAAAGCTTACTATATGATAAAGTGGGGATGTGATCAAGGCATTTATTTTATAATAATAATTAAAGCAGATGGGAGGTCGGTATTGCTAATAATGAATTTATTAAAGAATGGAGGTTGTGATACATTTAAATCACGTATGCTTTGTAAAAATAAATATATAAATAAAACAATAGTGAATATTAGAAATGACTACGGAGGGCATCTCGCTGCTGACTCATAGGAAAGTGTTGTCACGAACAGCCAAAATTTAGCAACTGGGTGATGACTGCGTCTAATTCCCAGGCGTGACATTTGAGTACACACTCTGCCTGGGAACCACAGGAAGCGAAAAGGGAATGGACTTGGCCATTTAAAATCCTTGGAAAGTGAAACAAAGTGGTCTCAACAACCAATTCATTTACCAGCAATACTAGACTAATGTATATAAAACATACAAAATGGGTTTACTTGGATTGAGAGAAATGCCCAATCAAATTCCCAGAAATTCATTTAAAAGGGTCTGCACATTCTCGACATCAATGACGAACTTTGAAATTAAAGTAGAATACAGTATTTAAAATTAGGAAAATGCACGCTTGCAGGTTTGAAAAGTATAGATTTATTTACGCAATCATGCATTTGTGGCACATTTTAATCATTGTCCTCACCCATACTCTCATATTAGGTTAAAATCAATAAAATGTAGATTTTAAACTATTTGATTATATATATATTAAAGAAGATTAGAATAGCCCTCGAACGAGTGATTTGTGAGATAATAAAATTGGGAATTATTTATAAATTTAAAATATGCCTTAATATCAGCATCATACTTTCAACAAAAGGAATAATTCACTCGGTCAAAACTATTCTGACACATTATCGTAATAAAATAAAAGAAAGATTAATAAATAGAAAATATTAACCCAAGGATAGAGAGCAAAACTGTTGATTATATTAGAACACGTTAAAAGAATACATAATGAAGTTATGTGAAATATAAGAAAAACAATTTAAAATAGCTATAGCATGTTAGTTAGGAATCCCAAGAGCTCTTGGATTAATTTGGGGTTACCTCTGGAGAAGCATTTGTAGGTAGATTGATGGTCGGCAGGTTTTATACACTTCAGCAGCAAAATCTGGAATTGTTCATATTTTTGGC
Organism: Epiperipatus broadwayi; assembly: GCA_028023455.1. Lineage (NCBI taxonomy): Eukaryota > Metazoa > Onychophora > Udeonychophora > Euonychophora > Peripatidae > Epiperipatus > Epiperipatus broadwayi. The sequence goes on from JAQFVV010006204.1 coordinate 16,578,042, forward strand.
AGCAGCAGCAGTTCCGGGGTTCCTTATGTGATAGCTTTCGATGGTCTAGAGCAGCAGACAGCCATTCCGAAGGGGAAATAGCCTTCTTGCTGGCTCTACTCTGACATGTCAAGGTTAGCAAATTGTGTAATAAACAGGGTCAATTAATTTGGAGATGAAAACTCGGCTTCAAATTTAAGTTTGCAGGCACGTAGCTAAAATCTCAGGAAAATATATTTTGAAGAATATTTTACTAGAATATTTTCACTAGACACATTTGCTGAAATATCACTAGGATAATTTCAGTTAGAAACATTTCATTAGCAAATCACTAGAATTATTTTCATTAGCAAATCACCAGAATGGAGAACAAAAGAAAACCCTCCTTTTTATAGTGGAATTGAACAATACAACTGCCCTGGAGCATTACAAAAATATTTCAGACTTTGCTTACTTATCAGCTGTAATTAATCCTATCTGAATGTCTAAAGGAATTCAACAAAATTTTAATTAATTTCTAATGTTAATTTTCTTGTCGACATTCGAATTATGGACTAGATTTAATTAAAATAACTTTTATTAATTGAAAGAAAACCTTGAGTGGACATTTGCTGTATTTTTAGATAATTAAAACTATTGTTCCTACCAGCCCTCATTTATTCTAACAGAAAATGTATGGTGTGATTTTAAATTCAAAAGAAAATTATTTTACTTTTTAAATTTCAATATTTGAATCTATCTACTAAACAAAGATGAATTTTATTTTAAATCAAAAATAGATTACAATTGTAATATATTTTTGTAAATAGATTCAAACGAAATAATTTTAACTAACAATTTATAATCTTAACTTAAATTTTAAAATACATATCACAGTGTGTGCACAATTATGACTTACATAACCTACTTTTAAATAAATCTAAATTATGTGAACATACACATAATTCATAACATTTTATTAATTTGGGAATGAGTTATACTTATATATAACACAAGCGTTGTACTCGTGGTTTAAAATTGGGTGGGATTTTCAGCATATAAGTGTATTGCAGACACACTACGATAGATTTAGGGTTCAAACTAAGGTATGAGGATAGGAAATAGGTGAGAAAAGGTGAAACGAAGATCTGCAAAGCAGATCCTACTGTTTCAATAGTAAAATGTCTGATTTTGAGTCACAGCTATTAAATATGCCCTAGGCAATATTCTTTTTTCTTCAATAACTTTTTTCTGTTATAGAAACATAATAATGGTCATGTTATCAAGAAATTAGGATCTCTCTAATTAGTTTGAATTTAAGTCAATATCAATTTTAAATATGTTCTAAAATTTGTAAAAATTTTAGCATTATGCTCAGAAAATATTGTATTATGCAGAATTCTGTATATTAAATTCAGAAAAAATAATAAAAGAATAAGATGTATGTGCTTTCTATACAAACTGAAGAAATTTTATTAATATATTGTGATGATCACACAGACTGCGATCCCACATGTGTACATTTAATATATAGTATAATATTAAATGTGAGTTTTATGTAAACTAAGTTATAGAAATTGGATAATAAAGTCAGGAAAATAAAATAAATTTATTTTAAGTTAAGTTTTAATTAAAAAAGCAAGATGGTAGCTGAGGAATGCAAGTAATTAAAAAAATCAATTATGGTAATTAAAGAAAGTGAATGAAGGTAAGCAACCAAGATCCTTATCTTCCACCTTCCAATGTTAACTTTTTTAGAATTTAAAATTAGTAAAGTTTAAGGAATAGTAAAATAAGATCATCGAGAGTTGATGATTAAATCTTAAAGGGAAAAGTAAGTAAAAAGGGTTAATGATTGTAGAATTAGCAATCATAAATTTGCAGTCGCAATTATAAATAAAAATAAATAGATTTATAAAAAGATAAAGATCACCTCTTCAAAATACATATGTGAGTGCATAAAATATATATGTATAGGTGTGTAAAGTAAAGAGTGTGTAAATAAGAAAATTATTTATTAAAAAAGAAATGGAAGTAAATAAAATAAAAAAATAAATGGATAAAAAACAAGAAGAAAATTTTATGTATTTAATGAAAGTAAAATAAATGTGTGAAATGTAATTAATGACATTCCAAAAACAATCAAGAAGATAAGTAAAGGATTGTGGGACAATTAAGAAGAAAATTATAAAAGAAGTAGCCATGTTTTAGTTGTTCTTGAGTCTGCTGAGCTGACAGACAGAGTTTGAGAGCTGTGAACAAAAATGTATCAAGAAGTTGAAACACCGAGAATGCAGGGCTAGGGGGCCACAAAGGGATGCCAGTTAATCCACACTCGCCTTGGGTGTAAAGTCATCTTCCCCATGAAGTAGAAGTAGAGATAGCGCCTGCCTGATGGTTCACCTTCCCTGTCATTGAAGCCGCAAGAATACGACTTAAGTAAGCTGCAAGAAGAATCCAGCCGGATCCCAAGAATTTCCATCTCTACAAAAGAAGTGGAGTAATCCATATGATGGGTAATAATTCCCTCGTCAACATCCAGAAAACCTAGGTAATTAACTTTAATATAACATGCGTGCACACACTTTCGTAAATGGCCACCTTAATTAAAAAATGCAATTGCAAAAGTGAATCTGAATGAACCAAATAATTAATATTTTTCTGTATCAAAGAATACGTAAGAAAAGACTATAAGTTATAAAATATCTACATATAAATGTTTAGTATCCAAGAATTATCATTATTAGTGTGAATAATTAAATTAAATATAATTTGTGTTATTTTAAATGATTGCTTGTTTTATGTTGAAGTATTATATTTTAATATTTATGAATGTATTATATTAAACAATATTTATTTATAAATATCTCTTTACGTCTCGTCTTTCCTTCTTCACCATACTAATTATAATGATATACCTAGGGTTATAAAATACTACTTAGACATTTATTCTAGTAAAAGTACACGTGTTGATATAGTACAGTAATATTAAATCTCGCAAAAAATTATAAATATTTCAAGCACTGGATTATTTTAAATAAATCATTCTTATGAATGAATATCCAGCAGTCGAAGAAGCATTCTGATCAGGAAAGATAATACTGAAAAATTTCATTGGTAATCTCAGTATTCGATCAGGAATATAGACTTAATTAATGAGTCTATATTTGCTTCTTTGCTTGACGTGACAGTCGTGTCGTAAAAGTGTAAATTAAAACGTTTACAAACGGTCGAAAAGGTAAGAAAAATGACTATTGGGCTATTGTAAAATTTATTTATAATTTTTTTAATGTGATAGTGTTTGGCAAAAAAAAAAGGCTGCTCAAATTTAGGAAAATCTGTAAATTTTAATATTTTTTTGTGTTTATTTAAATCTTTTTTTGGATAAGTATAATCGTTAGATATAGCTCCACTGTATTTTTAAAATATTTGGTATAGTCAAAAATTTTCAAGTGAAATGAGAATATTGCCACATTACAATGTTAAAATCATCCCAAGTGTGAATACTAGGATTAATTTTTAAAAGAACATCATTTTTAGATAGTTCTTGTATAAAAAATATTAAAATGTTTAACAGAAAATAAAAAGTTGATTTCTCTTTCTCTCTCTATATATATAAAATGTCCAAGTTAATTAAAACAAAATTGTAATTATAGTAAAAATGATAAATTTAATGGTAATAAACTATTATAAACAATCCTTAAATACGCAGCGGTACTTTCGATTAATTTCTTAAACCTGCCTCAACTGCCATTAAATTAAAAAAAAAAGTATGTCGGCTGATTTAAGGATTGTTTATAATAGTTTATTACCATTAATTTTTTTTTTCAAGCATTGGTGGTCGAGAGGTCAGCGACAGCTGCTTTATAAGCAATTGTCCCGGGTTAGAGGGTTCGCTTCCCGGCTGATGCTATGACACACGAGAAAAAATTTTTTTTTATTATATATATACACACATAATTCTGTTGAAGAAGATATTTTTTAACATTAGTGAATAAAATTATTAAAATTGTTTATTTTAAAAGAAGTAAACAATGATTAAAGTTAATTAAGGTAATTAAGTTGATTTTTTTATTAATGTAGAGCCAGATAATAAAAAACAGAGTTAGGACGATAATGGCATATATTCATATATATGAAGATTGTGAAATCAATATAAAATCATTTGTTATGGAAAAAATGTAAATTAAAAAAAGTATGAAGATTATTTGGTTAAAAACCTAGTATAGTCAGTTGGTGGACGTTATTCTAGGAAGCTTTAGTCTCAGGCCCGGATTTAAGGCGATTGGACCCAATCGGGCCTCGCACTTGAAGGGACCCCGCATCACCACCAAAATTAACAAAACGTTATTTTTCGAAATTTAAAGCAAATTGCTTTTGACGATAAAGGATAAATTATAAATTATTCAAATAATTAAAAATATATTTATTTTAAGTTCACATTGATGGATGAGATTTATTATTGTATTTATTATAATATATATACATTATAATATAGAAAACGGATACCCGTAAATGTCGTTTTTGACTAACGTTTAATTAATCGGATAGTACTATCTTCTCTCTCAATTATTCTATTCTATATGCGTCTTACTCGGCGCACTCACATTAGTTTTTTGGCATTAGTCATTGTTGCGCTGCGCTCGCTATTAAGTAGATGTGGCTACTATCAAATGTCAATTGTTTATTTATTTAAATATTTAATATATAGAGGGCCCCGCAAAAAAATCCAATCGGGCCCCGCATTTATTGGATCCGGCCCTGTGAGTACTTAATTCTATTAATTTGCAAGTGCAGATAAAACATTTCTTGATTAATATAATATTAAAAACAAACAATAGGTTCAAATTTTCTGGTTTACAACTTTGTTATAAACCGTTTTATGGAAATATATTAATAACTTTTACTATTCGTTTATCAAGCTAGATATTATCCTAGCACAACTATATACTTTGAGCAGAAGTTTGAAATAAATTTAAAAATATGCAATAGTTGTATTAAAAGAAGCAGTCATACATCCAAAATCACTTACTTCTACAGAAAAACGACATAATATATTAATAGTTACAACGATTTATTAAAGCAACTATATATATAAGTATGTGAATATATATCTAAAACTTCATCAATATATCAAGAATTGCATAAAAGCTTATTTAAGTTTTAAAACCATCTAAAAAGATTTTTTTTCCCTTTTCAATTGTAAATTTTTAGAAAAGCGATGTTTAAAATAGCTCTTTTTATTCAGTGGATTTAATGTGTCGCAAGAAAGCATTTATTATTTAAGAAGAATATCCTAGTAATTCCATTCAAACAGTTTTTGATTTATACACGTTATTATTGAAATTTAACCTTGTAAATAATAATTAATATTTATAAGAGTTTATAAAAAGAATATTTGAATAAAAATTTAAAAATTCAAATGAAATATAAGTAAGGAGAGAGAAAGAGAGCGAATAAGATCTGTCCCATTTGTCTTAAATAATGTTTTAGATACTTATTGTATAGAAAAAAAATTGTTTAAAGTTATTAGTATTTAAAATTGAAATAAAATAAAATTATAATTCTGAATATATATAAATGTAGTGTTTTCAATGAAATATACCTGTGTTTTTTTTCCAAATTGCCTCTAATGCTATCCACGAATCAACGTATATATTACGTAGCAAATAATTTATATTCCTGGCAAAAAAAATTAAGGCGCTAATGTGACTGAATTTTACGAGCGTCTTTAAATAAAACCTTTTTAATACCTTTATGTTGCGAAGATAGGATATTCAAGTCTCATTTCCATACAGTAAATTATATAAAACAATAGCTCTATATACAGTTAATATAACTGCAGTAATATTTCTCTTTGATGAAATATCTGATCTTTTAATTTTGTTAAAAAGAACAACAGTACTTTGGAGTTTGTGTTGTGTCTCAACATCTAGGTTAAACCTTCTATTTATAAAATTACCAATAGTTTAGATTAGTTTACATTCTTAAGATAATAACCGACCACCCTAAGAATTGCTAAGGATTTTTTTTTTATCAAAAGCTAATAAAATACTAAACATTAATTATTAAATATAAAGTCTTTATATGTTGCTTTCAAACCATTAAGTATATTCTGTAGATCGACTTCTGAATTGGCAAAAGTAGTTACAGACTATAAATCCAGAGTCCAAAAAGATAAAGTTTCTGTTTTCAGCTTTTAAACAATCAAATTAAAATTTCCATGTTAAACACATAGTATCTTGATAACAGTTTTCTTAAGACTACTATTATAAAAATCGAAAATAACGTTGGAGCTAGTACACATTATTGTTTAATGCTAGTTTTTATTTCTATGCCTGAGATTTTCTACCTGAAATAATGACTTTTAAAAAAATTCTATTATGTAAAAGATATATAATAAAAATAATCTTTGGAGGAATTTTAAATAAAACTGTAATCTTGTTCCATTAATTAAGACAAATGTTTTGACCAAATCAATAAAAGCAATATATAAATCACTCTTGTTTTTCTATTTTTCTTGTATTTACATGATAACAAAAAAACAAGCTATAATGCTTCTTGATTTTCTGGAAACAGGAACAGACTTTGTTATACTGAAACCAATCTATTGTATAAATTTCAAAAAATCTTTGAAAGTAATTACTTATTGGAGATAATAAAGCAATCCAGGATAATTACTATAATCTTGTCTATTTTTATTTTTTAAAAATTGGAATTTAAAAGAATCTTCATTAAAATCAAACTGCACAACGTCATATTTTTTTAAAAAGAAATTCATTATTTTTGAAGCTAATATATCATGTTATTTTATCAAGATGTGAAACCGCTCCATTCTAAGAACTGTTTTGATTTCACTAAACTAAATTAATCTAAATCTAAATGAGTAGATAAAATAGATATATCTCTAATAAGTCACCATCTCAATTCTTATATCGTTATTTAAAAGATAATGAAAATATTCCTTCCATCTGTTGTAAATATCATTGTTTTATAACAGAGTGTCATTACTAATTAATTTTAGGCCTTTTAGCAATCATCAAAATTCAGTCTTTAAATCTCTATATTTGATTTGAAACTTCATATTTAGTTAATTATTATACTAAGCAGAAAATGCCACATATTTTATTTTAATCTAATGACTAATTATAAGATCATTTTCAGAATAACTACCATGATTTTGCTATTTGGTGAATCCAAGAACAAATTTACTTGTACCTATAATACCTTCTTAAAAAAATTATAGCCTCAATAATATGATTATTTTGAAATCCAAACGAGCAATTTTAGGGTATAACAATTGTTGAAATTTATCGCTCGTAATTGATATATTTAAGGAAGAAACATCAATTTTTGTTGAAAGATTTATTTTTTAATGCAACTGCCAAGATAATCTTAAAGAATATTAATCTAAGATCTCTCCAACAATCTGGATCAGTAAAATCTTAGTGTCTGTAATAATATGATTTTTCTTGTATTCTGCTTTCTGATTAGAATATAATCTATTAAATGCTACTGTTTTAAGCCTAGATGCTTTCACGAACATTTCTAAATCTAAACAAAGTGTTTGTGATAGTTTTTTCATATGTCATAGCACCGGCCTGGAGGCGAACTCGCAACAACAACTGTCTGCAACCAACTGCGTGCTTGCAAGGCGCTGCGCTGATCTCTCGGTTAACAATGCTTGACGTGTTTGTGATAGTTAATCCATGTGTTATGCAAAAGTTTAATAAAAATACATCATTTGAAATTTACACCCTCAAATCGTATTTTCAAAACTTTTGGCCATCCTACTATTTGTACAATGGGCACTAAAGACTTCAATAATAATAAAAGATCTTTTAGCAGCATTGCTGATATTATGCTATTCACCAAGAAATAAAAGCTTTCTCTGAGATATCTAAATCTAATGTTGAAATATATGCAGTAATAAAACTATCACCGATACCCATTATACAAATCAAATTTTAACACCATAGCCTTTTATTGATTCAATGAATAATTCCAGAATAGAATATACTAAATTAGTACTTTAAAGCAAATCTAGCACATGAATTCACTTCTCCATGATTGATTAACTCTTCCAAAAATACTTCTAGGCATCTATCTGTTCTATTAAACTTGTTTTCTCTAGAAGGTGAAAAGCTATCTGATTTACACAATACATATAAACATTATGTATTATCTACTGCAGTAATAATGTACTTCAAACCACTAAGGTAATATACAAATTAAAAGAAATATAAAAAAAAAAATTATTAATAGAAAAAAAAAATTAACATTTTTAGGGAAATGAGAAAAAAGCTGTTGTGAAATTCCCCAATTATAGTATTCGAACTCATAAAAGTGATTTCATTTAAAAAGCGGAAGTAAACAGAAAGTATGCGTTCTTTACAAACCTATATTAAATTCAATAGGGGTGTGTGTGTGATTTAGAATTATGAGTGACTGTCAATAAAATATAACTTAATATAGTCAAAATCTAAATATTTATTATTACCTAAATTTTGTAGTTTAGACAGCAAAAAGTGCTAAATTAGCTATTTACAGGTTGAACATAAAGGGAAGAAGTGCACTTTGTCTTTTTGGATATACTCTTGCATAACTTGTTTTATTTGGAGCTCTATTCCCTGTTATAGTTATTCTTTTAATATTTGTTATAATTCTTTTTTCACTTTTTATTGCATTTTTTGTCTTATCTGCAATATTTAAGCTTTCACTTGTTCAATTTTATCATCTAAGTGTTGTTATACTACTTTTAATTTTCGTTATCCTTGTTGTATCTTATTTTCAAAACGTTGTTGTTCTTTTTGTAATTTATCATTCATATGTTGTAACTGTTGTTATTCTTATTGTATTTTATCTTCCAAATGTTATTGTAACATGTTGTTTTTCTTGTTATATCTGTTGGAGTATCCCATGTAAAAGTTTTTTCATCCCTGGTATTATAACCATTGGTTTAAGTAAACATGCTTTCCACCTCATAGGTAGAAATTTGATGTGTTTCTAATCTTTGTACATTATCTTGTTCACTTTTCATTATTGTTTCATCATTCATATCTTTGTAAACTTTATCTCTTCATTTTTGGCATCTAACTGAAAATTGTGGTCCATGCTTTTTAATAATAATCACTCTCTTATTATACTTTATGTGTATTTTCTTAAAGTAGTGACAAACTCTCCATACAGTAATGCCCTCCAGTGAAACCATAGTGATGAATGAATGGAAGATTTGTGTATAAAATCCCTATCTAGTGCTTACTTATCCAATATGCCTAGACTAGTGTCTAGCTTGTGGCTTTCATCAGTGAGAAATCTTGGATCTGAGAGCACTGCATCTCAGTCTTAGAATCTAATGCAACCCTCTAGAAGCCACCTTTTAAAAAATCACAAACTAGAAAGTAGTCTAAGGATATTGGATGAGTAATCACTAGATAAGAAATTTTAAGCACAAACCTTTTTGCATCCATCCAGTACTACGAATTGGATTAGGTGGCACTTCTGTGTGGAGCATTTGTCAGGAAAGTAGTTTACTGATTAAGGCTCAAACAGAATCATTAACAACAAGAGAATTTACACAGAAAGGGAGAAATGTGGGTGATTTACTCTGCAAGTTATGTAAGGAAGGCATGGAAAATATTTGGCATCTGCTAATTAAATGCAAATGCTTACAAGCAGAAATAATGAAGTTATGGGAGAATAAATATAAACAAAGTGATTATACAGTTTTGTTTTTTATGCTGGGTTTGGAAAAAGATAAGGGGGTTTTTGATATAAAGGTCATAGAGTGGACAAAGATAATGTTGTGGAAATGAGATATAGCTGGATGGAGAAAAATATGGGAAGAACTTAGGGTGAGAAATAGAAAAGGAAAATAAAGATGGCTGACAAGTTTCTTTAGGCATAGTGGCTGAGAGATTCCTGACTTAAAGAAGAAGCCATAGTGCATCGCATTGCACTGTTTTAACAAATTGTGTAAGCATAAAAAATGGCGATCAAGTCATGTTTGAGTTATTTTCTTCTATTTTCTGTTAATTCTGATTTCTATTAATTATGATTTCCCTATCTTTCCTAAATCAAAACCACTGGCTTAATTCCAATGCCGGAATTTCCTGCCTGGTAAATTATCTTCTTTTTTCCATGTCACTGCTTCCTAATTAAAAATTCATTTTTCTTTTCAGGTGAATAGTGCTTGTTCTTATGTGTGGTGGTTAATTTCCTTATACGAGATTATTTTTTATACACACACACATATATATATATATATATAGGATTTCTCTGACTTGTATGCTTCACTCATAACTCTTTCATTTGTGAGTGCTCTCTAAGTTTACTCACTTGTTCATCCGTAATATAAAAAACCGGTCTCACTGATGTGTTTTTCATTATATCGTGCCTCACATTGGTTATACATTTTAAATAACTTATGGATATATAACAGTCACCCTGTTTTAGTTATATATGAAATAGATTAAATATTAACTATTCAGTGAATAAAATTATTTGAGTTTTGAATGCTTATCTAAAATATGATTATAGGAGTAAGTAAATATGTGCGTGAAAAAAAATATCTGTTGTCACTTTTACGCTGTAGTAAGTGAATCTCGACTTGCAAGATAGAAGTTGAATAAAAGTATTAATAGTGTGAATCTTGACTTGCAACATAGAAGTTGAAGAAAAGTATTAACAGTACCATATATATATATATCAGATAAAACCAAAAATATTAAAATTTATTATAATGAATTGTTAAACGTTGAATATAGTTATGATTATGTTTATTATACTATTAAAGATTTTAATTCTAAATTTAAAAATAATATTAATAATAATATTAATTCTTCTGATAAAAAAAATTTGGATATCAATACCATATATTTCGAATCAACAGGCAAGTTTCATTAAGAAAAATTTATAAAGGTATATTGTGATATTGCATTTTATGCATCACCTACATTAAATAAATTAATAAATAACTCAAAAGATAAAACCTTATTGACAAATAAAAATTGTATCATTTACAAATGGATGCGTAGGTGTAGCAGTGGATATATAGGTGAGTCGAGGTGCACATTGGAAAAAAGAACAAAAGAGTACTTGTTATTATTAAAAAGGGGTTCAAAATACAAAACAAAATTATAAAAATAATGTTAATTTATCAGCTTCTGTTTTTATGTCCATAATAAATCATGTATATATGGTTTTGATTTTAATTATAGTAATGTAAAAATATTGGAAGCTGAAAGAAATAATAATAAAAGAAAAATTAAGGAAGCTATGTTAATATATAAATGCAAGCAAGATTTAATCAATAGGCAAGCAGCAAACGTTAAGATCACGGAATTATGGGAATGTTAACATCATGGAATTATGAGAAAGTTGACCTTTCAAATTATTAGTTGACAAAAACTATAAGGATAGTTGAAGAACATTTATAGATATATTTTTTATAAACTTTTAAGTACTGTATTTTCTAATATTTATTTATAAATTTACTTATATTATTTTGAAAAAAAAAAAGATATCGATTTGTAATATTATATGTATATATACTGGATTTATAGTTAATTACAATGTGAAAGTATTAAGGAGCTAACAGTGGTAATGATAGTCGAGTATCTGCAAACTAATCAAGGAATATTATAATTCCAAATGAATTATTATGCAACACAAAGACTGAGAAGTAAACTGTTAACGAATATTTTAGTAAAAAAAATTAAAATCTACAACAAATTTTGAAATGTGATTTTATTTATTTATTACCAAAGATATGGCTTTATGTATTCTATGTAATAGTATATTTATCAGCACTTATATATATATCCCGAAAATAATAATAATATGAAATCATCATTTTTCCGTAAAAATATTGAATTAATATATATATTAATAAAAATGTTCATATTTTTTTTAATAATGCAGCTTTTGAATTATATAATGTCCAAAATCTAAAGTACTATCAGATCTAAATTGATTTTTGTACTAGTCCAGAATATTTAAAATTATTATATTATAATTTTTAAGGTAGATATTTGGTAACACTTAGGTGTATTCTCAAAATCCAGAATATTAACTTAATTATAAAGTTCTAGTATAAGTGTATGTTTTATATATATATATATATATATATATATATATATATATATAAAACATACACTTATAGCTATATATATATATATATATATATATATATATATATATATGCTACAAGGGAAAATTGTCATTATTTTTATTATGGTATTAATCATTATTAAACTTGATATTAATTACTGTGGAAACTGAATCGTATCATTTTTTATTCATATATCACTTTGTATTTCATTTTAAGTTTATATATATATATATATATATAATATTTAAATACATGTATATTGTCTATTCTAAATTTAATGTAGTTAGACAGGACTTGAACTTAGACTTTCAAACTTCCTACAGCTATCCACTCTATCTTATATAACAGATAATGCAGTGATATAATGTGAAAAATATAAATGATCTCCAATCATCATCATCATCATTATCAACCATTATCAATCCACTGCAGGATGAAGGTCTCTCCAAGTTTAATCCATCTTCTCCGATCTTTAGCTTCTCTTCTCCACATCACCCCTACACATTTTCTTATTTCATCCATCCATCTTACATGTGGTCTCCTTCTGGGTCTTTTACAATCTCTTGGAATCCAGTTTAAAATTTCAATTGTCCATCTATTATCATCTCTTCTAGCAATATGTCCAGCCCAACTCTACTTCAATCTTTTAATTTTTTTCAATGAGGTCAGTAACACCTGTTTGTTCTCTTATCCATACATTGCGTTTTCGATCTCTTCTTGTTACTCCCAACATACATCTCTCCATACTTCTTTGAGTGGTCTGAAGTCTCTGTATTGATCTTCTATTAAGTGTCCAAGTCTCAGATCCATAAGTAAGAACTGGTAAAACACATTTGTTAAAAACCTTTCTTTTCAAACACATAGGCATATTTCCTTTTAATATCAAGTTATTTCTACCAAAAGCACTCCAACCAAGTTTAATTCTATGATTAATTTCCTCTATTATGTTTCCATCTGTATTAATAATCTGACCAAGGTATTTGTAACTCTTAACTTCTTCTAATTCATCATAATCAATCTTTATTTTCCTATTTTGAGCAAATCGATTAAACATTACTTTAGTCTTTTTAACATTTATCTTTAGTCCTACTTTCCTACTTTCATCTGATAACTCCTGCAACATTTCCTGCAGCTCGGAAGCATTATTTGCAAAAACAACTACATCATCTGCGAAATCTAAATGACTTAAATAATCTCCATTTACTTTCACTCCTTTAGTTTCCCATTTTAATCCACAAAATACTTCTTGCAGCACTGCTGTAAAAAGTTTTGGAGATATGGAGTCACCTTGTCTTACACCTTTCTCAATGTTGACTTTCCCAGTATCATTATGTAATCTAATTGTTGCTGTTGCATTTTTATAAATATTCTTTAAAATATGACAATATCCTGGATCTATACCTTGATGATCCAATGCTTTAATCACTGAAGAAATGTTTATAGAATCAAATGCCTTTTCATAATCTACAAATCCAAAACATAATGACATCTCATATTCATTTGTCCTTTCTATAACTTCTCTCAATACTTGAATATGATCTACTGTACTAAAACCACTTTTAAATCCAGCTTGTTCTCTTGGTTGGTGAAAATCCAAGGTTCTCTGTAGACGAGTTGTAATTATCTTGGTAAAAATTTTATATAAAACTGATAAAAGGCTGATAGGTCTGTAATTTCTAATATCTTCTTTATCACCTTTTTTAAATATTAATATTATTACTGCATTCTTCCAATCATCCGGTACATCTTTATCATTTAGACATTTGGTATATAACTTTGCTAATATTTTTTCTGTTTCTTCACCTGCTTCTTTTAATATATCAATTATAATTCCATCATTACCTGGAGCCTTTCCTTTTTTCATACATTTAATTGCATTTCTCACTTCTTCATTTAAAATTCTGGGCAATTCGGAAGATGTAATAGATATAGGAGGTACTTGTTCTTTATTACTATATAATTCTTGATAAAAATCTTCTACCAATTTCATAATGTCATCCCTCTTTTTAGTAATAATTCCATCTTTTTTCCTTATTGCAGATATAAATTTCCTACCAATACCAAAATGTTGTTTTACATTCTTAAGACTTTTATTTTCTTCTACAGCTTTTCTTGCTAGTTCACAGTTATACTTTCTTATATCATTTTCAACTCTTTTCCGCACCATTTTACAAAATTCGAGATATTCAATTCTTTTTAATGCATCATTCTTGCATATCTTCATATTCCTTCTTTTCTTCATAAGTTCTCTAGTCTCAGTAGAAATTTTATTAGTCAATTGCTGCTTTTTTCTACCAGCTATCTTTGTTGCAGTTTTTAAAAGTGTATCAGTTATTTTCATATTAATTTCATTCAAATCTGAATCATGTTCAATATATATATATATATATATATATATATATATATATATTGCTGAACCTTGGTCCAGATCACCATCTTCCACACATATATGCAATCAATGTTCAGTCAAGTCCTGTCTAATTACATTAAGTTTAGTCTATATATACTTCAACAAAAATCAATAAACTAAATACTAACTGTGATAAAACACAGTTGCTGAAGCTTTAAACATAAAATTACAAATATAAATTTAAATATTACACATTCAGCTTGTATTCTGCCCATCCCTCTTCTGTGTATTTCAATGAACATATTAAGGTCGTATATGAGACAGAGTGAGTTAAAATCAACATGGACATGACAATAATATTGGCCTAACAGGGGCTTTGAACATTTCATCAGGATTTTTAATTTTTTGTATGGCTGAAGAGTTGGAGGCAAAGAAGTATGACCATTAAAGTTTGAAGATTTGCTATCTTAATATAAACCGAACACTGATTGTATACATGGGTGGGAGATAGTGATCCGAACCAACTGGTGAGTGTTGGTTCAGCATAAAATATATATATTGAAGATCATTTATCTTTTTCACATGTGTGTGGTGTACCTGTTGTATAAGATAGAGGGATAGCTGTAGGGAGCTTGAAAGTCTTAGTTAATGTCCTGTCTGGTAAAGATAGAGTTATGGGAATCATCATCAACCCCTCTGAATAATCAAAAACAAAATGAGAGAATCAGCATAGAATAAAATAATAATAATAATAATAATAATAATAATAATAATAATAATAATAATAATAATAATAATAATAATAATTCACTAAATATCAGCCTTTTACAGCTACTGTACACGCACTTTAATGAGTGTTAAATAATAAATGAATACTTTTCAGTGCCTATACAAGATATAGCATTTAAGAAAGAATAAAATGAATCCACTTATTCTTTCCGAACTCAAATGTTTATATATGGGCAAATCTTAAGTACTGGCAAATAAAGCGTGAAGATAGATCATTCACTTTAAATTACTGTTGCGTTGTCTGACTAAATGACGTTGACAAAATTACTTAGAATTTACTTAAACGTCACCTTCAAATGAAACTCAAACATAGCGCGATGTTTATAATTGTAATTCACTAAATATCAGCCTTTTACAGTTACTGTACATGCGCTTTAATGAGTGGGTTCGGAAAGAATAAGTGGATTCATTTTATTCTTTCTTAAATGCTATATCTTGTATGGGCACTGAAAAGTATTCATTTATTATTTAACACTCATTAAAGCGCATATACAGTAGCTGTAAAAGGCTGATATTTAGTGAGTTACAATAATAATAATAATAATAATAATAATAATAATAATAATAATAATAATAATAATAATAATAATAATAATAATAATAATAATAATAATAATAATAATAATAATAATAATAATAATAATAATAATAATAATAATAATAATAATAATAATAATAATAATAATAATAATAATAATAATAATAATAATAATAATAAGTAACATGACCAACATTAATCAAAATTAATCAACAGTCATCCTTTATGAATAGATCTAAATGAGATTCAATAATGATCATTTGCCTGCACATACTTAAGCACTAAAGTATCTATCGTAATAAAAAAGCTGGGATTTTGATATATACTATGATCGTATAGGCCAACTATAAACTAATTTATAATCTGATAAGATGATCTTGATCTTTGTTCCATCCACAGAACAATTTCTCCTCATATATATAACTTAAATATTATTGCTCTAAATCAGCTTAGAATCACTGACTGTGAATAAAAGAAAAATATAAATGTAAATGCTTAATTCACCTTACTGAGATCATTTACAAATTCCTTAAAGTGCAATGCTAGAATAAAATCATGTTACATATACTGTCAACTCATAAAACAGAAAACCTGGAGAAATAAAATTTTCCAAAGAAATAATAAATTTTATACCAAATACTTGATATAAATTTATAGAAGTTTAATATATTCATGAACATAATGCAAGTTATAAAATTATATTTGATAAGAATAATGAGGTCTTTTTTGAAGATAGTATAAGAAAAAAAACCAAAATAATTTAATCATATAACATTAGAAGCTATTAATTTGATGAAAATATCTTATAATTTTGCAGGGGTTTGGAAAATGCTTATGAATTGGAGATAATGTAAGGGATTAGTTATATAAGTTTAAATGTTTTTATCTTTATTTTGTTTTTGATTGAAAAGATTGTGTAAGGCAATACAATAAATTGATAGTTTTTTATAATAATAATAATAATAATAATAATAATAATAATAATAATAATAATAATAATAATAACAACAACAACAACATTCTAAATATTTAAACTCATGAAGTTAGTTAAACCGTATATATATATATATATATAATATTTAAATAAAGGTATAGTTTATATTCCTGGAATTTAGATATAATTATAGAAGATATTGGAAATTATTTATTTTTTTCACATGTGTGTGGGTCATGTGTATTAGTTGTACAAGATAGATTGGATAACTGAAGAGCTTAAAAGTCTGGGTTCAAATCCCCAATATTATTCGTTAAATTCCAATCTTTTTTTCATTGGTGTAAATCATGAGCTTACTTCTATTTTAAAATTGTTTATTTTATATTTTTTCTATGAATATATATTTTGCTTCTATTTATAAAATGCACACTAAATTTTACCAACTTATAGTTATTATTTATTTCCTAAGTTTCACCCTCGTCAAATAAAAGTCACATTTGGAATAATTTTACATCCCCTCCCCCACTTATATACATACAACCTTTGTTTGTTACTATCAATTGCAAAATTTTTTAAATATGCTCTATTTTTGAATAATTTGTACTTCATATTATATAGACGTATGAAAAAAAAAATATATTTTTTTCATAAAAAGATGAATAGGATAAATATAATCCATTGAATTATAAAATTTTCAATATAAGACTGGTTGTAAACTCCTCTTATTATTTAATTATTATAATATTATTTTATTATTAATTAACTCTTAATTATTATTTCAGAAATTCCTGATAGATTCTGTTTTTATGCTAAGCATTATGATGAACAGACTAACGAACCAATCAATTGTGAAAGTGATAATGATTGTCCAAGTGAAACATTCTGTGGCATGCCCAATATGAACACTCCAACACTTTACTGTCTGCAAGATAGTGTAATCTGCACCTAAATAAATAAATATTATTAAAGAAAATGTTTTGATGTGAATCTGTTATGTTTTTTTCTAATTACAGATAGTTATATAATCAACATCAGACAATCTCTACTTCATCACTATGTTAGTCTTCACTATTCTCGATTGTTGTGTTTGGTCTGCATTACAGACTCAACTTACAGAAAAATAATACAAATACCCGAGTTACAATTAATATAATCTTTATTATATCTACAAATATATATAATACAAGAGAATATATACAATACTGAATATTATAGATTAACTTAAACTCTGGACTCTGCGTCGTGTGGTCCTACTGCTTCCAGCTATACCTGATAGCTTGCCTGACCAGTAGAGGGTATGATGCTTCCAGCTGTACAAGACAGCTTGCTTTGAGTCAACAGTAGCAGTGTCTGGTTCATTTGTGGACTTGCCTAGCTGTGTGGACAAATAAAGTATTGCTATTAGTGGGAATGCTTACTGCTGTTCAAGTTAGCAGGGCTTCCCTGGGAGAACATGTACTGTCTTTGTAGGTTAGACAGACATTCTCACCCTGTTCTCACAAAAGGCTGATTATTTATAATCAGATCCCTGGCTTTACTGAAAACATTCTGATTCCGACAGCATCCTTACTTATTGACCTGTACTAATTATTGGCTATGTGTTTAGCAGTATACCAGCCTATTGGCCAGCAGCAAACAATGCTTAATCTGATCACATAAAGATGGAATCTGGTATAGTCCACTTCTATGATAAGGGAGGACTATAACATCGATCTTCGTAAAAAATCCTGAAACATATTATTTTAATATCACTAACTGCTATGAAAAATATAGGAGAAAACATTTCTTTGTGAAATTTTCTTTGATTTGATTAAAAAAACATTGCTTGCAGTTTTTTTTAAATAAGATTTTTTAAAAAACAAAAGGGGGTAGGAATTTTACAGTTTCAACACTTTGTCATATTAATTTTTTTTTAACATTTTGTCAAATCATTTCCAAAGACTTAAATAATGTTGTAGTACAAAATACTTATTGAATTTATCAAAAATTATTCGTATATAAATTAAAGACTAAAAATTAAAACTCTATAGATTTAATACATAGATTTTATTCTGAGAAGACGATAAAAAAAAAACCCATCAAAGTAAATATATTTATATTGTTATTATTCGTACTAAATTATATACATATATTTGAAGTATTACATGCTCGGGAAAAAAATCCCATCAAAGTAAATATATATTATTATTATTATTATTCATGCTAAATTATATACATATATTTTAAGTCTGAGACAATATCTTAAAAATAAATACCAAGATGACTTATTTTACTATAATGAATAAATAAGCATTTATTTTTATATAGCGCTATGTTTACAATTGTATTACATTCAAATATCAGCCTTTCAAGCTAATTGTGCATGCGCTTTTTGCGAGTGTTAATAATAAATGAATACTTTCCCTTCCACCACAAGATATAGTATTTATGAAAAAATAAAATGAATTTACTTATTCTTCAACTCAAATGCTTATATATGAGCAAATCTGAAGTACTGGCAAGGAAAGCGTGAGGATAGATCCCTCACTTTAAATTACTATTTATGATGTCTGAATGAATGACGGTGAAATTGTCTAGAATTTACTAAACGTCACTCTAACTGAAACTTAATCATAAGTAAATAAGCATTTATTTTTATATAGCGCTAAATTGTATTACACTCAAATATCAGCCTTTCAAGCTAATTGTGCATGCGCTTTTTGCGAGTGTTAATAATAAATGAATACTTTCCCTTCCACCACAAGATATAGTTCCACTTATTCCTTCAACTCAAATGCTTATATATGAGCAAATCTGAAGTACTGGCAAGGAAAGTGTGAGGATAGATGTTTAGTAAATTCTAGACAATTTCACTGATGTCATTCATTCAGACATCGTAAATAGTAATTTAAAGTGAGTGGTCTATCCTCATGCTTTCCTTGCCAGTACTTCAGATTTGCTCATACATAAACATTTGAGTTGAAGGAATAAGTGGATTCATTTTATTCCTTCATAAATACTATATCTTGTGGTAGAAGGGAAAGTATTCATTTATTATTAACACTTGCAAAAAGTGCATGCACAATTAGCTTGAAAGGCTGATATTTGAATGTAATACAATTGTAAACATAGTGCTATATAAAAATAAATGCTTATTTACATATAATTAAGTTTCAGTTAGAGTGACGTTTAGTAAATTTCCATTCATTCAGACATCGTAAATAGTAATTTAAAGTGAGTGATCTATCCTCATGCTTTTCTTGCCAGAAAAAAGCATTTGAGTTGAAGGAATAAGTGGTTTCATTTTATTCCTTCATAAATACTATATCTTGTGGTGGAAGTGAAAGTATTTATTTATTATTAACACTTGCAAAAAGTGCATGCACAATTAGCTTGAAAGGCTGATATTTGAATATAATGAATAAAAAAAATTGAAATATTGTATGTTTATATACATCAACATTATTACACATTCACATACCATAAATAGCAAAACTGTTACATCTTATTGTATAATATTAATGTTTTAGAATCTTTGTAAACATCTTATTAATATAACGTTCTGATTATTTATTAAATCCACAGTAAATCTGTAATTAGAAAGAGAAATGCTTTTAACCTTTTTTACATGCGCCTCAAACCTTTATATAATAGACAAACGATATAGTTTTTGACTACAAAGGGAATTCTCAAACCTCAACAGAAGATAGGGACTTACTGTGCATTTAATAAATAATCCAAACGTTACATTAGTTTCTATATTTCCATTAAAAAGATCTTAAATATTAACTCCTTGTAAATCGCAAGATTTCCCTTAGGAAATAGTGGATTAAATGTGAAGAGAGTAATATTTTCATGGCCTTTATAAATACGTATTTAGGTTAAAGATAATACAGATGCTCTTATAATTATAAAGTTCCTATCTTGTATTGAGATTTGAGAGTTTCCTTTATGATCAAAAACTATATCGTTTGCTATTACATAAATGTCTAATGCTTATGTGAAAAAAGTTAAAAGCCTTGCCTTTTCTAATCTTATTAATATATGAAATAGATTAGAGATTGACATATGTTTTATAGTAAAAAATATCAGATAATTTTAATTTATCTGGAATAAAACTATTTAAAAATAGAATGATTCATATTTATGAAGTACTTGGGCACGACCAATATTTACATTATAAGCAATTAATGCAATATTAATATGATTTAAATATATTTTTTTGGATTGTCATATGTCTAATAGATAATGCTCTCCCCAAGGCAACAATTTCGTGAATGTTTACCATTACCTCATTTACAATTTCAGAAAAATATTTCTGGGTTTTATTTAACTTTTAATTTGCATTTGAATAACTTATTTTTGAGGGTTTTATTCAACTTTTAAATTGCATTTGAATTATTATTGTGTTATTATATCCATAAATATAATTTAATTGTTTTTCAGTTATTTCTTTACACTGTATCTGCATTTAGATGAATACATAAGAGCCCGGGTAGGTAACCTCGACGGGGTCAAAATGATTGATAGGTTCGAATGTGAGTTATCAGACTCAATAACTACAAGTATTTATATAAGGAAATACACGAATACGTCAATTTGACTTAATTGGTTTATAAATATCAGAGGGTTAATACATGAATACCTATTATTAATTACATTAATATAAGCACTATATATATATTTGCTATATGCACAGATAATGAAGTTATATATAGAAAGCAAATGCAAAATTCTATATTAGCTGAGCGCTTTATATAAGAGCTGATTAATACATAAAATATGTCACTATAATCTATACACATTAATACATTATATTTTAAGGCCTGAAGTATTACATAAATTATAATCAAGATCTGTACAACCTGTATTTATGTCCCTACCTTGGTAGGTTGGGAGGTAGACCTCTCCACAAAATGAGCTGAGAATGAAGCAGCATGATTTTATAGCACACCAAAAAATGCATTCATCATTCAAACTTTACCTCACAAGTCTGTCACTAATTTCCTCCCACTGTTCTGGGTGTTACAATGTCTATTCCCATTGGTCACCCATGACACAAGATTCAAAGTGGCCAATTTGGTTATCTACTTTTTAATTGTGTAATAACTTAACTGCCAAATTCCCAGAGGTAATTTTTGGCTTAGTTTTTTTCATTATCACTGACTAATACAGTTATGTAGATTCCAATACTTAGAAATTATATTATGGTTACTAATTATTTCTAAATCTAATTAGTCTTTACTTCATTTAATTAGCAACCATTGTTATCTCATTTTAATATTAATAGTTGATGTGAATGCTTTTAGCATACATGCACAGACTCAAATATTTTCTAATAAGTACATTTTTATATATTGCATGTATATATATATAAATACACACACATACTTAGCATACCTCTCCCATATTTAGAGATTTAGCTTTCAAGTTTTTTCTTCTTTTTCTCTGAACATACCACCTAATCATGTAGATGTAGGGAAATTTTCCTTTCACTCCTTGAATGTGGAGGTGATTTAATTTCATCATCCATGATTATTTCATTTTCTTGAATATTATTACATTCTTCCTCAGTAGTAATGATTTCTATTTCACTTTTAGTTTCGTCCTGAGTAGCATTCTCTTTGTCATGACTTTTAAACAATTGCAGAGTACATCCTATTATTGCATTCTTGTGCAATTGGTTAATGTGTTTATGGACATCAACCACTTGTTTACTTAAATGGCATCGAACACATGCCTGAGTCCATGATTTGATTTGTTTATATTATTTTTCACCAAGACTCATTCATTAGGTGAAAATGTATTGTTTATTGTGATTATAATTTTGATGCATTTTTGATGGCATTATTGTAGATAGTTTTGTACATAATTTCTGGCCTAAATATTTTTTTGCAGGTGATCTGCCAGATTTAACTGTGGGTGGAAATGTTGATATAGCAATGTCATGAAAACTGCTTCTTGGAGTCTTTCCAATTTATTCATGGTCAACTTTAAGCTTTGTACTGCTTTCTCTGCCAATCCATTTGATTGGGGATGGTAGGGAGGGATGTGGATGTGTTTAATACTCCATTCCTGCATACATTTGGTGAATTTTTCTGACATGAAACCCATTCCATTATCGGATACCCATTATCGGATACAAGGGTTTCCAGTAGCCCATGGTATGTAAAAATTTCCATGAGATTGTCAAGTGTCTTGTCCAAGCTTATATTTTTCATTGGTTTGTATTTGGACCATCCTGAATAGGCATCAACCACTACCAGAAACAATTGTCCATGGATTGGACCACAATGGTTGATGTGAATTCTTTGCCATAGTTTTTCAGCTTCTTTCCATGCTTCATATTTCACTGAGGATGCTTTTGCACATGACTGACAGCTGGAACATTTTTTATGAATGTTTCTATATCAGTATTGACCTTCAACCACCACATATAACTATTTTGCCCCAACAATGCCTGGATGACCTTAATGTAATAAATTTAGTATTTGTGATCTGCATATTTTTGGTATTAGGACCTGATCACTTTTTTGAATGCAACCATTTCATATTGATAATTTTTCATGAGCTTTTCATAGCTCTATGTGCAAAAATGGAGGACATTGTGCTGGCCAGCCTCTTCTAATTTTTTACATCAGCCATTTGTAGCCAACATCTTCATTAGTCCATGCTGCTACTTTTTGGCTATTAAGGGTCAGGCTTTGAAGTGTGTCATTTCTATTTTGCTTGTTGCATTTCTGAGTTGTCAGGCATTCACAATAATGTATCAGCATAACCAATATTCTTTCCTTCTCTATATTCAAGACTGTAATCATACTCAGCTAGTATGTTAATCCATATCAACATACATGGGCTAAGGTATTCAGGAATGGCAAGAACATCCTTGTCCAGCTGATTATAATTTTGTTCACTTTGGACAAGGTGCATGATGCATATGCTATAGGTCATTCACCAGATTGAGCTTGGTAACAGATTACTACCACCATGCCATATTATGATGCATCAGTTGTTAGGATTGTTTCTAGATCGCTATTATAATGCACCAGTAGTTTGTTAGATGTGAATAAAGCTTTGTTATTACAATAAGCCCAATAAGCCCTTTCTTGTGCTGCTTCCCATTTTTAGTAACTCATATAATGGCTTAGCTACATGTGCTTTACCTTCTAGGAAATTCTCCAAATAATTTACCAAACCCAAAAAAGCCTGCAGTTGGTTTACATTATTAGCCTTTCTAACTTCTGACACTGCTTTGACTTTTTCAGGGGAGGGCTTTGTCTTAGAGCTAGAGACTATGTGCCTTAAAAACTTTAATTCTGTTGACATCCATATGCATTTTTTGAGTATTTAATTTCACCCCAAAGTCCACTAGTCTTTGACAGACATTAGTTAGATGACTATGCAATTCATTTTCTGATCTTGCTGTAATTAGTATGTCATCAAAATAAGGGATAATGCCCTCAAATTCACTAAGTAGTGTTTCAATTTTTGCTTGAAATATACTAGGAGTGGATGCTATGCCCAATGGGAGACATTTGAATTTGAATAGACCCCATGAGTAATCAGTGTTAGGATTTCAGCAGTTTCATTTGATACTGGAATTTGATGGAAAGTCGCATCTAAATCTAACTAGCAAAATATTTTGATTTTTGCAGTGATGCTAATATTTCTCTGGAATTTGGAATGGGATAGATCTGTTTATTTATAGATTTGTTGACAGTTATATGATAATCACTGCACAAGCGTATCTGTCCATTAGATTTAGTGATAAAACCCAGAGGAGTCATTCACTCGGCCTTCTATATCAGTTCTAGAATGCCGGTCTTCACCAACTCATTTATTTCTTTTGCTACTTTTTCTTTCTGAGTGAAAGGGACCTTTTTGAGGTCTGCAAATTATTGATACAGCCTCTGGTGACATTTCCAGTGACACTGGTTTAGTTTTAATAATTCCTGGTTTGCTATTAAAAGTTTAGGGAAACGATCTATTATGTCTCTTTCACCGTCAATTTTTTTGACCATTGAGATTATCAATACTCAGCTTAGCAAACCAGTTACAACTAATGAGATGGTTTATGGGGGTGTATACAATGTATATCTGCAAGTTTGAAAATTTACCTTAACTACATCCTTAAATTTATTTATTTCCCATTTACATCCAATGCTTTAAGCTTAGTATTACTAAGTTTAAGGGCTGTCTTATTTCCATCATGATTGATTTCCAATCAGTTACGGATATTAAAGAAATGCCACTATTGCTATCTATTTCCATTGATAGGGGTTACACATAAACTTTCACAGTAGTAATAAATTTCTGTGCTTGATTTGTAAATGTATTATTTATAACAATATTTTCATTTTGATTAGATTTTATTTTATGTATACATTATGTATTATTTTCTTTAAATTGGTCGACTGTTTTATTTTCACTTATTTTCGCCAAGTGACCTACTTTTTTACCCAGTCTACATTGATCATATTTAAAATAGCATTTTTTAGATATATGACCTAGTTTTCCACAACAATAGCACTTTGTTAGTCTGGGGATATTGGATGAGTAGGCACTAGATGGGGATTTTATACACAAGTCTTCTGGCATCCATTGATTACTCTAGCTGCTGTGTGTGGCAAATACGTATAATGAGTTTTGCCTGTTTTAATAACAGTTATAAGTAAGCATAAGAAATGGTGATTATGTAATGTTTAATGGCTTAGAACTAATCCTGCCTAATAGTATAGTGGTGACTATGGTTATTAAAGAATCAAAGACACCAAAATGTATAGGTACTGAACTGAGTTCAGACCTATATGACTATATACACTAATGAGCTTGGATTGAAAATATTAAGTTGTTTTTAATTTAGGACTCATGGTTCTGTAGTTAAGTGAAGATAAAAGGTGGCTGCTAGAGGGTTGCATTGAATCCTAAGATCTGGGTGCAGTGCTCTCAGATCCAAGGCTCCTCACTGATGAAGGCCACAAGCCAGAAACTAGTCTGGGGATATTGGATGAGTAGGCAATAATAGTGATTTTATGCACCAGCCTTCTGGCACCCATTGATTAATCTAGCTTGCTGTGTGTGGCATGGCAATATGTATAGTGAGTTTAGCTGTTTTAATAACAGTTATAAGCAAGCATAAGAAATGGTGATCATGTGATGTTTTATTTATCTATTTAACAATTTTGTTATCGGATACCTTTCTGTTGGGTTTTTCAACATTAAATATTTTTTGTCTGATCGTTATCAACGATTTTTTTCAAAGCAAATTCTTTTGCTTGATGCAATACTATTTCATGTGATATACTGTGTTTGATAGCTTCATGATAATTTATCTCATTATCAGCCAATAACTGCCGCCTTAAACTATCGCTATCATTCAACATAGGAATTATTCAAGTAGCATTTCTTCTAGATACAAATCATAACAGCAAATTTTTGCAAATTTATGTATGACTGAATCATAATCCTGCTATTTTTGTTTCTCTTGATGGCAATTTCGAAAATGAAGTCAGGCAATGTGCGTAGATGAGCAAGGATTGAAATAGGTCAATAAACAATCTTTTAACTCATTGTATGTTAACTGTTCAGGAGTGTGAGGTTCTGCTAATCTGTTAGCTATTTGTAGAACCCCTTTTCTTGCAAAACAAAATAATGTCACTGTTTTATATGCATCACTGTTTTATATGCATCTTCAACTACTCTCTTAATAAAACAATAATTTTCAATCTGCTGAATGTACAGGAGCCACTAATTTACCTCTCTGACATCAAATTCTAATATTATTGATTGCATTTTAAGCGATTTATATAAACTAACTCATTTTAATACTGTAGATTTATTCATTACTTCAATAATTCTGACTGACCTATTTGGCTGTTCCAGGCTGCTAGGGTTCGAATTGAACTGTGAAGACTGTACCATTTACTATATCCACATCTGGATGGATATAAGGGCCTGGATAGGTAACCTCGACTGGGCCAAAATGATTGATAGGTTGAAGTGTGAGTTAATGCACTCAATAACTATAAGTATTTATATAAGGAAATGCTGAATATGACAATTTGAGTTTAATTGGTTTATAAATATAAATATCAGAGGGTTAATAGATGAATATCTATTATTGATTACATTAATATATATATATATATATATATATATATAAGAGCTGATTAATAAATAAAATACGTCACTATAATCTATACACATTAATGCATTATATTTTAAGGTCCTAACGCTTACATAAATTATAATCAAGATCTGTATATCTGTATTTATGTCCTAAGTCTACCTTGGTATGTTCGGAGGTAGACATCTCTGCAAAGTGAGCTAAGAGTGAAGCAGCATGATTTTAGAACATACCAGAAAATGCATCCATTCTTTAAAATTCACCTCATAAGTCTGTCACTAGTTTTTGCCCATTGTCCTGGGTGTTACAATTGTTACAATGTCTACTCCCTTTGGTCATTCCATGACACGAGATTCAAAGTGGCTAGTTTGGTTATCTACTTTTTAATCGCATAATAAATTAATTGACAAATTCCTAGAGGTAATTTTTGGCTTAGCTTTTTTCTGTTATCACTGACTAATCAGTTATGTACATTCCACTACTTCGATTTTATCTCATGGTTACTAATTATTTCTAAATCTAATTAGTCTTTACTTCACTTAATTAGCAACCATTGTTATCGCATTTTACAATATTAATAGTTAATGTGAATGCTTTTAGCATAAAGCACATACTTAAATATTTTATAATAATTATATTTTTATATATTGCGTGTATATATGAATACACACACATACTTAGCACTTTATAATCTTCTTCACCAAGCTATCTTTTGTCATAACATAGATTTTATTATAAATCCACTGTTAAGATTTCAAAGCTGTTCTTCAGAGCTCTGAGCTGATCAACAACTTTTACTAGACTTTAGGTCTTGATTTAGTGATTAACAGTTAGCCTTCTTTTTCAACACTGGATTTAAATCTGGAAGACATGAACATTTTTCTAGATAAACTAAAAAATTCTCAAAAAGGCTCATGATTTGTTTTTAAAACAATCAGTCCAAAAAAAAACACCCAATTAGTTATATAGTATTGGTTAATGAATAACATTAATTACTATTTTATGAAGGGTGAATCAAGACAAGATAAATAATAAAAAACAATCGAATAATTAATTGGGGGGGTTTTTTTTTTTTTTTAATAAATAATAAAAAACAATCGAATAATTAATTGTTTTTTTTTTTTGTTTTTTTTTATTTGTTCAGGTTGTTATATGATATTTTAGCTAAAGAATTCTTCTACTATTATGCAAAATGACAGGAAAAATGTGAAATCAATTTTACCCAATCAGATAAGGATGAGTATCCTGATTATAAAACTATAAATGGCTAAAGTATGATGCAGCTTTTATTTATTATCAAAAATATGCCTCGCTCTTAAAATATATTTAGTGTGACATTAAAATCGTTTTTTTCTCTCATGGATTTTATCAGCATTTCCAAACGCCTGTTTCAACCATACTATTATTATTATTTTTTGTTTTGAAATTTTTTCTATAGAGACAAAGTTTCACGTTCTATTTTCATTTATTTGAATTATAAATTCATTAAATTATTAATGCAAATAATGACTTTTTAATTATTCCTAGAATATATTATTTTTTAATCATAACTAAATTGTCCATAAAAATGTTGATGGAATGTTTTTAATAAAACAATAAATAAATTGGATTAGATAGCAAAGAACTACATATGGAGGAAATCTTCACACCTTGTATCAATTTCAATATTAAGATTACCAATTAGTCAATGAGACTTCAATCTAATTGACCCAAAACGCATGAGAGTATATTAATATAATACAAGACAAAAATTTTAGTTCACTATCACCAAAAACTAATTTAATGTATAAAATTGAAAAATTCTGAAGATCATTTTATGGTAACTTATTTGTAGCATATAAAGACTTGCAATTTAAATAGCTTCGCTAACATTAAGTACAGTGATTAAAAAAAAACCCAATTAACAATGTTCAGTATACTAGGACCGAAGTACCAGTGATTAATGCTATCAAGAGTCTTCACAAAATATATGCTTCACAATCATATATCAAATTTTATTTCAAATTTTTAAATGATTTCCTAAATGATGAGCTAAAAATGAATCAAGAGCCTTCATGTGTTTTTTGTAAGAGAAAGAAGAAACCTTTCACTTGTTTGAAGAATGTGTAGAATTTAAATTCTGAAGATAAAAAATATTTCATGCACCGTACATAAATTTAAAAAGAGAAATAATAAGACAATGTTAAAAGATTTAATCTGCATAATACAATGACTGAAATACAGGCTTATTGTATTTCTGTATCAATATATGTAATATATAGGACATATGAGCACAGACTTTCACACGACCCTCTGCTCTATCTCATAACACTGATACACTTGAACACATATATGTCGAAAAAATAAATGATCACCAATATAAGTATTTGATGCTAAACCAGCAATCATTATTTGGTCCAGATTAGCATCTCTACACATATATGCAATAAGTGCTCAGATATATATTAAGATAGCCAATCGTCATATTTTAAAGGACAGGCTTCAATCCAGTCCATACTCCAACTCTTCAACCATCCATGCAATGTTTTTGCTACATGCTCTAAAACTATATGGACAATAAGGTGTTAAATGATTTTTTATAATAAAATATGAATAAGCATTTATTTTATAACGTCTTGCGTGCGATTATAATTACGATAGAATGACAGCCTAATAAAATATGTAATTGGTTTTAAAACCGTGATAATGATTGGAATAACTTTATCAGATTATCACCAAAAAAATAACAGAAAAAAATTGGGCAAGCACTAAAGAAGAAACTTATAAAATAATATATAAGTATAAAGATCTGTAATTAAAAATTTAGATGTAAAAATTATTATAAAAATGTATATAATTTTTATTTTTTATTAATAAAAATTTTACTTTAAAAAAATAATATTATAATATCCAACACTATCTGACAATTTTCCAGTTATTTATTTTAACTATAAAATTTGGGCAACGCACGTGAGCGTAAGCAATTAAAAATATAACTATTATAAATTATCTGATTAATGAATAATGTAAAAAATATATTTAATATTAATAAGTACAGCACGTTCACCTTATATTTAAATACGGAAATTGACAAGTTTTCTTAATTCTATCAGTTAATTTTGCACCATTTTTACTTATTAGATAGCTTTGCCAATGTAAAATCACTATTTATATGTGCAATTTCAGTTTTTATAAAGATGGAAAATCTAATAATTGATATTAATATGAATAAAATTCATATTTATGCGAGATGCAAATACAGCTCTTTAATTATGACCAAATAAATTTTCTAAAGTACAGTCAATTTCTATTCATTTAAAAAAAGAGTACGAATTGATAACCAAATGTCAAATATGTAAAATTCCATCCATATTAATACACCTGTTAGAGTTCCCATCTCTATAAAAACCACGATTGAATATATAAATGATAATTTTATATTTTCTATGCTTTTTTGTAAAAAAGGTCAGTATGAAAAAAGTTGCCATCTTCACACACTCACATATATGTATATATAATAATTCAATATAATTATTAATAGATATTATATTTTAAAATACTGTGTGTTACATTAACTTTTTATTGTAATATTTAATTAGTACATAAATAATTTTATAACTTATCAATTGTATATCACTGAAATATAAACCTATTAATGAAACAAACAAGATCAAATACATTACTAAGATAATTCACAATTTAGATTCCCAAAGAGTAATTTGTCAAGCGTTGGTGGACAAGTGGTCAGCATAGCTGCCTTAAGAGCAGTTGTCCCAGGTTAGCAGGTGTTGCTGGCTGATGCTTTGACACATGGAAAAAAAAAAGAGTAATTTAAATAAACTTGTAAATAATGGCTATTTTTATTGTATCAATTCCAATCTTTTTTGTCAGATAAAAGTATATTTTATTTGACCAAATAGATTGACATTACAAGTTCATTTAAATGATTGTTTGAGCATCTAGCTTGTGAATTATCTTATTAACATATTTGTACTTGTTTGTTTTGTGAATAAATTTACTTTTTCTTATATAAGCCATAATTATATACAGTATGGCAATTACAAAAAATATAGCATTTATTAAGTATTATATTGAATTATTAAAATAAGCTTCAAAAATTTAATCCAAATGTTGCATTCTTAGATTGCTCATGCTTCAATCAAAATGTAACAGCAAAATGTCAATAGTAGATGCTAGTCTAATATTGAATATTAGTTCAAAATTAAATGTATACAACACTTTCTTAAATTAATAATGAAGGCATCACATGACTTTTTCCACGTATTAAACACATGATAGTTGTGTTCATGATGTAATTAACAGCAAGCAAATTACCACCCTGCAGTCCAGCATATAATAGCCAAGAATCAAGAAATCTTGATAAACATCACCGAAGCTGAAATTATCATTCTACTAAGAACATGGAAAATATGCAATAGTGTTGCAGTATCCAGGATGAATGTGTAAATAATCTGAATAAACTTTCTCTAACAATTATAAATGTAGTTCTGTTTTAATATATATTGCTATTAGACTCCACATTTAAATTCTATTCTTTCCTCTGATATCGTAGATGAATCTGAACAAAAATTATGTACCTGCTGACTGTTGAAAAAGAAAAGAAATCAGAAATTTGTGATAACTTAGCCTCCCCCCCCCCACCAAATGAAGCTATTCATAAAAAGTCCCAATATTTCACCTATCCTATTCTGAATTTCTCAGGGATATAGTAATGATTAATGAGTTATAATTGTGGAACAATTAATTGTTTGTGTAATGGTTGAATCTTTATACTTGCAAGAAACTCAGAAACTTTAAACAATTTATTTATGTATTCATTGGGAAAAAAAGCTACAGACCAGCAATAAGATGAATCTTTCACTCTATTTCTATGCATTTATTCTCTTTGGGTACAATTCTAGAAGATATGAATATATTTATATGCAGGATGTATGCAAATATTAATATAACGAGTCTCATTTTAATTGTTTTAATTTACCTTTAGATTTAGTATCAAAGATTCTTTTTTTCTATCTTTTCTGGATAATTGTAATATTGTCATAAATGTTCTGAACATTCATAGTCTACATAATTTAAATTTAGCTTTTATTAATGCTTAACATCATAGATATCTCACTTCTTTATTGTTCCAACCTTATTAGTTTACTTCATAAACATTTTAGGATATTTAAATTCGTTTATTTAATATTCAAAAATATTTAAGTCTCTTCAAAGAGATCATTTCATTGAGAGGGGATGCTTGTATCTTTTTTGTTTATCAAGTATCGGTCTTTAGATTTATTATATATTGTAAGCATTTAAGAATTAAATAAAGAATTTTGCAAGAAAAAAACTTATTATTGCAAAAGACCTCCTAATAAGTTTCATACGGAAGGCTAGGGAGATTGACAAGAGAACTTTCCCAGACCAGTTGGCAATTTAGACCTGGGAACAACTAAAAATATAAGTTTCAAGATGCTCCGTTTCATTCTATGTATAATGCCCCTAACCTTATAAGGACAGATTTCTCCCCCTATTGCTGTGATGAAAGGGATGGGATGATCTACCTCCTAACCCTCCTATCTGAACCGTAACACTGAAGACCCATTGCAGACAATGCTTGTTAACAGCAGCTCTAACTATTGCCTGTATACACAATTATTTGCCTTGCTCTATAAATAAATAAAGTATCTTTTGAAATGAACTTAGTAAAACATAATGTAAATTTTAAAAATGATGTTCATGATTTTTACATTTAGACCCTCCCCCACGACATAACCCTTTTCATTGCTTCTATTGTCTTAGTATACTAGAAAGCATGAATCTCTACAAAGCTATAACGTTATGAACATATTTAAGATTTTCAGTTTGATTAATAATGCATTAAACACTTTTGAGTTTAAATATAAATTAAATTTAATGATAAAATTAAACTTGGATTAATTGCTTTTAATAGGAATATATTAATATTAAAGGAAATTGTAATTTAATTATTAATAAAAACAAGATTTCTTTATGTATGTAAATATGTTCTATCATATTAATGAACCAAGTATAATTTATTGACTGTTAAAGCTGATACTAAAAAGATTGTTTGTCTAAGCATAATTGCTTTAAAACAAACAACTATAACTACATTTTTGAATATAGAATTTTAATTTATATTAAGCTTAATACTTTTTGGGATGTTTCTAACTCTCTTTTTGAAATATGTATCTAAAAATATAAATTCATGTTAAATCTGAAAGCTCATTGGTTAACCTGGGATGACGACTTAAATTGAAAACAAAAAGCCACCAATCATACTACTGAGCTTATTTCTGATATCGATACGCAATGAAATTGCCTAACTTGGATCAAGTGTGAGACCTTATGTCTTCTGCTTGTAAACATAAGAAAGACTGAGTAATAAAACTTTACTTTTCATCATTATTTTATATGAACATTGTTTTAATAAACATTTAAATACCTTGGTTTTATTATTACAAATATGTTTTCTATTGATTAAATATATGTTTGAAGAAATAGCAATTAATTTGACAGATTGTTAAAAAATGCAGGAAACAATTAAAAGTTGATACAAAGACTAAGACCATAATGTATCGTACCTATGTTCATAGTAATCTTTTATAGAGGCCTGATTTAAAATATTCAAGGCAATACAAAAAGTTAAACATACTCTACCTCTATTGTCTTCAAAATATTATAAACATAAAGTGGCAGGACAAAATATATTAGGGCATTGCATTAAACTTGTTCATAATAACACTTTATAGCAGAAGATTAAGGTAGTTATGATAAATACAAGTTTAAATATAGCTGCATTTTTAAAAATATTTTTTGAAAAATTAGTGGTGGTGGTGGTGGTGTTGGGGGGGGGGGAGTAACAGATAGACTGAAACTAAAGTACAAGTGATGTATGTTTGAAACATTTTTTCTAAGGGCCACATAGCATTGACAACAAATTTGCAGCAAGATGAAACTTTCTTTGAAAAAGTAATCAAGTAGTAAAACAAAAAAACACAATAAATAAATAATTAAATAATTAATTGTTCAGAAGTTCAAGCATATGAAGATGGCAGACTTGATTCGTGAATCTTGAATCACCAATGGTTGTTCACCAATCTCTGTACTGCAGTAAAATATTTATGCTAGTATGCCTAACGCATTCATACCTACTACAGTAATTTGAACCATGATATTGAAAATTAAACCCTGAAAAATAAACCCAGTTTATTAAAATATTTTAGTTAACACTCAAGCATTATGATTAATATATCTTTATATCATAACCTTAATCATGATATAACAATTCATAATGAACTTATAATGTGAGGCCAAGTTCATAAGAGAACTTTATACATCTTAATTCTAAATTCAAAGGTAGGTAATTATAAAATGAAAAGTAAAATGGACAATAAACATTCTGAAATTAATTATTTATAACTGAATAGTTCATATACAGCAATATATCTTTCCAAAAGAATCACAACTTCTTACATCTTTTAAGCAAAAATATGTATTATTATTATAACAGTTTTGACTGCTCCTGGCAGTCTTTTTCAGATCTATACTCCCCTTTTAAGCAAAAATATTTATTATTATAACAGTTTTGATTGTTCCTGGAAATCTTCTTCAGATCTATACTCCTCTAATCCTTCCCTAAAGGAAAGTATAGTTCTGAAGAAGACTGCCAGGATCAGTCAAAACTGTTATAATAATAAAAAATTTTCTTGCTTAAAAGGTGTAAGAAGTTGTGATTATTTTGAAAAGATATATTGTTGTAGATGAAGAAGCAAAATTAAGGAAGAGGAAGAAGGAAGAGGTATTTACAGAATTATATACGAATAGTTCATAATCAGTGGATAAATTTGTCTTCGATTTATAGGATGAGTTATTAAAACATAATGTCGAAAACAAACTTGCAAATTTAATTACCCATAATAGGCAGATTCAGTTATGAAAAAATAATTAACAAATCTAGCTTCTGCTTTTGAACTATCTATAAAGACCGATCGGATAGTACGATAATTTTTCACATCAATTAACGAGTTTTATTTGCACGTAATCACTGATACCCATTCTAAAGCTGCAACATTATTTGGATGCTTATTAGTTTATATTTAGTTACAGCTTATATGAATGGATGTTGCTGCTATTGTTATAAATATTATATCTCAAAAACTAGTAAGAGAGATTTAACACAAAAGAGAAACTGTCGGAAAGTGAAAGAAATTTGATAATATGGGAGAAATATTTTAAATAGTAAAAAAAAAAAAAGATATTTTATTTTTAGATCAGGTAAAAAAAAACATTTTTATTACAAACAAATTTTTATATTTACATTAATAATTTAATATATATATATCAAATACGTTACCTAATTTCCCGTTTCAGAATTGTTTATAGGTGCTACTCGATTAGGAATTATAATTCGATAGAACATTTCTCGAAATTCGGAACTAAAAATATAATAAAAATAAAATGTTCCAGCAAAAAACAATTTTTCTATAAATCTCAAAATAGTTTTCAAATATTTATTTATTTGAAAGTTGAAATATATCCTAAATAAATCCATTAAAATGCTTGGAGCTCCTGTGATGCAATATAAAGTCACGGTAATTACCAACATCATCATTATTCGTTTATCTCCCTTTTTCCGGTTTTCTGATTGGGTGAAGGTTATTTGAAAGCGCAACTTTTTTTGAAACCAGTATATAGTTATAGTATTCAAAATTATTAACATTATTATAATAATTAAACGGAAAAACACGCGATAAAATAATTTGACTAAAATAAATAATAGATTTCTTTCTGTTTTGTAACATTCGACTTTTGTAAAACGTTCAAAATAACAAATAAATCTAACAGGAATGCTGAAGGATGTTGCAAATACAATCACCATTATAATACATACCTGTGAAAAACGTTGTTTAGTAATGTAAAGATACTTGACTTTATAAGGAAAACAAACTCCAAAAAACCTTTCAATGGATATGATTAATAAGATCAAAGCATCGAAGTCAATTCCAATATCTCCAATACAATCGGCAATTTTGTTACATATTTCAGTATTATAAATGAGACGAACATATTCGTTGCAAAAAAAATCTAATAGTTCAGCCGCAATGAGAATTAAATCGGAGATAGTGAGAGCTATTAAATAAATGTAGACACTTTTTTTAAAGCTTGTATGAAGAAAAATCACTAAGGATAAAGAATTACCGACAATTCCAAGAGATAATATAGCCATTAAAACGATATTAAGATTTTTAAAAATGATCGATTCTGTAAAAATTATTCCACTAGTGTTTGATATAGAATTATTAATGATTTGCAATAACATTCCTCAGGAAAAACTAGCTTATAGAATTAAAATTGTTATTGTTACTTGTAAAGATTCAACATATTTATTGTCCATAATGACAAATATATTTCATTTATATTAAATATTAAAATTCATTATTTTTCTGGAGATATATTTTGGTTATCCTAATAAAAGTTGGTTTAAAAAAAACTCCTGGAAATAATAGAAGCATAATTAGAAGAATCATATTTAAAAATGTAACATTTTATGATTAACATTAGTTTTTTTGTTTAAAAAAAATATTACTCAAGTTACTTTCATTTATGGTACTGCTAATAGAACTATCTGAATTGAGTAAAATTGTTAAATTTTTCAAGATTTAGAAGTTTAGAATTTATTTTGATAGTTAATGCATAGCCAATCTAGTTAACAATCCAAAATAAGTCAGTAAACAAAGGTCTAGTTATTATTAGAATGAAAAAAAATATCACTCAAATTCTTATCATTGAGCAGTATCAAGCCTAGTCAATAGTATCTTCTCTTTCACTATCACTATTTGAAGATGCTTTCCCCCTTTATTGGATTGTTTGATGATGGCTTTACTATTTATCTATAATACTATTAACACAATACATTTGTTAAAAGTATATTAGTTGATTGTAAAATATTAAATAACATAAAAATTATTATCAAGAAGTAAATTTAAATGAAAAACATGAGTGGCTTCATTGCTTAGGGGTTCATAAGAAGTTCTAGAGCACTTCCAAAATAGGAATTAATCAGAGAACTTTACACTCCGGGACCTGACATTCTACCACTGCACCAAACCATACAGGCAATGGGAGTTAACCATCATATTAAAGGTACAACTAGTTGTATGTTCAGCATCATAAGTACATGATTTCATTTTGTAATCAGTTCTTTCTCACTGCATCTGTCACATGGGATTTCCCCTACAAAAGCTAAATAACATTTAGAAAGAGATACTGAACGAATGTTGACT
Organism: Epiperipatus broadwayi; assembly: GCA_028023455.1. NCBI lineage: Eukaryota > Metazoa > Onychophora > Udeonychophora > Euonychophora > Peripatidae > Epiperipatus > Epiperipatus broadwayi. Next base: position 16,615,117 of record JAQFVV010006204.1, read on the forward strand.
AGTTTGTTTAGAAGTTTTCTACTGTCTGGAAAAATCTCTCAAATCTGCAGTGAAATTGAAGTAATGTTAGACTCATGTATAAAACAATTACTTCTTGAATCCATTCAATCAATCAATGCTTAAAAAAAATCTTAACAAAAAATTATAATGTTTAAGTATAATAAAAGTTTTAGAACTCAACTTATATATCCACACTACACACATATATAAAGTTTTTATAACAAGAAACAAAATTGGATATAGTCTTCATAGCATTTTCGTTATTACATTTGGATGCCAGGTTTGGAGTTCGACTCTGGACCAGATAAGACTTGAAAAATAATCTTCAGTCAAACTTAGAATATTTTTTCCAAGCAACTACATCGGAGCTAACTTAATTATTCTTTTAATAGTAAAATAAAATATTAATAGACTTGTTCTCTAAACTGAAACACAAATCGTTAATAGAAAAAAAAGTAACAATTCACAAGTATTTTTTTAACTGAGACAAGATAATAAGTAAGGAAGAAAAAAAAACTGAATATAAAAATATTTTTAAATGACCCACTTATAGTCGTTGAATATCAGGAATTCAGTAAATGATGAGAAAGATCTAATGACAATATAAGAAAATATAAACTTGAAGTATCAAGAACAATTATAGAATAAAGAAAAACAAAGTTTATTAATATAAAGCAACAATTTCATATTAAAAGAAAATTTTGCTTTAGTAATAAAAAGAAAGTCTATTAAAAAAAGAATGAAGGCATTATAAAATGGGATAGAAAATCTTTACTAAGAAATGAATAACAAAAGAACCAAGAAACAAAGAAACATAGATAGGCCTTAGGTTTATGACAACGTTTTTTGAAACTCCAAGGCATTAAGTCTAAGATAAACGAAAAAGCTCCAGAAAATGATGGATTCATTATAAATATTTAAAAAAAACAAACAAACAGGTAAAGAATCAAAGAAATTATTGTCAAAGCTGTATAGTAAAAATATCTATCTAATAAAGACACATCAGATAGTTGGAATAATGCAATAGTGATATTTATATGTAAGAAGAGTGAAAAAAGTATTAACGCTTACAGAATTATAACGATTTACAGACTTATCAGTCTTCTGTAAATAAGTTTTATGCAAAATCTTTACTAAGATCTCTATAAATTGTCTATAAAGAATTATAGATTCATACCAATCAAAAAACAAGATAGATTTAAAAGTAATTACAGAGTACAAAATAATCAGAGCAAGTATTGAGAAATGGTAAAAAAGATACCCAATGAGTTACAAGTAAGCTTGGGATATATAAATTTATGAAAAGGCATTTGATTTTATAAGCATTTTTAAAAATAAAAACTTTGAAGCATTACAAAGAAAATCCAGAATATTATCAAAATTTGAAGAATATTTATAAAAGTGTAGTAATAGTGATTAGAATGCTGATGATGCTAAAAAGAATGACATTGATAAGAGTATATGCCAAAATAATTTTACCGTTAGAATATTTTTTTGCAGAAGTTTTACTTATGCATTTTGTAGATTAAAGAAGTTAAAAAAATAAAAATAAATAGAAATTAATTAAGTTATCAAGATTTTGAAAATGGTGTATAGTTTAATAAATAATGTCTCAGAACGTCAAGAAAATGTTATAAATCTATCAGCTGAAAACTAAAAAGAAGAATTAAAGATTTATGTTAATGAAAAACTTAAATAATGGTCAATGGATTTTTCTTTCTAGAAATAAATTAAAATAAGTTAATAATTATAATCATCTCTGTCAGATGTTTAATATCATGAAAATAGAAGAAAACAAAATTTATCGTAGAGTTAAACTTGGGTGTAATGTTTTTGTTAGAGATACAACTTATAATTGTTTTTAAAAAACAAACATGATTATGTATTTAAACAAAACTTTTAAATAAATTGGTTTTACCACTAATTACTTCTGGATATGAGAATAACATCAAGAATTCAGACTATATTGAAAATATATATAGATGTATTTCAGAAGTAACAAGGAAATATTGGAAGCAATTAAGGAGTTTAATAAAGTTGGGTTTGACATATATGTGATAACTGAAATTTTAAAGTAAATACCAAGAGTTAGTAATAAAAGACCTCAAAAGAGACCACGTGTGAAGTGATTGAATGTTGTAAGAAAATTTGTTAAAGTAATATAAATAAGGAAAGCTAAAGAGCAGAAAAATTGGATTCTATATGGAGAGAGTTTTATCCAGTAATAAAAGTATAAATAAACTACTAAACATCACATGATCACCATCTCATACTAGCACATAATTGTTGTAAACAAAGGCAAAACTCTCCATACAGTAGTGCCTTCTGGCATCTATTGATTACTCTGGTTAGCACAGGGTGGCACTACTGTATGGAGAGTTTTGCCATTGTTTAAAAGTATAAATGTTGAAAATAATGATAATGTCAATAATATATGAAAAAAATTTATTTAAATATGGACATCTATTTCTTTGATAAACCATCAGTTATCAACTTGGAAATAGCACATATGATTTAATTCTAGGAAATAACAGGTTTGATAAACTTTATTCGCATAATTATTAGAACTGAAAAATAAATGATCGAAGTATTTCAACAATCAGTAAATTAACTTGTACATAATATCATCAGCATATGTGTTTTTTATAAAATAAATTTCTATAGATTTACAAATACTTTATACATTTTGTTGTTGTATAATCATTTATTGAGAAAATTAAATAATGTTTAAGCGTCAAATCATAAACAAAAGAAGATAGTTCCAAAAACTAAACTGAAAAAAAAAAAAAAATCAGAAATCTTTTATCAATAACCCATAACCTCAATGACAAAAATATTTTTCATTTTTTACGATAGGCTCTAAGAAATTAACGTAATAAAAGGAAAAAGATTACTTCCTGAATCGATTTGCGATAGAAGAACGTGAAAAATAAAATCTCTGTACTGGCAAGTAAAAAATACTATTCTGGCTATATTTCTTTGATATTCAAATATTGTTGAAATCACATGATTATGAAATGAGTAGCAGCAGAAAATTAGATTTATTTTGATTTGTTCAACTTATTAAATACGCAATATATAAATAGAGTATTCAGATACCTGATCATCGAAATAATATCAAAAAATGTGATATTTTAAAAGTTTTTGTTAGGATTTTTTTGCACCTGATCATATATAGATACATAGACATCATTGTTTTTAAATCTTAGCTACAATAGAAATAATACTTTTATGATTGTCAGTCTTAAATAAAGTTAACAGTAATACATCTTGACGTTATCAAAAAGCCTTAGTTTGAAAGAATAAATTTTTTATCTGTTTAAGTCTTTAAAATATAAAAAAAGACAGGCATTATTTGAATTGTAAATTATTATTACATTTGCAAATAATATAAAAGCTTTTAAACAAAAGAATATTCAAGTTTTCAAATGTGGTTTCAGCATTTATTTGACATTTTGATTTAGAAATGCATTAAGTTTAATTTTGTTTTCGCTAAGACAAAAGTGAAAGGAAGTTGTTTATTTTTATCTATGTAAATGATTACCATAAATTTGAACGAATTAAAAAATTCGTAAAATTTAAGAATATAGAATAAATGCAATTTTATCATTTTAACCATAATTACTGTTAATTTTATTTTATAAAAACCGGAGACTTTGATAATCGCCATTTGTACAAAGATAGATATCATCAGCACAAAGTGTGAGTTTCAAATAAAGACACACATGCTCTCTACACCGTTAATTTTTTTCACCATAACAGCGGTAAAGACTGCTTCATATTACATTTATATTTTCATTTTAGGCCCAGTGTAATCAGACCAAAGCAGATTAATTTGAGATTTTTAATGTTTTGCAAATAATGGTTAGATATCTATTTCTCAATCTTCAGTTGGAGAGCTAGTCATGGATAACTATCTGGAAAAAAAAAGGTTGCTGGGAATCTGAAATAAATTTATAATTATATCTAGACTGAAAGTTCAACTCCATTTTATTGTCTCAAATATCATTCAAAAATACCAAAATAGATAGGGTAATGAAGAAAAGAGAAAAATAGAACTGAAAAGAAATAAAAACATTACTTAAATGAATGTGCTATCTTTATTTATACTTTAGAAACCAACCAGTAACCACCTAAATATTCACAATAAAGATAGTAATCAATATTTCTCACTGCTGTCAAGACAACCTTTTCACCTTTTAATAGCAAGAATGGAAATCCACTCTTATTAATAGTCCATTGAATATATATGGACACTTAAAGATTGCAAACTTGACCACAGAGAATGAAATATTGATACAATGAAATAGAAATAAACTTCTTTAAACATGAAATAAACATGTCCATGTAATGCAGACTAATAAATAGTCAATTATAACATTACAAACTGCAATACTTTTAAATTGCTTAAAGCTAAATAATGCTATTAAAAGGTGAGACGGTTGCCTTGACAGCAGTGAGAAATATTTATTGTGAATGTTTAGGTGGTTACTGGCTGGTTTCTAATGGTTACATAATTATCCCATTTAGCTTTAAGTATTATTTCATTTACTATTTATACACCTGGGTCTCCTTTTATGCGGATTTATTTAACGTGATTCAGAAGTCAAACTCCGATAATGCGCTATTACTTTAAATAATAAATTTTGTGCACTTATGTCATATTGGAAGTAATAGCACATTATTGGAATTCGACTTTCATCTTAGTGATTTCAATATTTTCAGTGCTTTATAATAGTAAGATTTTATGCAATAATGAAATTAAAATCATGATTTCTACATTTTATGTAAACACACATTAAATTTTACAAGATTATAATGTAAATTTGTTCAAACATTGTGCATGTTAATTTTGCATTTTAAATCACATTCTGTTTTTGCTTTTTAAAAAAAATGTAATCAATTATTAATCATTTAGTGTCTGCAAGTTTATTTTTAAAAGGTGAGTAATAGCAGTGGGCACAATTAAATTTGACAATTAAAAATTAAAATCTGATTTTTAATTGTAATTAACAATTTAAAAATTACTTAAGTCGATCTGAAATTAATGTGATGTGAAATGAAATTTGATTTTTAAACAGAATTGAAAATTAAAAAATTAAAGACAAAAATAAGAATTTAATTTTTAGTTGTTAGTTTTAATTAAATTTTTCCAGCAGTGGTGAATAAATGTCTTTTTATTATCATAAGTCTAAGTAGATCAAGGCATAATTGCAACTTTTAAATAATATTACGTTAAACACACTTTTCAATTTATATTAGATAAACTAGAAAATGAATCAATAGCAGTAACTGATGCTTGGAAAAAATTCACTATCTTTAACTGTATAAATCGCGTTGCATTTGCTGTTACTCAAATAAAACCACACACTTTAAATGCCTGTTGAAAAAAGGTTTGGCCTACATGTCTTGAAAGCAGTGCAGTTATTCAAACATTGGCATTATCAGATGAAATAATTACTTTGGCACATGACATTGGTGGAGAAGGTTTTGATTCCTTTAGCCAGAACGATATCGATGAATTGCTTGAGGATAATATCTTAAATGACACTGATATTATTGTAATAAGTTTAGATACAGAAGAAAATGTAGAAAAAGATAATGAAACAGAAGTGGAACCTGTTACTTTCACTACAAAAATGATTTGAGAAGGTCTTCAACTTTCTAATCAGTTGGAAAATTATTTTCTTATTAATGACACTAATCACGAACGTGCTCTTAAATTCCAACGAGAACTAAATGGTTGTATGTCTGGATATCGTGAGCTTCATAAACAATTAATACAATTATCATCTCAAAGATTAATTACTAATTACATTGTCACCAGAAAACCATTAACACAACGTGACAGTGAAGTTGGCGCTAGTTGTATTTCCTCTTGTGAAGAATCTGATTTTTTACCAGTTTGCAAATGAACCTGTTTATCGGCAAATAGTGATAATAATTAAAACATGTATAAAAAATGTATGCATAAAAATACATATTGTTTTGAATAAAATTAAATATTATAGTTAAAAAAAGTTTGTCTTGTATCAATTTTTTTCAAATTTGAAATTTTTTATTAGTCATATTTTATTTCCTTATTTTTTTTGCGCGAATTTTAAAGTAATTTTATGTTGGCGCTTTGCTTTTATGCAATTTTTGAAAAATCACAGTCCGTATCCCCCCCCCCTTTTCAAGGTAAGTTACATCTATTTTTGTGCTTTTTGTGCTATTTCTTTTGCGTGTGTTTTCTGAGGAACCTATCTATCACGTAAAATGAGACCCAGGTGTACTTATATATGTTGTTATATAGATAAGATATGAAGGCAAAATAATAAAAAATATGGCCAAAACAAATGTATGTTTACTTGCATAGGTATATATTATAATACAGATAAGGTGAAATAAGAGTTTCATTTTATTGCAGAAATAAGTTTTCTTCCAATACCAAGATAATGTTTCACACTTTTGATACGTCTATTATCTTCTATAGCTTCCTTTACTAATTTATTGTTATATTTTTTATATTATTATTAGTAGACCTTTTTTATTATACTTTACTAAACTTTTCAGATATTTCATTTTTTTTAATGGATCATTTTTATATATTTTCATATTTCTTTGTTTCTTCATATCTAATCTTGTTTTCAGTAAAAAATTTACTGACCAATGTCTGAATTTTTTATATCAAATATCTTTGTTGTCGTTCTTAATAGTGTATAAGTTACATTTCTATTTGTTTCATTTATATTTAAACCGTTTTAAAAATCTGTCAATATTTTAAAACGATTTGCAAGTTTAACTTAAATTCATTGGAATATTTCTGAAAGTTAGGAATATCAACAGTGGATATTTGTTTTTCTTAATAATTTTTATCTTTTTAGTCTTGCATTAACTAATATCTTACATTTTACTAATTCACGATCACTTTCTGTGTTGTCTTTATTAAGTAGATTACAATTTTGAAATCCATATTTTCTATTCAATTCTTTCTACCTTCATTTAAATATTTTCATGTCTATTTCCGTTTAGCATTTAAAAAAAAAAAGAATTCATAATATAAAGTTTCTCTTTTTCTCCATCATTACAACCAAATTTATCTGCAGCTTTTTCATTTTCATTTTCAATCGCTTACCAATTCTAACATTACAATAATATTAAAATGTTGTTTTGTCTCAACAAAAGACTTTTGTACATCCAGACAAAAATCCCCTATTTCTTCCGACAATGAAAATTTGCCGAGTCATAAACCTGAATCAAGTACTTTTCATTAAGTTCAATAAGTAATCTTTCCTATCTACCTGAAACATTACCATTTTACATAATGTTACTCTTCCACTTTTTATTTATAATGAATCTCATTCTACTTGTGCTCCAATATTTTTGCCTTTATAATGATGTATATGTTAATTTTTAAAATCAATTATCTTCTCTTCTAACTTCACTAAATCCATCAATGTCCTATTTAATATTAGATTGTTTTTTTTCTAAGACTTGTAATTTTCCTTCACTTGAAAAAGATTGATAGTTGTAAATACCTAAATAAAAGGTTGTCATTGAATTATAGCATGAGCCCACGGTCAGGAATTATTTCACACCTTCCACCTTTGGCCACCAATTACTACCTCTAGGTAGTAATAGTAAATTTACAGCCTACTAGGAATAAGGGACATAATTGAATTTTGTCTGTCATGATTGTACATACTTACTTTAAAAAACTTCATTCACAGATTCATTTTATCTTCAAGAAAACTCACCTGATATTTCAGTTATTAGGCAATTGAGAAGAAAAATTATTGTGTTTTTTTTATTTTAAATTCTGAAGTGAAAAACCAATAAATTCAGCATGCTGGCTGGAGAATGTTGATGAGCATTCCATTTATATTCATTTACTGTAGTAATAATCATATAGTAAAAATAACTGCAACAACAAGAATGTTTAGAGAGGTTATTAGGAATTTGTCCTGTTCAGTTATTTTAAAGCCCCAAAAAGGTGTCAAAGACTTTTTACTTAAAAACAAACTTTTTTCTGCCTCAAATTAATTATGTATTGTGTTGTATATGCATAATATTTTTGAGTATATAATATTAATACAGGTTTAATAAACAATGCAAATATAAATGTAAGTATTTGGCATAATGCAATATATGAGTACAATTAAATATAAGTGTAAAATTTACTATTTTTATAGCATATATATATATATGAAAAACAAAAACAAGTTAAAAACTTGCTAACGCTTGTATTTATGTCAACAGAAGGCGTTCTACCAAAAAACACCGTCAAGCGTATGTTTACATAAACGTCAGAGCAAGCATTCACTATCTCTAACTTTAATTCCACTTTCAGATCATGATTTCAAGCTATTTGCTATCATCAGTAAAAGACAGGAATAAGAAACTAGATCTAAACACAAACTCTGAGCGTTTATGAAACAGTTTCTATTCAGCTTGCAAGCGTGAATCTTCTAGATACGTAATGTCTTCAAACTCAGCATAGCAAGCCATATATATATTGTACCATTTCTTTATATATGGTACAAATACATATTGGCATTTGGTAAAAGCTAAAAAAAAAATACAATAAAAGTAAATTTAGATTTTTATTTGAGTATAATTTATTTTAAAAAAAAAAAACGTACAGTGAAAGTTAAATTGTTCTTTCGTATTTTTTTTATGTAATTAGAAATAAAAGTAGAATTGGAGAGAACAAAAGAATTCCAAAAGTAAAAAGATAAGCTAAAAGAAAAATATTTTGGCTAATTAAAGATGGCCGAAAGACTTAAAAAAAAGAGAACTTTGTAATTGAAAAATGATTAAAGACTGTACAAGATTATGAACCTAAACACCATGATAATAACATGCACAGAAGTCTGAAAATTGGACCTCTTGTATAAAAAGGCAGAGACCAGTTTGAGGAACGTCTTGGCTCATCTATATTTTCTTTTGGGTTGGTCTTAGATTAAACAATCTAAGACCATTCCACGATGAACTAATTATTTATGCGGGAGTAGGCCGGAGATTTAGCTGACATTGTTACTGATGGACACCAGTGAAACGTACACAACTAGCCTATGGAATCAGCACCAAGATCAACTTATAACCAATGGCCGAGCTCATTCTAACTCAAAAAAATATGCATAGTAAGCTATAATCTTCATGAATTCACAAAACTTACCGGTAAGCTATGATTAGTTATTCCCGATTGTGACAAAATTAAACGTTTGCAAACAATTCTTAAAAATATGTATGTTTAAACCATCCCGATAGAGATATTAATTTTTTTGTGCAAGAGACATTCATTTTAGGAATTTTCTAGAAGAAATTTTGAAGTGAACTGTAATTGTGAAATTGTTTTTTTATTAATTGATTTATATCCGAATTAGTGTGTGTTCTCTCCAGTTTATTTAATTAACAATTTAACATTAAATATTTCAGTTTGTTAGAATAAAAGAGATTTTACTTTTATCAACCTTTTTCATTGTGCGTTATTAATAATAGTTATTAATTATTATTAAATTTATTAATATTCGTTTATTGATATTTAAAAATATAATTTACCTTTGCCAATATGATTAATATGTTCCAAAAATATATATATTTAAAAAATAATTTTCGTTACGGTAAAATCTAATACCGATTCTTTAAAAGCATTTTTTCTTTTTAACTTGCGAGACGTGCTGGCGACAGATTTCAGCGGCTTCTTACGGGAATCTTGGCACCCTGATCAAATAAATTAAAAGCTGATTTTGTCAATAGCCAAATCGTAACAATTCTAGGCTGAGTTGATCAGGAAAGATAGTTATGTTTTTAGAATAATAATGAAACGTTTTTCTTTTAAAAAAATAAGAAAAAATGAAACATTTTTTTTTCCTTTTATATAATTTGATCAAATCGCGCATTTATATGTGTAACAGAGGGCTAGTAAAATGGAAAACATTATAATATATAATATTTAAATACATGTACATTATTTATATTAAATTAATGCAGTTATAAGGGGCTTGAACTCAGACATTAAAGCTCCCTACAGCTATCCAATCCATCTTATACAACTGATACATATGACCATATACATGTGATAAAAATAAATTATCTCTAATATACTGAAGTGAGGCATATATACTCATTTATATGCTTGCTTCATTTTTTTTAATTCAGCTATCTGTCCTTAAATTCATTTTTTAAAATTTCACCATCTGTCCCTTAAATCCTCACACACATTTATAATCGGTGTGTGTGTACATTAGGTATTCAAAATAGAAATAGACTAAAAGCAGACAAAGTAAAAATGCAAGTTAAAAGAAATAATTATAAGAAAGCAATAGAAAAGAGTTTGCTAATGAAATTAATCCATAAACTAAGTAAAATTGGTGCCTTATTTTAAGATCAATTACAAGAAACAGCAATATAATTATGGTTCAATGCCTTTGTAGTGAATACCCAACAAAAAGGTGCTAAAGTCAAAATCAAGACAAAGGTGGCAGGAAATAAAGATAAGATAAAGTAAGAAGTAAAAATAAGTCAGAGAAAAATTAATGGAAAAGCTATTAACTAATAAACCCCTTAAAATCCATTTTGTAAATTGGAATAGCTTCCCAATGCAAAATAAAAAGTATAAAAACTCAAAATTTATGGGTCTTGTCTTGCACTTCTTGTCTTGAGATCAATGGTCAGAGAGATCAGAACATAATTTTGAGAAGCTACATACCTAATGATGATCGAGTAGTTTGATGTCAACTTTTCCAATGTCATCGGAGAGCATCCTGAAGATAAGATCCAGTAAGTGAGAGAGAAGAATGTTGTGTCCCAATAGTTCAAATGTTGCTAGAGAGACCAAGCTCTCTGTCTTCTACATAACTCATTGCAATTGATGGAGGAAATTGCTCCATGAATTGTATAGAGATGTTATCTATCACTATAAACTTTCTCCCATCAAGTCTTGTCCACTACAGGACTATGCCGATAACCATTTATAAAGTTTTTATTTTAAATATGAAAGTATATTTAACCAACTCTATTAACCATAACTATAATTTAAATACGCACTAGTTGCTTTTAATTTTTAATATTTTTCAATTTCCTTTATAATGTAAGTTTGCTGAGCTAAAAATATTTAATTTTATTTAATTTATAAGATTTAAGGGTTGGCAGGATGAGTTTAACAAAATACAATCTCTATCTTGCATTTCTCTTTGTGATGCCTCAAGTGATTCCACGGGAGAAATAGAAGCCAAGAGTGGAACTTAGTTACATAAAAGTTAAAAGTTTTATAATACATTAAGCTTAGATTTTCCTTTTATCCCCATCATTCTAAGTAATATTGTTTTCTTTACCGTTGCAAGAAAACTATTGAATGATGACGAGAGATATTATTTTTTGTTTTACAAATATATTTGCTTAGGTATGTTGCATATGGAAATTAAGAAAATTAAATAAAAAAAAAATTATTTGTTGTATATTTTTCCATGGGTAAAATATATTTAAAACTTAAGTTATATGCTTATAACAACCCATGTTCTCAAGTATATATGTATACTAGATTGCTCTATATATGTAAAGCAAGGAGCAAATCGCAATTTCTATAATTTTATGAATTTAATATGATTGAGACCGATCAAACATCACTGATTATGGGTTGGTAATCCCTCCCTTATTATAATAGACTTAGCTGAATTAATAAGCTATAAGTATGGGTAGATGAGCTATATCTATAACTTTATATATCATTGCATAGGGATATGTGCATTATAATTATAGAATCTTTCATTACTTAAATTTAGCATAGGTGTAACTTAGCTTAATGTTATATTTTATCATATCCATTATTGTCTCATGCACAAAAAATGTGCATTGTCAGGATCTATCTCATATATTTCATTAAATTATAATATGATTCATTCATATTAGTTTATGCAGAGAGTCCAGTACCTTCTATATATATTATATGTCCTCAGTGAATCTTCATAAATAATTAAAATATATGAACATTATTACTAGACTAGGTAGAGCTGTAGGACAGCAGATCCCAGCCCCAAAATTCTAGTGTATCCCACACATATACTTCCTTTGGTGTTAATATAGCATACACTCAATGCCATTTTGAATTTTAAAACACCTCCAAAACATTGCTGTCACATACAAGTGATAAATGACATCGACTAGAAGCATGTAGTTTCAAAAAATGGTGGGAAAAATAATTAACCTAAAAATGATGAGAAATATAAATTATTCTATCTATCAAACTTAACTAGATAGTGCATAATATATCTGATATATGATGGAAAAATTAGAAAAATCAAAAACTCTATTTATTCAGCGTTAATTAGAAAAATCATAAATGTTATTTTCAAAAATCTACGAAATAAATCAAAAGGCTATTTACATTGTCTAGTTTTAACAAATGAAACTCCAGTATTTCATGGTGTATAAAAAATTAAAAAACTAATATTTAAAACTATAATACTAAATCTCAAAAAAATTAATATATGTTAAAACAAAGTATTCACATGAATTGCACTACATTAAAAAAAAATTCACTTGTGACCAACATACATATATAATGAAATGTTAACACAACTATTTATCAGTTTCTAAATTTTAAAACAGTTCTTATTAAAAGAAATCATGCCACACACATCTGTTTAAAATTGCATGTTGGTTAAATGTTAATTTTAAAAATAACAAATTTTAAGGTACACCATAGTGAAAGCAAATGTGATCATGCATCACTATTTTTTATTCAATTGGGGATTATATTTGTTTACTAAGATGAAAGTGTTAAGTTAAGAAATTTAACAATAGAAAGCTAAATTTTATAATTTTAAAGAAGAGTTGTAAACAAGCTAATGGATTTTTATGCTGCAAACCTAGCTTGTAGGCAAATGCAATAGAGGGGTAAAATTTAATATATAAACCCCATATTAAAGCAAGTTGCCAGAGGAAGCTTGCCATCTTCCTAAGGAAGAACATGCCTTAAGCCCATCCTGCATGATGCCATGGTAATCATCATGAGGATGGAGAAGTTCAACCATCACTTGCACCAATGAAGGACATTGTGGATGAGCAACCCATCCAGAAAAGTGCCAGTACCTGCTCCAAATGCTGGACAACTTATCCTGAAAGAAAATTGGTAATATTTCTTCACTGCAGAGCTCTATAAATCTATTTTAAAAACATAATATTTAAATGAAGTTAGTTATAATGAATGTTCCTTAAATTATAAATTCTCAATTACTTAAAATTCTTGTTAAAATAAAATCTCTAAATGGTAAATGTAATATTCTTACCTACAAATGTAACTTTAATAATTTTTCCCGTAACTGTAATAACTGTAATCAGTTATTTTAATCTTTCTATAATCTATGGCCATGCCTATTTTCTATTCTAATTATTTTATTTCATTTCTAAATTCATATGTTATGATATGCCATAATTTCAAAGCAGAGAATAATTAACTTAAATTTTTGGGAGAGATAATTAGAAGCTCTCTGGAGTAATGTTCTCACTGCTTCTTAGCTGATATAAATCACTGCTTTGAAATCTATTCTAAGAGATAACAACAGATCACTATGTGATCATTGTTATCTATATTTAATTACTCAATATTTATCAGTCAGTTATTAAAGTTTGTGAATTATTATTATATCTTTTAGTTCTGGCCAGGCATGATCCCACAGGCATATTTGTAAATGTATAACAAACAAAATAGGCTTTCTCCTCTCTAGTTTCATTATAAAGAAATATATCCAGATTCAATATATCTAACTAGATTGCTATTTTTTTTCCTATGTACTATATCGGATTTTTCCAAATTTTTTTGTTTTTCCAAAACCTACCCAAAACTACTGTTGAAAGTCTTTTATTTTTTAAATATTGATGAAACTTAGTATTATATTTTTTATATATTTTTGAGAATTAGGTTAATTAGGTTTTTATTTGCTGATACTCCATGAAATAGTGCTGAAAGTCAAGAGTATGTTTTTTTTAATGTAGTGCAATTCATTTTCCCCAGCATCATTTGTTATTTTTAAAATTAACATTTAACCTACACACAATTTTAAACAGGTGCATGTGGCATGATTTCTTTTAATAAAAACTGTTTTAAAATTTAGAAACTGATAAATAGTTGCATAAACATTTCATTATATATGCATGTTGGTCGCAGATGAAATTTATTTTTTAAATGTAGTGCATTTTATGTGAATATTTTCCCTTAACATGTGTTAATTTTTTTGAGATTTAGTATTATAATTTTTAAATATTAGGTTTATAATTTTTTATACTCCATAAAATACTGTTGAAAGACAAGAGTTTTATTTGTTAAAACTAGATAACATAAATAGTCTTTTGATTTATTTCATAGACTTTTGAAAATAGCATTTATAATTGTTCTAATTATCATGGAATAAATAGTGTTTTTGATTTGTCTAATTATCACTGGAAATTGTTTTTTTAAAGTGTTGAAAGTCAGGAGTTTTTTTTTTTTAAAAATGTAGTGCAATTCATGTGAACGCTTTGCCTTAACATATGTTAATTTTTTTTTCTCATGTATTATATCATTTTTTAATTTTTCCCAGCGTATTTTAGATTAATTCCCCCCTTCCATATATTGGGTATATTATGTACTATCTAGTTAAGTCTGTTACATAGATTAAATTATTTTTCCTGCCATTTTTTAGATTAATTTTTTTTTTCTGACATTTTTTGGAAGTATATGCTTCCAGTCGATGTCATTTATTGCTTGTATGTGTCAGCAGTATTTTTAGAAGTATTTTAAAATTCATAATGGCATCAAGCCTGTACTATATCAGTACCCTTTCTTTATATAATGAACCTATGGTTAGAAGCAAGAACACCCCTGCAGCCTAGAACACCTATATTTTCATTCTGTGAATTATATATCCAGATTGTAGAGCTGATCATACTGCTCAATAGCCATTATTCTGAACATAATGAATGCAAGTCCATGATTTCTTTTGTTATTCCTCCCTTTTATGCTTATACCTGTGCATCAAGTCATAACCCTATGTTGCCATATATCTAGCTCAGATACCAAAAAGTCCCTAAAAATAATAACTACATAAAAATATAATTAATGTTGATCCATAATGATGTAATAAATATTTTTGTTATTACTCTGTGGATAAATAATACAACA
This sequence comes from Epiperipatus broadwayi, assembly GCA_028023455.1. Lineage (NCBI taxonomy): Eukaryota > Metazoa > Onychophora > Udeonychophora > Euonychophora > Peripatidae > Epiperipatus > Epiperipatus broadwayi. Next base: position 16,630,259 of record JAQFVV010006204.1, read on the forward strand.
CATTTATTTTATTAATTATAATATCACCATCATTCATAATTCTTATATATCTGTAAAGTCCAGTAAACAGCTTCTAATCATAAAATGTACATAAGAAAGCCACTTTATTAATTTATTAATTATTAATAAACATTAATTTATATAACTTATTCATTGTTCTTTTCATTGCAGGTTGGAATTGTAGAATTAAGGTTAAATAATAGTTAAGAGTCTGGGTATATCCCAGAGATAAACAGATCTATATAAAAATAGGAACCTGTGGCAATGTCAAGAGTGGTAATTATTTAGTAGAGACTAGAAAGCCTAGGTAGGGGTTTCAATTAGCACCATGGGGTAGTGATACCCCCTATGCCTGCTGGTTGAGAGTGCCTGCTTGGTCTTTCAGTCTTGTTAGTAAAATTATACGTTTGACCATTACGGTTTTTTTTTATATAATATGGTGCTACCATTGTGAGACTTTGAACCATTTTTTATATGACCCTGAGGATATCTAAATGTTAATCAAAAAAGAGTGGTCCTGAAAAAAAAAGTTTTTGTATGACAAAGTTTTTTAACCATTCCCGACCCAAAGAGTTTGTTTTTCTGCTTTTCTTGTACACAACCCAGCCTTAAACCACTTCTCACAACCTCCCAAATTTTTTGTTTTAGTATTAAGTTGTTAATCTAAATAGCATATTATTTTATGAGTAGCTTTGGGATTTATAAACATATTTTGAAATTTTTGGTATTCTGATTAATGATTAAAAAATATATCTGTTAACAGGTGTCACACACAGATGGAACTAGTGCATATTTACATAAACACACAAATAAAATAAAGCACTATTAATCAAACATTAATAATGTATAATAAAAGACTTTTTGTATATTTCTTTGCAGGTGGATAGAGTGATCCAAGAACAATAAATAAATGACAAAATGCAAATTAGGAAATAAAATATGATGCAGGACAGCAATGGAAAATTTTTAAATAAGGCAGACAGTATAGGGAAAAGGAAAGTTTTTTTTTCTCAGCATATTTACCTGGAGCATAATAAGGTCTTGGAACAGGGTGTAATAATGCAGGAGGATAGTGCAGGGGAAGCAAACCATATGAAATAAAAAGAATACAAATAAACAAATGCCACACATAGGAGATGATGATAATGAAGAGAAATGGAGGGAGGCCAGACATGTTCTCCCAGAGAAAGTAATATGCAGTGGGAACATGGGGGAAAACCCCATCACATATTTAGAAAGTTTAAAAAGAAACTTTCTCTTTTTACAGATTAACAGATGTGCAGCAAATTGCACTCACCATGAACTATTTGAGAGGCACAGCTATTTAAACAGTACCAAAAATATTATTAAGGACATTTTGAATCCACAAAAGTCAAGGCTTACAGATAGTAAGATTTAGAGGTGACATCAGGGAAAACTCAATTAAATATATAGAAAGTTTAAAAGAGATTTTCCATTTGTATAAATTAAGTGATATGCACCAATAAGCTTTCATCAAATACTATTTAGTAGCATTTACCAAATATCATTTGGATGGAGTATCTAGATATTAATGGACATGCTTTATATGTCAACTACAGACATTTCAGCAGTACCAAGGGTTCTTATAAATATCCATTGGATCAACAAAAGGTAGATATCCACATTGTACCTGGTATCCCCAAGAGAAATATGCCAATGATGGAGTAGACAATCAGTCTCAAGAGGATCAGTGGTGAGTGTGGCTAATACACTTTATAACTGCACAATAACTTCTAAGGGCTGTTAAACTTTATGTATTACCTGGCAAGCAGCATCTTTTATGGAGCAACAAAGATCAAGAAGCACATCATATTGCTAACCAAGATTTAAGTCCACTAATAACAGATTTACCAACAACAAGGGAGATGATGAATAATGATGAAGACCAAGAAGAACACAATTGCACATTGGTAATCAAGATTCAAACCATCTAAAAAAAGAAGTACCAACACTGAAAGTGGGGATCAGTAACAAGAAAAACAAAAAACAAGCATGACTTCACTTCTGTAAATCTGATTCAAGCTCACTAAAGACATATTTGGCCATACAAATAAATCCATCAATATTTACAAAGATCAAGTGGAGGTAAAAAAATGATTGGCATAAATGGCTGAATGAAGAATGAAAAGGAGACCAATGAATCCACACTGTTTTAAATTAGGAGATCAGGTATTGATCTGGGCCAATCAAACAAGTAACATGCTAAGGAACCAATATAAGAAATTCCTTCCATTGTACAATGACTCATATACAATAAGAAAGAAATGTGGAGAGAAGATCCAAAAGGATTAAATGGTTCATTTTAATGCCAGAAGCCTTAAACCATACCATGGCCAAATCATACAATCTGGGTGGATAACAGTGAAAAATATACTAAAAACTAGACAAATGATAAAGGAGAAATCTATAGAAATATTAGTGAATATAGAATAATTATAATAGAATTTCATAACAAACACGCACAAATACAGCAGAAGGAGAAACATGCAGTGATCATTCAATTCCACACCAGTTTTTTTGTCAGTTATTTTTGGTGTAACTGGATAAATAAGAATTAGTGCATATATGCATGCATATGCTTGCTTCATTTTTTTTTATAATTCTGCCAACTTTCTCTTAAATCCTCACACACATCTATAATCAGTGCATGTGTGTGTGTACAATTGCATATTCATATTAAAATAGAAATAGACTAAATGCAAGTTAAAAGAAATAATTATGCAATGTAAAGTTAAGAGAACAATCAAAAGGAGTTTACTAATGGAATTAATCTATTAATTAAGTAAAATCAGTGCCTTACTTTAAAATCAATTACAAGAAGCAGCAATATAATTATGCTTCACCACCTTTGTAATGAATACACAATAAAAAGGTACTAAAGTCAAAACAAAAACAAAGAAGGCAGGAAATAAAGATAAGATAAAATAAGAAATAAAAATAAGTAAGAGAAAAACTAATGGAAAAGCTATTAACTTATAAACCCATTAAAATCCATCTCATAAATTGAAAAAGTCTCCCAAGGCAAAATAAAGATTAGAAGAATTTGAAAAACACATGGTTATAAGTCTTGTCTAGGTTCTTCTTGTCTTGAGATCAGAAGTCATAACATAATCTTAAAAGCTACATATCTAATGATGATCAAAATGTTGGCTTTTCCAGTGTTGTTGGAGAGGGAAAATGATGTCCTGTAGATGAGGTCCAGTGAGAGAGAGAAGTATAATGTGCTCCAGTAATTCCAATGTTGTTAGATAGACCAAGCTGCCTGCCTTCTATATAACTCATTACAATTGACAGAGGTTTTCATAGTATGATGTGTCAGTAGCATGGAAAAGTTACTATATATATATATATATATATACATAACTCATCCAGACCATTAATATATATATATATATATATATTAATGGTCTGGATGATGATGTTTGGGAAAGAGGGTCACATCTAACTACAATTGGATCTAGGGTCTTTAGATTGATGCTGGACTCAGTGCGATGAAGCACACAACTTATGATTGCAACCATCTCCAATAGACCAGCTCAACATTCACTTATTAAATCTAGAGATAATTTGGGTCAGTTCATCCACATTTCATCCCTCCTTTGTTTTTGTAATGCCTTAGTATTTGAACTCAGGAAGAATTTGCCTTTGACTCTATTAACAGGGATGTACCTATACAGACTTATGATTAGACTACTTCATAAAAGTCACAATTAGTGAAATGCATTTACCTAAGATCTTTCTATTATAATTATAAAAGAGTGATGTGTGTGTATACATAAGGCATTGGCTTTATTGATGAATGCAATGATTGATTTAATAAACCAGAGTCTATATGAGTTTAACAGATTTTATAACATTTATTGAAAAAAATATGTTAAGATTGAGAATTTGAATGATCTAAAAGTCTGAACAATATTTACAAATATAGGTAACATAAAAAAATATACATATAGTTTAAATGTCAATAATGAGCATCTATCATGTCAATAGATTTAATAATCTACAGTTACCTATCTCAGCATCCCAATAATAGAGGTTCATTTCAAAGACATTTTTATATACAAGGTTTAAAAAAAAAGATAAATTTGGTTTTAGTGAACTCGGATCTGACTAGCTAAATTAACATGATGTTTGATATATATACATATTCAGATTGCGGTCTGGTTCCATTTGTTGGACCCCCTTTTTTCTCTAAGTCAAATGTAATTCATAACATGACAGAAAAGTAGATTCATTCAAAGGGTTAATCATTCATCCCAAATAAGTTCTAAATAACAACTATTAGTTAAACAAATAACATAACTTTGTTCGGTCAACGTGTGTGAAATTAATGTTCTATAAATAAAATCTTATATCTAATAATGATAATGAGTGACAGTCAAGTACTAAGAAAGGGGGATGAACCTAAATTTTATTTAAAAAAAAAGGATTTTAGCTACACTTAACCTTCCCTCCCTTCGCTTCTTGCCTCTCCTAAAATGAATCTCCAAAAATGTTGAATTGGAGAATTTACGTTCCCAAGTAATAAGGATGAAATAATAATAAAAAAATAACAATGCATACATAGGTGCTTAAAAATAAAAAAAATCATCAAAATATCAGTTCTTATCTCCATAATAAAGCTGCTTATCTTTCCTCCATTTGTAGAAATTTAGAAAGATTAAAGTAAAACAGCACAATTTGAGAAGAGGTTGTTTGCTTGGATAAGTTTCCTTTTTAGCAGCACATATTGTCTTGTCCTCCAAAACAATTAAAACTTAAACAACTTGTTTGTAGAATTCAGCAAGTAAGCTTAATAATATGTCCAATTGATAGTGTTGATGAAAAAGTGACCATTGTGTTTTCAAAAACTGACCCGTTTATACTCATTTTAGAGTAACATGTTATTCCAATTAGGATAATTAACAGAAAGGGGGTTATTACAATTATCAGGAATTTAAAACATTTGATATCAGAAATGTTTATATATAATTTAAATAAATGCAGAGAAAATGATTTCACGTGTTTTCTTTTATAGGAAAAATTATATATATCTTTTTTTAATATAGGTATTTGTTAATAGAAACATTTGAAATTAAAGATATCTAACTTCAAATAGTAACATAAAAAAAGAAAAAATAACTTCTTTATTTGTTTTTTTAATAAAAGGTTAACAACAGATAAATTTACAAAATTTAGGCTTAACTTTTTAAGATCGGTGGTTGGAAAAATAGAAACCTTGGTATTAACATATTCTTAAAAATAAAAATGCAATTATACAGCTTTAAATACATAAAATAGTTTAGTTTTCAGAAGGAACTTTATTGAACTTAATAATTGTACAAATAGAATTAAAAAAACAGGAATACCAATACATATATCATCATGACAACTTAACATTTACAAGAACAATCATGAGGAAAAAACACAAATATATAAACAAATGTATACAAAAAAATTATACCGTTACCAGGTTAAATATTAGTAATAAAGAGACCAAAAATGTATTATTGTTCAACACTTAAGGATCTCAACTGTCCATTCTCCACTCTGTCTTTTACAGCATGATCATTTTATGTAATCAAGTTTTTATTAGATTTCTTTGTCAAATTTTTCCTCTTATTTCTTTACAGGCTTGAGCGTAGTCGCATTAGTGACCACATGGATGTGTGCATGTTTGTTGATGAATTTTTTTCATCCCTTAGCCTTATTATTTCTATTTTGTTCCAAAAGATATTTGGATGCTTCCTTGTGTTTGTATTATATGTAAATGTGCATCTGGTACGTTATAGTGAGAATAGTGTAAATATGCTGGCTCTAATGTGTGCAAAGTTATCTTTCACATAGGATTGAAGAAGCGTTTGTATAGTATACTTTCTATTTTTAAATAAATTGGGAATTACAGCCGGAATATTATCTAATGTTAGTACAAGAAAAAAATATATGTGACTGAGGTTCTGTTTCTCTTTTGCAAAGCCTGCACACATCATCAATGTTAATACAATTCCTTTTATAACGAAATAAATTTAGGTTGGTAATGCGTAAATGTTTAGTTTAAGTAGAAAGTCATAGTATTTCGGTTCTAGAAACCAATATTTAATTTTTTTTGTTAATTGTTTGTTTATTGTTTATATTTTAAAAAAGTTTATTATTGTCATTTGAAGATAGAGGATAGATTAGTATTTATATTTCCCAATACCTATACTTAGTTTTTCATGTCCAGATCACTGAACTTGTGATATTTAGCAATATGACGTGATAATATCAACTAACCCTTTAGAATTACAATAAATATTTTTTTTAGATACTAGATTGTACCTGTACTTATTTTTTATGCAAAATAAATGGTGACAATATATATATATAAATTTTGCAAATAATACCAGTTTAAAAATATCGTATTATTAGGATATAATATCCTTTATTAGTTGAAATCACTTTACTTAGTTTTAACAAAATATTTTTACTTTATTTTGTTTTTTAAATTAAAAAAAAAAAAAAGGAAATATATATATTTCTACTAGTTTTTAGCAAAAAAGTAATTTTTTAAAAAAAAAAATACATATTAACTTCTATAATTATGAATATTCAAAAATGGTATTTTAAATAATATATTTATATTTTTAAAAATATACTCTTTATAAAATATTTTGCTAACACTATTGTAAGTGTAATCATTCAAAAAAAAGACAATTTAACAGAGGATGCCAATAAGGTTTATACATTTTTTCTACATAAATTGGATTATTCTAAAAGCTGAGGAATAAACTTCTGATTGTAATTACTTTACTTTTATAATGTGAATAATTAAAAAAATGATATTAATACATGAATATTATAGTAAAACAATTTTTGTTTCACTCTGAATAATATGTGAATTTTTCAAATATTATGCATTATTAAATTTTAAAAAAATCTAATTCTTTTAATATCTATTGGTATAAAGTGCCATGCCAGTTTTTAATCCTGAATATAAATGTGATAACTACTTTATTTTTCCAGGAATCTTTATATTGTTAATTTTCAAGCAATCTACTTGTTTTTAAAATAAATTGATATTTATAATTAGTTTCTTTGAAAAGGAAATATATATACATTAAATTAAACATAGCTCAAAGAATATATGTAATCAAAGGGAGTAAATCACCCTCCCACAGGCTATAAATTAAAAGCACCCTAAACGTTGAACAAAGGATCAAGAATAGAATTAACAGAAGCTCCAAGAATAATTGGGTTCATTCTATTCTTGATCCCTTTGTTTAACATTTAGATTCTGTTTGAATCATAGCATGAGGGAGGGAGATTTACACTCTTTACTTACATATATATCATCTACACCAATACAGATATGTTATTCATTAATTAAGATTTAAAATGTATATTTGGATTGGAGATCATTTTTAAATTTAATAACTAATTAGTAACATCATTAATATATTTACATAATATGGTTTGTGTCAATGTTGTGAGTACAGAAATTTGACACTTATAATTCAATTTATATTAATTTGCTAGCTACAAATGTTGACGTGATGAAAACATTTGTGAAATATTGTAATATGGGTCACATAATAAGTACTGTTTTCACATGAAATTGTGCATCTTGGCAATTGTTTGCCTTTCTCATATGGCTTTGATCATATGTTTCAGGAATGTGTAATAAAATAGAAGTTTGCAACAGGTTAATAGAGAAAATTTGTCAAGCCTCAGTGGAATTGTCAATTAGTAGTAATTGTTAGTTTTCTGGTAACATCAAAAGCTAAATTTATATCTGTTTACATTTATATAATTTTCTTATGATTGTTTTTTATTATAATAACAATCCATGAAAATATTTAAATAGTTCAACAGATATATATTGAAATAATTTTAAGAATGTGACAATATCTGTTATATTTTATTTTTGAAAAATCACAGTCAGATAATATAAACAGAGAACAATGGAAATAGTAAACTGCAAACCCTTTTTGCATCTAAAAGGTAACCACTTTTAAATGAAATCTCTTGATATTTATAGAGGTAATGTGATCCAGTAAATGTATAAATATTTAAGAAAACAAAATTTTACAACTTTCCCTATTTTCCTTATTATAGTAGATTTTTTCACTAAGAGTTGAATGTTATAAATTAATAATTTTTAACAGATAATATTGTTACAATATTTTCAAGAATGTGGAAATACATGATCTATTTTATTTTATTTCTATGTGATATTTCTAAAACAAAATTGAACAGATATTTCCACATTCTTAACAATATTTCAACAATAGCATCTCTTTGAAAGTATTAATTTGTACCATTAAAATCTTAGTGGAAGATTAAGTTTACTATAGCACTTTATCTCTGTAAATATCAAATGATTGTGCTTACAGTTTATTAATTTCATTGGTCATTATCTATATCATCTTATTGTGATTTTTCTAAAATAAAATAAAACAGATATTTTCATATTTTTAAAAATATTTCAACGCATTAACATCTATTAAAAATTATATATATATATATATTAAGCAAAATAATGTTCAAGGTTAAATGGGTTTATAAATAACAAAAATACCAGTCAACACTTAGACAATCCCAATATAAATAACAATCAAGAATTTCAAACTGTTGTCAAAAGGAGGTTGCCTTGACAACAGTTTGAAATTCTTGATTGTCATTAATATTGGGATTGTCTAAGGGTTGACTGATTTCTAATTGATATTTATATTGTACCAGACACTCAATCTATCCTGATCACAAAGGATGCCACCAGGTCACTACGTACCTGGAAAAATTTATTTACTGTGATCAGAATGGATGATGATGGTTTGCACTGATGAGATTCAGGGAGAAACAAGAGATCTTAAGTATTGTTTAGACAATTGAGAAATAAAAGCACTGAGACAAACATCAGCCAAATTAAGTTTAAACACATTTTAAAAATTTTATTAAAAAGAAAAAACTTATTAGAAAAAGTTTATAAGATAACAAATAGAGTTATATCAGGCTTGTACCAGAAAGATGAAAATGCAATGCTCTGGCAGACAGACTGATCTTCTAATAGCGAATTATAAGGGGAGGGAGAAAATTTCTTTCAGCAGAGAATTCATCTAAACATTGGTTTTTCCATTCACAGATATGAAAACAAGACATTCTTGAAATAAATCAATGAAACCAGCATCAGCGAGCTTTTCTAGGCCCAGAAAATGGGTTGGAACAAAGAACATCATATGCCTGTAGAAGCTGCATCTTACACTATGTTCAAAGCAAAGATGATTGATTTACCTCAAGAACAAATAAAAACATGGTTTAGAATGAAAGAAAAACAGACAATTAACAGGTGAATCCCCAACCAAACGATTGGCCAAAATGAATAATCACTAAAGGTCTCAATAGGAGACAAGTAAATCATTAGAAAACCAGTTACATCTGCTCAAGCATTTCAAGAAAATGAATTACAAATAAGTCGACAAGCTAAGTTCTGAGTACACACTCTGATAACATTTAGTCACACATAAAAGATAAAAATAAATATAGAAAGCTAAATGTAAACATTCCTAGATTTTTATAAGTTAGTTTATCAGAGAGTGCATATGACCAAAAAATCTTAAAGCATTAAATACTTTAGCAGAAAGAAATTTTCTCTCACCTGTAATTTACAAAGGGATAAATATTATCTTGCTGCTGGCGACTTATAAAATTACAAAAAAAAAAAAAAAAACAATTCCAGTTTTCGCTTTCAGAGACATAAGAAAAGAAGAAATGAAATCTCCACATACGGAAAACTAGAACAATAAATGTGAGAAATTGCCAGCGAAAAAATTTTGTGGTTTGCAAAAATGCAAACACAGTATTTAAAATCAATTATTGGATAATAAAATAATTACACGTGAGCATTTAAAAATATACAAGACTGCTGAAGCATTTAAAAAAAATTTAGGCATAAAAAAATACAAACTCACTCATCACTCTCCAATAAACAAAATTGAAAGCAAACTTGGAATCGTAAAACTAAGATTCCAAGACACACTACAAAATACAATAAAAAAATAACAAACATTAAATATGAAGTTAAATATTGATTAAGAATACAGATTTATGTTTAAGATTGAGCAGAGATTTAACTAAAAGAATTTACCCTGGCAAGAATAAAAGAAAAATATTTACTTTACGGTAAAGCAAAGTACGCGTAGAGTGAGCACTTTTATTTCAGTTCATATTTCAGGTGTGTTGACACAGCAAGTACAAGGGCATTGGGGATCCGGTTTCTTTTAGATGTTCATGGCATGACTGAAGGAAAGTTAGAAGTTAGGGATTAATCCTTTGGTTAAGTTAGCAAGACATCTTGTTGATGGCAAAACATAGAGTAGTAGATTTTGACATCTTGTAAAGCAACAAAGTCTATTAACAATTGGAAGTTTTTGGAAGGAATTAAATGTCCAAACTGCAACCCAAAACACTATGAATCTCAATATGATATAATCAATATGTTTAAAAGAATACTGAACCTCACTTTGAAGTCGCATGTTAGCCAAGAATAAGAGCAAAAACTATTGTCCCAAAATTTGTGGGGTCATTTATACCACACTACATTTCCCATGAAAACCTTTCCTGTTGTCAAATTCTACTGCTTAGGCAGGGCAAATATCAATCTCCCACTCAATCTAATGAAGAATTCTAACCAGGGACTATTTTAAACAAAAACAACAACACAAAATTAAATCTCCACTTTTAGAATGAACTTAAAATGATTAAAATAAAAGCAACAGGAATGTAATCAACACGTTTGCTTGTTTTTAATTAAATTGATTAAAAACAAGTAGTGAAAGTAAACTATTTTAAAATCAATTCTATAAACATTAAAATGATCTATTTTAAATATAAACGAGTATGTGTTTTAATACATGTACTCTTTTTAAATAATAATAATAATAATAATAATAATAATAATAATAATAATAATAATAATAATAATAATAATAATAATAATAATAATAATAATAATAATAATAATAATAATAATAATAATAATAATAATAATAATAATAATAATAATAATAATAATAATAATAATAATAATAATAATAATAATAAAAAATTAACATTAAACATTTAATGAAAATTAAAAGTTTTTTTTAATTTTAGTAATAAAACCATTGAATCAGATATCAATCCGGTTCAATATATATGAAGTTAAGTTTAAATATATCTAAAATATGTAAATATGAAGTTAAATTATAACAAGTTATGTATTTTTTATTAGCTTAAAGAGTGGAATGTTTTAAAATGAATCATAATAAGAGAAGGGTTGGTCTGATATCTGTAGTAATGGATGGTTACGATATAATAGAACTAAGATGAATGATGTACTGATAAAAACTTGGAAAAATATATATAAACATGAATGCTTACATTTGTTCTTATGCTAATTATGTTATTTTGTTGTTTATATTTGATATTGATAGCCTAATCATTCAAATATGAATTTTCATAATTCAAATTAAACACCAATATTTCAAATCCCTTAAGTGTTGATTGTTTTTGAAAATTTTACTAATTAGAACAAAATTACTCAAATACAGTAGTTATAATGGTATAAAGATAGTGAATGTTATTTGTTTACCAAACTCATCATAAATTAGATATCTCACATAAATTTATTATTATTATTATTATTATTATTATGATGATGATGATGATGATGATGATGATGATGATGTTTCAATAAAGGCTTTATTGATCTCAATGGTTTACATAAGTTTACATCTAGAAAATTTGAAATTTAACATACAATGAATAATATTAGGGTAAACACATATAAATGAATTTAGTGGTTACACTTTGTGGTTAATGGACTTTAACAATATAAAAAATAAAAAAGCAAAAATAATCAGAGTTCTAAAGTTTGAGGAGCTTATTTAGTTTTGTTCACATGTCACTTTGAATGTTAGTTGTATGATAGTTTTCTTTGCAGCATTCACAGCATTGATGGTTGTTTTAACAATGACCATGTTGCTGCATATAAGTGGGGGTTGGTTATTATTTTATCTCTATTTTGAATGTGTAGCAGTTTGTTGCTAAATGTAGCTGGGTGTCATCTGGTGTTATTGCCAATTAAAAAAGTACATCGGGTGCACCAGTACACATATGGAACAAATGTGGCTGCCCTAATGCTAGGTATTGATCTTCCCTGAAAATCAGCTATTATGTGATTAATGATTGTACCCAGTTTTCTGTAGGTGTTACACATCATCTGTTGTGTTTGGTTAAGTGCTACACATTGATAAATAAAGTGGTCCAGTGTCTCTTCTGCTCGATGGCAGAGTCCACGGAAGGGGTCAATAGATATATACATTCTTTTATAATAAAGAAAGTGGGTTGTTGGCAAGGCAATGAGATTGATTTTCATGATAAAATCAAAGTATTTGGGCTCTAGAGCCCATTTTTTATATTCCTTGAGTAGTCTCTTGTTGTTAATTCCTAGCATAGGTTGTATAACATTAGTATCTGCTTCTCTGTGTATTAAACCATAAATATCCCAGTATGAATACTTATGCAAATACTGTTCTGGAATTTTGTCTGTGGTTTTGCATTGGTATATAATGTTGGTGAAAAAGGAACCTTTTGGAGGTGGTCTATCTGTTGGAGTAACTTCTAGCAAGTGGTTAATTTTTGGGTGTTTGGCAAGTATTGTGATTATTGAATTCCTTAACTTTTGTAGATGAAAAATATTGATGTTGTGCAAGCCAAGTCCATTTTTTATTAGGGGTTGGCTAAGTTTTTTTGTGGAAATTGCTACTGTTTTTCTGGCCCAAAGTAGTTTATTATATATGGTTTTAATTTTTGAAATGAACCCATTTGAGAATGAAATAACCGGTACATAGTAAGTTGTTGTTGTTGTTGTTGTTGTTATTATTATTATTATTATTATTATTATTATGATGATGATGATGATGATGATGTTTCAAAGCAAAACTTTATTGAGTCTAAAAAGTTACAGAGTCACATATAGTACTATATTGATTTGTTACAAATGCAAAACAAATTACAACAACTTTCAGTATATAAGTCTTTATCAATTCTGCATACTTTCTTTCTTGTTTTTAAATTTGGTCTTCTATTTAGTTCAGTTTATGCTTGCATCTCTTTGAAGTTGGAAAAAAAGCTAATGTTGAATATGTCATCATCTATCATATTAGACTTTATATTTTATAGACTGATGGATGTAGATTAAGTGTCTGGTTTGGGTTTAGTATATTATAAATGTCCCAGTATGTATACTTGCTGTCATTATTGAGTGATATTTTGTTGTATATTGGCTTGAGTTCTTCAATCAGTGTGGATAGATATCCATATGAAGGGGGTGGTCTGTCTGTGGGTATTATACTAATTACACACTCCAGGTCTGGAAATCTTTTTATGGTTGCTGTTATTAGATTTACTGATTTCTGTGTGTAAAAAACATTGATTGTATGGAGTCCAAGTCCATTGCTATGTGGTGGTCTGCTCAGATTTTTTAAAGAGATTGCCACTGTCTTTCTCTTCCATATTAGTTTGTTACAGATTGATAAGATTTTGGATATGAATGTTTTTGCAAATTTGATTATAGGTGTGTAGTAGGTAATTTTTGTAATTATAAATTGATTAAATAGTGCTACCTTTGTGTATATTGGCAGGTATGACTTTTCAAGTGAGGCTGTGATTTTTTCAGCATCTTTTTTTAAATTTACTTTGAAATTTTTTGCCTCATTCTGTTGGTTCCAAGGTAGAATGGAAAACCAAGGAAAGCAGATGGTTTACCATTAAACATCTCTGTACAGTGCTTGTCTGTGTATATTGACCATGCAGCAGTTTTATTTGTGTTAATTTTTAAATTAAAATTTGAGGTATAATTCTTGATTATCTCTTGTAATATGGGGAGGTTCTTTTTAGAGGGGAGGAAAATGGTTACATCATCCATATAGGCTATGCATGATATATTTAAAGCAGTGTTTGGGATTTGAATGCCTTTTATTTTTTTCTGTATTTCTATTAATAGAGGATTTATATATATTGTAAAGAGCAAGGCACTGAGGAGGAATCCTTGTAGGATGGATTGACTGGGTCTGAAGGCTGGTGAATTTTTCCCATTCGATGTGATGTGAATTTCACAGCTGAGTAGCAGATTGGCTATTATATATAGCAGGGATGGAGGTATTGTTGTTTTTTTCAGCACATCTAATAATTTGGCTATAGGCACTGAGTCAAATGCTGCCTCAATGTCTAGTTGAACTATAATTGGTGCATATTTCTTTCTTTTTTTTACTACTTCGATTATTGTTTTGTACATTAAGGCACCCTGGCCAATGGATGATCCTTTTTTGGCATATTGTGCTGATGATAACACAGGGAGTATATGTTGTTCTATTTTCTCCTTTATTACTCTTTCAATAATTTTTATTCCTAAAGGTCCCATTGAAATTGGTCATAGATTAGAAAAAGATAATATTGCTGTTGGTTTTTTGTTAAATGGAACCATTGCAATTGGGTATAGACTTTGTATGTTGTAAATTTTTTGGGATATGTAATTGGCTAAATCGCACAGGTATTTGGCTGTGAAGTGACTAAGAAGTTTGAACACAAATTTTGGAATTCCTTGTGGTCCTGGGTGACATGCGTTTGTTATTGTTGCAAGTTGAATTACAATGTCAGTTGTTTTTATTGGTGTGTCTGTTTCAGGGTCTCCAAATATGTCTTCATTTGGTATGTACACTCTTTGTTTTGCATTTTTTTTAAGTGGTGATATATTGGGTTTATTATGTTAGGTCCAGCTGTTATAGAGCCATCTATTTCAAGTGCCATAGGCACTCTGACTGTGGATGGGTATCCCAGTGCCCACTGTATGTATGCTCTGGTCCAAGTATGTTGTTGGGTAAGGTATATATTTTTCTTTTTTATTGCTACATATTGCTTTAGTGTGTTGCATGTATTGTTGTACATTTCTGTAAGTTTTTTTATTTGTGTTTGATTATCTGTAGTTGGTCTGGAAATGGTTATTCTTTTATGTAGTTCATCTGCCAAAGCTAATAATCTGGTGGAGGGTGTTGAATTGCAGGTAATATGATTGATGTTGAAAGAAAGTATATTGGTGAATGCTATATACTTTTGTACTGGATCGAGTGACATGTTTTGAAGTTTTTGGAGCATTATATATATTTCTGAATATAGGAATTCAGTTGTTTGTGCTAGAAGAAGTATTCACATAGTCTTTTGAAGGGCTATTGTTGTATTCTGTATTTTTGTTAGGTCGAGGGTGATGAACTGGGCAGCATGATCTGAGATTATAGATGGACAGAGTTCAAGATTAAAATAATGATGTAACATTGGTGAGTAGAAACACAAATCAATAAGTGACTTATATCTATTGTTATTAAAAGATATTGAGTTTAATGGGAGAAAACCTTCAGCACTCATAAGTGGGATTGTTATTTGATGGATCCATTTGGTGACAAAAGTTTGGTAGGTCATGTTGAAATCTCCCAGAAGTATTATGAGATTTGGTGTTGCTGTAAGCATTGAATTTATTGTTGCTATTATTCTGGAGATGATGACAGGACCTGGTGGTATATAGACAAATACTAGGTTAAGTGTGATATTTTTTTGATGGAGTGTTATTATGATAAGATTAACTCAATATATATAATTTTAAAAGAATCAAAAGGGCAGTTGTGGGATATAATTATACCTGTGCCACCTGATGGTGATGATGATTGTCTTGAGCAGGCACAAAACCCTTGGCTGACTAAATATTTTGAAGGATCAATTTGAGAGCCACTCTATATTTTTGTTTCCAATAGCCCCAGGATGTGTGGTTATGTTGTATGTAACCATTTTTTGAGTTCAAAAATTTTTTGATGGCATTTAAGCCTCTAATGTTTAGAGATCCAATTTTTATCTTCATGTTACAGGATAATTTTATAACAGGGTAATGATTTTTATTGATTTTTCAATTCTAAATTTTTGTTTATATTGCAGTAGATGGATGCTGATACATATTTAAGATTTTGTAGGGTTTATTATCAGTTTTTCTTTCATTTAATATTGGTTCAGACTCTATACAGGCAATTTGTGATGAAACTGAACAGTTGTCCATTTGTTGTAGGCTTAAATCCATTCTATTTCATCATTTTCTAAGTTGTATATGTCTGATGAGTTGTGCTTTTGGTCTGTTTTTTTGCCTTTTTGGATTCATGGTTTTTAGGTGGTCTACCTGGTTTTCTTTTTCCCTCTGGTGTATTCTCTTGAATGGGTGGAAGAGGAGGTTCTATTGCATCCATTATGTTTGGATGCAGTTTTGTTTATTATTGTGGTTTGTTTTATTATTGGTGTACTTATATTATCTTGATTTATATTTTCATTATATAGCTGTGTGTGTTTATTTTCTGTTTGTTGATTTTTACTTGGTACATCTTTTATTTTATTGAGTTGCTGATCCTGTAATATGTGGTTTCTTGAGAGTTATTTTCGTTTGAATCTTGGGTGTCTATGTTAGTTTTTGTGTTATTATTTTTTTGGTTAGTTTTTTGGATTGCAATTCTGCTCCATTATCATTTTTGTTCGTGGGTGTTTGAACCTGTTTTTTTCCGGTTTCTATTTTTGGGTTGTCAATTGATGTAGTGTTATTAGAATATTTTTTTTCATCATCAGTGGGTTGTTCTGAGGAGAGGAATTTGTTTTGTTCACAGTGATTGCCTTTTGTGTTATTGCACTGAGTTGCTAGGTGGCCTCTCTGTCCACAGCCAAAACAATGTGGTTTTAAACCTCTTATGTGAAGAGAGAGTGTTGCTTCTTGATCTGTAATTTGTGTTGGGATCGTGGCAGCATCTATGTTTTTATAGAGTTTATTTTAAATTCAAAACGATTACTACATATCGGTATAGGTGTGTCTTTTAAATAAATTGGCTGTAGGGCAATTACTTTTCCAAATGGGTTTATCATTTTTTGAAAATCTTGTAAGTTGTATTTAAGATAAGTATTTTTTAGCACTCCAGTAATAATATTTTTCTGGTTTTCATCT
Organism: Epiperipatus broadwayi; assembly: GCA_028023455.1. Classification (NCBI taxonomy): domain Eukaryota; kingdom Metazoa; phylum Onychophora; class Udeonychophora; order Euonychophora; family Peripatidae; genus Epiperipatus; species Epiperipatus broadwayi. The sequence continues at coordinate 16,647,297 of JAQFVV010006204.1, forward strand.
ATAATTACGAGTGCGTAATTATCGAGTGCTAAAATAGTGGACTGAAAACGTTCTTTTTGCTGCTGAGTATAAAAATCATTGGTTATATATCGCGAATTTGGATGGTCTGCGATACAAGAGATTGTTTCCCATAGTTCATTTTGAGTAATTGCTTCATATAATAAAGCTTTTGGGAAATGATATAATGAGCAATGATTATCTATTACTGCAAGTACTAGCGATGTTGGTAAAAAAAAACCTGTGAAAAGTTTCAAATAACATACGAGGCACCGTATCATTGAAACGGTCCATCACATTTTCAATCGTTTCTTTTGTCCAGATTGCAGCTGTGGGTTGACGTTCCTCTTGAGTATGTAGATCTAGATTTTTTATATCATTTGTATTTGTTCTTCGGAAATGCGGTATTTGGGTTGGTGCTGTAATATTGCTGTTGCTTTTAAGTATTTTTGAATACGAAATAGGTGATGTTGAAACTAACGATGTTGTTAATTTCGTATTGGTGCTTAACTCGCTCACGCTTGACTGGGCAGTAGCCATGATTTATTATTCTGACTCAAGTCAGTTTTTTTAAAAAAAAAATATGAATACACACCGATATTTTCTTTAAAAATACTCTATTAATCTATTATTAAATTTGATTTGTTATGTACTACATTTGTTTTGCGAATAACAAGTTGAAACAAAAGAAAAATATAAATACTTTCATCGGAGAGCTTAAAGATTGCTTCTTACCGCAGCAGAGATTATTATTATTATTATTATTATTATTATTATTATTATTATTATTATTATTATTATTATTATTATTATTATTATTATTATTATTATTATTATTATTATTATTATTATTATTATTATTATTATTATTATTATTATTATTATTATTATTATTATTATTATTATTATTATTATTATTATTATTATTATTATGTTTCAAAGAATTTTATTAAACAAATGTTACATAGATTCTTTACAACAGACGATTTTATTCTGTTATATAGGCAATCATAGGACTTTGGAACAAGTTCTAAATTTTAAAATATTTTACATTTTAAATAATCTGTTTGATGGTTATTCTGTTATAGGTTTGATGGCTGTCTTATGAGTGACCATGTTGCTGCTGCAATGTCTGGAGTGCTAATTTTGTAATCACGCTCTTTTATTTGTTGAAGTTTTTTGTAAATGTTGCTGGATGTCTTCTTGTATTGTTACCAAATGTAAATGAGAATCTTGTGCACCAGTATGCATATAGTAAAAAAGTTATTGCTCTTATTGTTAGGGTAGAGTTTTTTTTAAAAGATTGTAATATGTTTATTAATGATGTATTTTTCCTTTGGTAAGTTTCTATTAACAATTTGCGTATATTGGATAAACTTGTGCATGAATAGAATATATGCTGTTGTGTCTCTTCTGCTGTATGGCAAAGATTGCAAAAAGGATCAATGTTTTTATATAGACCTCTGTATCGAAGGAAATATGATGTTGGTAGTGCATAAAGGTTTATTTTTAATATAAAATCAAAATATTTTGGTTCTAATGACCATTTTTTGAATTTTTTCAATAATTGATAATTGCTAATTCCAAGCGTTGTTGTTTGTGTGTCTCCAGGATTTTCTGGGTATAATAGTTTGTAAATTTGCCAGTATGAATATTTATATGTTGCTTCTATGTTAATTTGAGTAGATATTGTTGTGACACTTTGTATTAGTGAAGATAAATACTGTGAATTTGGAGGTGGAGTATCTGTTGGTGTAATTGTGAGCAAACATTTTAGTTTAGGGAATTGTCTTATTGTTGATGCTAATATGTTGATTGATTTCTGTATATGGAATGTGTAAATAGTGTGCAGTTCTAAACCATTGTTTTCTGTAGATTTGCTAAGAGATTTAGTGGATATTGCAATGGCTTTGCATCCCCATAGTAGTTTAGTGCATAATGATGATATTTTTGATTTGAAATGTTTAGAGAAATTTATTATTGGAGAAAAATATGTTATTTTTGTGGTAATTAACATGTTGAATAATTGAACTTTTGGGTATATGGATAGGTATGCTTTTGATAAAGAGTTTGAAATTTTGTTTATGGATTCAAATAATTTGTTTTGTATATTTTGCCTCATACCATTTGTTCCCAAGTAAAATGGAAATCCAAGAAAAGGAGTGGGTTTGCCTTGAAAGTATTTAGTATATGTTTTGGTTGTATATATGAACCAAGCTGCTGTTTTATTAGGATTGAATTTTAGTTTGAATTCAGATGACTATTGATCTAATATTTTTTTGTAGTGTTGGAAATTCTTTGCGTGATTTTAAAAAAATTATGATATCATCCATGTATGCTAAACATGGAATATTTTGTTGTGTGTGTGGAATTTGTATTCCAGCTATATTTTGTTGTATTTTTCTTATTAGTGGATCTATGTAGAATGTGAAGAGGAGAGAACTTAGTGGTGATCCTTGTAAAATAAATTGTGATGGAGTGAATGATGTTGATTTCCTTCCATTGAGTGTGATATGAATTTGTCTATTAAGGAGAAGATTGGCAATTACATAGAGTAGTGTAGGTGGTATTGTGGTGTTGGCTAATTTATTAAGAAGTATCTTGATTGACACTGAATCAAATGCTGCTTGAATATCTAATTGTACTGCTATTGGTGCATTTTTTTTTGCTTTTGAATTGTAGTCATAATAGTTTTAAAGAGTAATGCTGCTTGTCCTGTAGATGATTCTTTTTTTTCAAATTGTAGAGGTGATATATTATTATTATTATTATTATTATTATTATTATTATTATTATTATTATTATTATTATTATTATTATTATTATTATTATTATTATTATTATTATTATTATTATTATTATTATTATTATTATTATTATTATTATTATTATCATCATCATCATCATCATCAAGGGTTGTGCTGAATGTTTGGTAGCACCATTGCATTATATCATTAATTTATCAATTGAGAAAACTATTATTCCTGATATATTTAAGATAGCTAAGATTATACCAATTTTTAAAAAAGGGGATAGATCTGATTCTGGTAATTATAGACCTATTTCAATTCTGTCACCTTTTGCTAGAATTTATGAAAGGTGTATTTATAGTAATATTATTGTAGATATAATTAAGGTATTACCTAGTTATCAGCATGGTTTTTTACCTGGTAGATCTCCTGAAACTAATTTAATGGTGATATCTGATCATATTGCTCATGCCTTATCTGATCAGAAGCAATTAGATGTTGTATATTTTGATATGACTCAGGCATTTGACAAAGTTTCATATATTAGACATTTGTATAAACTTAAAATGTTGGGTGTTAGTCCTCATTTAGTTGAGTGGTTTTCCAATTATTTGAGGGGTCGTAAATCTTATGTACATATGGATAAAACTAATTCTCTTTTTTTTGATAATATGATAGATGTTCCTCAGGGTGGAATATTAGCACCATTGCTTTTAAATGTTTATATGTGTGATCTTGATCATAGCATAAAAAATAGTATGATACTTACTTATGCTGATGATTGTAAGTTATTTAAAAGAATTATTACTTATAGTGATCATATTGAGGTTTAAAAGGATATAGATAGTTTTATTATATGGTGTAGGTATAACAACATGGAGATTAACATTAATAAAACATGCATTGTTTCCTATACTAATAAAACTGAAAAATCTGTTTATCAATATAAAATTGAGAATGGTGTTATTAAATATAAAGAGACTATATCTGATTTAGGAATTACATTTTGTAGCAATTTTACTTTTAATGTGCATATTAAATGTATTATTAATAAAGCATACAGAAAGATGGGCTGTATTTTGAGATATGGGAGAGATTTATCTATTTCCATAAAATATAGGTTATTTTTTTCTCTTGTTGTTACAGTTTTAGAATATAATTCTTGTATATGGAACTTCAATCTGATTAATATTCAGTCTAAAATATATAATATTGAAAAGATTTAATAAATTAATAATGGGTGAATGTCAAACTGTCAAAACAGTATTGAAAGAAAGAAGAATGTTGAAGGATATGATATTACTGAAAAAGTTGATTGATGGCAAAATTGATGTCAGTAACTGTATATCAAAAATAGAATTGAAAGTACCTTGTCCTTTATTAAGAGAAATGCAAACTTTCAAGATTAGTATATGTAAAAATACTTTCTTTGGTAAATCAGTTATTAATAGATTGCAAATGGTATATAATCTAACTTTTAATAATATTGATATTTTTTGCGATCAATTTGTGATGAATGTTAAAAAACAACTAAATGTATAATTATGAACATATATGTATATATAATTTTATGTATTTAGCTTGTATTTGATTATAATTGTTTTTTTTGGTTTTTTTTTAAATTTTAATTATTATCATTGTTATTATTATTATTATTATTTTTTATTGTGTATTTCTGTTAAAGTGTAAATGTTGAAATGCACATAATAAATGGATATTGAATTGAATTGAATTGAATTATTATTATTATTATTATTATTATTATTATTATTATTATTATTATTATTATTATTATTATTATTATTATTATTATTATTATTATTATTATTATTATTATTATTATTATTATTATTATTATTATTATTATTATTATTATTATTATTATTATTATTATTATTATTATTATTATTATTATTATTATTATTATTATTATTATTATTATTATTATTATTATTATTATTATTATTATTATTATTATTATTATTATTATTATTATTATTATTATTATTGTCTCTGCAGAATGTGTTTTGATTCATCTGAATTTACCTTGTTTTGTGTTAACTATTGTTGCTTTATATAGATCGTGCACAAGTATCATTTTGGATTTTATAGCTGAACTTGATGTGTTATTGTCTGATTTACATACTACTTCAGTAATTCTTATGGGAGATTTAAATATAGATTTATGTAATAATCTACATGGGCCTACCGTACGATATTTGAATTTGCTTTATAGTTATGGTTTTAATCAAGCTATTTTTTCACCTACTCGTATTACGAAATCTTGTCAATCAATTTTGGATCATATATTTGTCAGATTAAACCAGAATCAAAGTTATGAATCGTCTGTACAAAATATTTTTATTTCGGATCATTTTGCAACTGTGTTGAGGTTATTAAATTGTAGACCACATGTAAATACACATTTATATATTAATAAGTTATCACATAATAAACTAAAAATGTTATTATCTGATCAGAATTGGGATTATGTTTTTCTCTGCATGATGTTGATTCAGCATTTTTAAAATTTCAAGATATTTGTAAATCTTTAATTGCAAAATCTATGGTTAGTTTTAAATTGACTAGCAAAAACCGCAAGCGCTCAGCCTGGATAACGAATGATTTGATTGGAAAAATTAATCAAAGAAATCATTTAAAATGTTTGGGTGGAGATTTGTTGACTTTGAGGAAATTGAATACCGAGATTAAATCTGATATTCGGAAATTAAAATTTCAATATTATCAAAAATATTTTAATGATAAAAATATTTCTTTGAAATGGAAGTTGATAAATTCTCTTGTAAAGAAACCTTTGTCAAATCAACTTAAATTTATAAAACACAATGATAATTTGATTGAAGTAGAAAATAATGAAAAATGTGTTGCTGACTTGTTTAATAATTTTTTTTCAGATCTACCAATAGATAGAACACCAGTACAAGAATTGTCTTTTGCTGATTCTTGTGTAAATTCTTTTTTGTGTACAGATGTTACTGATTTGGATTTGTCTGGTAAAATTGATTTCTTAAAGAATGTTCATTCAGCTGGTCTAGATAAGTTAACACCAAAGATTCTTAAGGAAAATAAGTCAGCTTTCATACCTGTTCTTGTTTATTTGTTTAATCTTTCCTTAAATGTTGGTTTGTTTCCTACTTGTTTGAAGGTTGGTTTTATTACACCTGTTTTTAAAAAGGGTGATCCTGTACAGCTTGACAATTATAGACCAATATCTATTATATCTGTAATATCCAAATTGTTAGAGATGGTGGTTAAAGAGAAAATGATGTCATTTTTATCTAAAAATAATATTTTATCTGAACATCAATATGGATTTATTTCTGGTAGAAGTACCTTGGACACTTTCTATAGTCATGTAAACAATTTGACAACTTCACTAGATAAGGATTTTAAAACTGTTGCTATTTATTTAGACTTGTCTAAGGCATTTGACTCTGTATCTCACAAAATTTTACTTAAGCGTTTATATTCATATGGTTTTTGTGGTGGATTTATTTCATGGTTTGCGAGTTACTTAAAGGATAGAAAACAAGCAACAAATATTTCTGGTGTTGTAAGCTCTTTTATAACAGTTAACCATGGTGTACCACAAGGTTCAGTTTTGGGTCCCATTTTATTTATAATTTATATAAATGATTTATTTTCTTTACCTTTAGAATCTAAGATTTATGGTTTTGCAGATGATATTGCTTTATCTTATGCTGCAGTTTCATATAATTTTGTTGAAAAAATAATTAATGATGATTTAATCCTAATTAGTAAATGGTTAGCATTTAATAATTTATCAATTAATCTGAGTAAAACAAAAGCTATTAATTTTTCTTATAGGTCAAATATTCATTCGCTTAACATTACTATTTGTAATAAGTATTTTTGGCATTGTAATAGCAATTGTACTTGTGCTAACATTTCTTTTGTTGATAATATTTGCTATCTAGGTGTTTTTATTGACTCCAGACTATCTTGGTCAAACCATATTGACTTCCTTTGTTCTTGTTTATGTAAATTAAATTACATGTTTTTCTACTTATCTAAATTTTTTCCTCGGTCAGCTTTGATTACTTTATATATTTCTTCTTATCAAAGCTTATTATGTTATAATATATCAGTTTGGGGGAACTGTTCTACTTTTGCAATGACTACATTGTCTGTTTTACAGAATTATACAATGCGTATCATTTTTGGTAGATCACGTGCCACATCTGTTAAAGATATTTATGCCACTTTTAATATACTAGATGTTTTCCATTTGTATAAATATAGAGTGATTCTTGATATTTATTGTAGGAAACTTCATTTGGATACTAAATCTTCTGTTGTAAATACTCGTTTATCTACTAAATATCAGTTAGCTTTACCTAATTTTCTTAAAACATCTAGTAGGAAGCAATTTAGTTATAATGGTCCTAAATTATTTAATATGTTTATAAGAGATTGTTCTGTAAATTTAATGAGCACTAGTTATTTGATTTTTAAAAAGCATTTATGGCACTGGTTATATTATGCTAAGCATTAGTTTTATTTTGTTTATTTTATTTTATTTTTGTTTATACTGTATGTTATGTTGTAATTATTTACTACTGTTATTGAATTTCCAAATATAATATCTGTATAATTTTAATATTTTATGTTATATATATATTTTTTGTATTTTATTAGTGTTTTTTAGTAAATACTCGTTTATCTACTAAATATCAGTTAGCTTTACCTAATTTTCTTAAAACATCCAGTAGAAAGCAATTTAGTTATAATGGTCCTAAATTATTTAATATGTATTTATAAGAGATTGTTCTGTGAATTTAATGAACACTATCTTATTTGATTTTTAAAAAGCATTTATGGCACTGGTTATATTATGCTAAGCATTAGTTTTATTTTATTTTTTTTGTTTATATTATATGTTATGATGTAATTATTTACTACTGTGATTGAATTGCCAAATGCAATATCTGTGTGATTTTAATATTTTATGTTATATTTATACTTTTTTTTATTTTTTTATTTTATTAGTGTTTTTAGTTGTTACATTTAAATTCCTCACACAAGATTTTTCTTGTATGGAATTTATCTCACTGTATTATACATTTATTGTTTGCTTCATAATGAATAAATAAATAAATAAAATAAATAAAAATTATTATTATTATTATTATTATTATTATTATTATTATTATTATTATTATTATTATTATTATTATTATTATTATTATTATTATTATTATTATTATTATTATTATTATTATTATTATTATTATTATTATTATTATTATTATTATTATTATTATTATTATTATTATTATTATTATTATTATTATTATTATTATTATTATTATTATTATTATTATTATTATTATTATTATTATTATTATTATTATTATTATTATTATATTATTAATTTTATTTATTTTATTATTATTATTATTATTATTTTTTTATTTATTTATTTTTATTATTATTTTACTTCTTTTTTTTATATTTTTTATATTATTATAATTATTTTATTATTATTATTATTATTATTATTATTATTATTATTATTATTATTATTATTATTATTATTATTATTATTATTATTATTATTATTATTATTATTATTATTATTATTATTATTATTATTATTATTATTATTATTATTATTATTATTATTATTATTATTATTATTATTATTATTATTATTATTATTATTATTATTATTATTATTATTATTATTATTATTATTATTATTATTATTATTATTATTATTATTATTATTATTATTATTATTATTATTATTATTATTATTATTATTATGTTTCAAAGCAAAACTTTATTGAGTCTAAAAAGTTACAGAGTCATATATTGATTTTTTACAAATGAAAAACAAATTACAACTTTCAGTATATAAGTCTTTATCTTTTCTGCATCCTTTTTTTTTCTTCTTGTTTTTAAATTTGGTCTTCTATTTAGTTCAGTTTATGCTTGCATTTTTTTTTTTTTAAAGTTGGAAAAAATGCTGATGTTGAAAATGTCATCATCTATCTTATTGGTCTTTATATTTCATAGACTGGATCTCTGTTTCAAGTGTGACCATGTGGCTGCAAATATATCTGGTTGAGCTAGGATGCTGTCTCTTTTTCTTAACAGTTCTAGTTTTATTGAATATGTTGCTGGGTGGCGTCGAGGGTTATTGGCAAGTGCAAAAGTGCATCTGGTGCACCAGTAGGCATAAAGGCTGTATGTTGCTGCACCGAATAGCAGGGTTGTTGCCTTTTTTAAATGTATTTATTATTTCATCAATTGAAATGATAGCCTTTCTGTATGTGGTAAACATTGTGCGACGTATTGTTTCTAGGGCACTGCAGGAATGAAGAAAATGATCTTGTGTCTCTTCTTCTCTATGACATAGCCCGCACATGGGGTCTATATTGGTATAGAATCTACGAAATCTAAGGAAATGGGTTGTGGGTAGAGCATTGAGATTAAGCTTAAGTAGAAAATCGAATAATTTTGGTTCTAATGACCATTTTCTGAATTGTTGCAGTAGTTGCCTGTTGTCTATTCCAAGAACTGATGGATGTAGATTGGGTGTCTGGTTTGGATGTAGTATATTGTAAATGTCCCAGTATGTATACTTGTTGTCATTATTGAGTGATATTTTGTTGTATATTGGCTTGAGTTCTTCAATCAGTGTGGATAGATATCCATATGAAGGGGGTGGTCTGTCTGTGGGTATTATACTGATTACACACTCCAGGTCTGGAAATCTTTTTATGGTTGCTGTTATTAGATTTACTGATTTCTGTGTGTAAAAAACATTGATTGTATGGAGTCCAAGTCCATTGCTATGTGGTGGTCTGCTCAGATTTTTTAAAGAGATTGCCACTGTCTTTCTCTTCCATATTAGTTTGTTACAGATTGACGAGATTTTAGATATGAATGTTTTTGCAAATTTGATTATAGGTGTATAGTATGTAATTTTTGTAGTTATAAGTTGATTAAATAGTGCTACCTTTGCATATATTGACAGGTATGACTTTTCAAGTGAGGCTGTGATTTTTTCAGCATCTATTTTTAATTTATTTTGAATTTTTTGCCTCATTCCATTGGTTCCAAGGTAGAATGGGAAACCAAGGAAAGCAGATGGTTTACCATTAAACATCTCTGTACAGTGCTTGCCTGTGTATATTGACCATGCTGCAGTTTTATTTGTGTTAATTTTTAAATTAAAATTTGAGGTATAATTCTTGATTATCTCTTGTAATATGGGGAGGTTCTTTTTAGAGGGGAGGAAAACGGTTACATCGTCCATATAGGCTATGCATGATATATTTAAAGCAGTGTTTGGAATTTGAATGCCTTTTATTTTTTTCTGTATCTCTATTAATAGAGGATTTATATATATTGTAAAGAGCAAGGCACTTAGGGGGGATCCTTGTGGGATGGATTGACTCGGTCTGAAGGCTGGTGATTTTTTTCCATTCAATGTGATGTGAATTTCACGGCTGAGTAGCAGATTTGCTATTATATATAGTAGGGATGGAGGTGTTGTTGTTTTTTTCAGCACGTCTAATAATTTGGCTATAGGCACTGAGTCAAAAGCTGCCTCAATGTCTAGTTGAACTATAATTGGTGCATATTTCTTTCTTTTTTTTTACTACTTCAATAATTGTTTTGTACATTAAGGCACCCTGGCCAATGGATGATCCTTTTTTGGCATATTGTGCTGATGATAACACAGGGAGTATGTGTTGTTCTATTTTTTCCTTTATCACTCTTTCAAGAATTTTTATTCCTAAAGGTCCCATTGAAATTGGTCGTAGATTAGATAAAGATGATATTGCTGTTTGTTTTTTGTTAAATGGAACCATTGCAATTGGGTATAGACTTTGTATGTTGTAAATTTTTTGGGATATGTAATTGGCTAGATTGCACAGGTATTTTGCTGTGAAGTGACTAAGATGTTTGAACACAAATTTGGGAATTCCTTGTGGTCCTGGGTGACATGTGTTTGTTATTGTTGCAAGTTGAAATACAATGTCAGTTGTTGTTATTGGTGTGTCTGTTTCAGGGTCTCCAAATATGTCTTCATTTGGTATGTACACTCTCTGTTTTTGCAGTATTTTTTTAAAGTGTTGATATATTGGGTTTATCATGTTATGTCCAGCTGTTATAGAGCCATCTATTTCAAGTGCCATAGGCACTCTGACTGTGGATGGGTATCCCAATGCCCACCGTATGTATGCTCTGGTCCAAGTATGTTGTTGTGTAAGGCATATTTTTTTCTTTTTTATTGCTACATATTGCTTTAGTGTATTGCATGTATTGTTGTACATTTCTGTAAGTTTTTTAATTTGTGTTTGATTATCTGTAGTTGGTCTGGAAATGGTTATTCTTTTATGTAGTTCATCTGCCAATGCTAATAATCTGGTGGGGGGTGTTGAGTTGCAGGTAATATGATTGATGTTGAAAGAAAGTATATTGGTGAATGCTATATACTTTTGTACTGGATCGAGTGACATGTTTTGAAGTTTTTGGAGCATTATATATGTTTCTGAATATAAGAATTCAGTTGTTTGTGCTGGAAGAAGTATTCGCATAGTCTTTTGGAGGGCTATTGTTGTATTTTGTATTTTTGTTAGGTCGAGGGTGATGAACTGAGCAGCATGATCTGAGATTATAGATGGACAGAGTTCAAGATTAAAATAATGATGTAACATTGGTGAGTAGAAACACAAATCAATAAGTGACTTATATCTATTGTTATTAAAAGATATTGAGTTTGATGGGAGAAAACCCTCAGCACTCATAAGTGGGATTGTTATTTGATGGATCCATTTGGTGACAAAAGTTTGGTAGGTCATGTTGAAATCTCCCAGGAGTATTATGGGATTTGGTGTTGCTGTAAGCATTGAATTTATTGTTGCTATTATTCTGGAGATGATGACAGGGCCTGGTGGTATATATACAAATACTAGGTTAAGTGTGATATTTTTATGATGGAGTGTTAATATGATAAGATTAGAGTCAATATATATAATTTTAAAAAGAATCGAAAGGGCAGTTGTGGGAAATAATTATGCCTGTGCCACCTGATGGTGATGATGATTGCCTTGAGCAGGCACAAAAACCTTGGCTGACTAAATATTTTGATGGATCAATTTGAGAGCTGCTGTATATTTTTGTTTCCAAAAGCCCCAGTATGTGTGGTTGTGTTGTATGTAACCATTTTTTGAGATCAAAAAGTTTTTTGGTGGCATTTAAGCCTCTAATGTTGAGAGATCCAATTTTTATCTTCATGTTTTAAATAATTTTTTAACAGGGTATTGATTTTTATTTTATTTTTAATACTAAATGTTTGTTTATATTGCAGTAGATGGATGCTGATACATATTTAAGACATTGTTGGGTTTATTATCAGTTTTTCTTTCATTTAATATTGCTTCAGACTCTATACAGGCAATTTGCGATGAAACCGAACAGGTGTCCATTTGTTGTTGGCTTACATCCATTTCTATTTCATCATTTTCTAAATTGTATATGTCTGATGAGTTGTGCTTTTGGTCTGTTTTTTTTACCTTTTTGGATTCATGGTTCTTTGGTGGTCGACCTGGCTTTCTTTTTCCCTCTGGTGTATTCTCTTGAATAGGTGGAAGAGGAGCTTCTATTGCATCCATTATGTTTGATGCAGTTTTGTTTATAATTGTAGTTTTTTTTATTATTGGTATCTTTATATTATCTGGATTTATATTTTCATTATATAACTGTGTGTGTTTACTTTCTGTTTGTTGATTTTTACTTGGTACACATTTTGTTTTATTGAGATGCTGATCCTGTGATGTAATTGCTGTATTTTGTGTTGTGGTTTCTTGAGAATTATTTTCGTTTGAATCTTGGATTTCTGTGTTAGTTTTTGTGTTATTATTTTTTTGGTTGGTCTTTGGGATAGGCAATTCTGATCCATTATTATTTTTGTTTGTGGGTGTTTGAACCTGTTTTTTTCCGGTTTCTATTATTTGGTTGCCAATGGATGTAGTGTTATTATAAATTTTATTTTCATCACTGGGTTGTTCTGGGGAGAGGATTTTAGTTTGTTCACAGTGATTGCTTTTTGTGTTATCGCACTGAGTTGCTAGGTGTCCTCTCTGTCCACAGCCAAAACAAAGTGGCTTTAGACCTCTTATGTGAAGAGAGAGTGTCGCTTCTTGATCTGTAATCTGTGTTGGAATCGTTGAGGCGTCTACGTTTTTATGTAGTTTTATTTTAAATTCAAAACGATTACTACATATCGGTATAGGTGTGTCTTTTAAATATATAGGCTGTAGGGCAATTACTTTTCCAAACGGGTTTATCATTTTTTGAAAATCTTGTACGTTGTATTTAAGATAAGTATTTTTAAGCACTCCAGTAATTATATTTTTCCGGTTTTCATCTATAATTACGAGTGCGTAATTATCAAGTGCTAAAATAGTGGATTGAAAACGTTCTTTTTGCTGCTGAGTATAAAAATCAATGGTTATATATCGAGAATTTGGGTGGTCGGCGATACAAGAGATTGTTTCCCATAGTGCATTTTGCGTGATTGCTTCATATAATAAAGCTTTTGGGAAACGATATAATGAGCATTGATTATCGGTTACTGCGAGTACTAACGAAGTTGGTGAAAAAAACCTGCGAAATGTTTCAAATAACGTACGAGGCACCGTATTACTGAAACGGTCCGTCACATTTTCAAGCGTTTCTTTTGTCCAGATTGCGGCTGGGGGTTGATTTTCCTCTCTAGTGTTTAGATCAAGATTTTTTATATCATTTGTGTTTGTTCTACGGAAGCGCGGTATTTGAGTTGGTGCTGTAGTATTGCTATTACTTTTAAGTACTTTTGCATACGAAATAGGCGATGTTGAAACTAACGATGTTGTTAATTTCGTATTGGTGCTTAATTCGCTCACGCTTGACTGGGCAGTAGCCATGATTTATTCTGACTCAAGTCAGTATTTTTTTATTTTAAAAAAAAAGATATTAAAACACACCGATATTTTTCAAAAAACACTATTAATCTATTATATAATTCGATTTTTCCTGTATTATGTTTGTTTTGCGAATAACAAGTTGGAACAAAAGTAAAAAATAAATACTTACATCGGAGAACTTAAGGATTGCTTCTTACCTCAGCAGAGATTATTATTATTATTATTATTATTATTATTATTATTATTATTATTATTATTATTATTATTATTATTATTATTATTATTATTATTATTATTATTATTATTATTATTATTATTATTATTATTATTATTATTATTATTATTATTATTATTATTATTATTATTATTATTATTATTATTATTATTATTATTATTATTATTATTATTATTATTATTATTATTATTATTATTATTATTATTATTATTATTATTATTATTATTATTATTATTATTATTATTATTATTATTATTATTATTATTATTATTATTATTATTATTATTATTATTATTATTATTATTATTATTATTATTATTATTATTATGTTTCAAAGAAAAGAACTTTATTGATAACCATAGAGTTACATTTGCTATAAGACACTTCGTATACATATATTTACATTGCTAGTGAGTAAACCAAGTTTAAGTTGGTATCTGTGATGTACAAAAAAGGAACTTAACTTAGGAGGGAAAGATATTTAAACATTGTTAGGGGGGTGAAAATACATATGTATACGTTACATTTATGAGTGCTGCTTGCTGTAATCATAGTTCTCCAAAGTCTTGGGTTATCATTGTTCAATTTGCAAAACTTCAACTTTGATGTATATTGCCATGCTGGGTTTAGTTTGCTTTCCAGTATTTGAGGTCTGATTTTGTTGTTACTGTCCTTTATATTAATATTATGCAATCAAAGACAACATTCTGTTTTTTTATTTGTAGATAATTGCCACATTTTTTTTTTTTTTATATATATATATTGGTTGAGGGCATAGATTTTGGTTATTGGGAGCCATCTTAGAGGTTTGATTGTTGTGTTATCAGTGACCAGGTTGCTGCATAGATGTCTGGATGTGCAATTTTATTGTCTCTGGCTCGTAGTTTTGCCAGTTTGATATTGAAAGTTGATGGATGTCGCCTTGTGTTGTTACCTAGAGTGAATGTGCATCTAGTGCACCAGTATGCATAAAGCATAAAAGTGGCTGCACGGACTGATGGAATAGAGCCTTTGCAATATGAATTAATGATTGTTTGAAGGGTTGTGTTAGATTGTCTATATGCTCCTATCATAATAACTCGAATTCTGTCTAGTGCCGGACAAAGATAGAATAGATGTTCCTGTGTTTCTTCAGCCCTGTGACACAGGGGACAAAAAGGATCAATGTTAGTGTATAGTCTCCGATATCTCAGAAAATATGTCGTGGGCAGTGCTTGTAGGTTTAGTCTCAGCAAAAAATCAAAATACTTTGGCTCCAGTGACCATTTTTTAAACTTACGGAGTAATTGTAGATTATTGATTTTCAGCATTGTCAGATTGGTGTCATGGGTTGGATTTGGATGGATTAATGAATAAATTTGCCAGTATGAATGCTTGTATATTGTCTGAAGAGATATCTGTGGAGCTGTGGTTTTTATATGATTGATCATTGATGCTAGTTGGTCATAAGCAGGGGGTGGTCTATCTGTTGGTGTTATTTGAAGTAGGCATTCAAGCATTGGAAAGTGTTTGACTGTGGATGTTATTAAGTTTGTGGCCTTCTGTAGATGGAAAATATAAATACTATGAAGTCCTAGTCCATTGTGAATAGGTGGTCTGGTAAGTTGTTTTGCAGATATTGACACAGTCTTCCTCTGCCACAAGAGCTTATTACAGAGAGAAGAGATTTTGTTAATAAAACCTTTAGAAAATGTGATAATGGGTGAGTAATAGGTGATTTTTGTTATGGCTAGCTGGTTAAATAGCTGGATCTTGGAGTATATTGAAAGATATGCCTTTGAGAGAGAAGTAGTAATTCGCTCTGTTTCTTCTTTGAGTTTGTTCTGGATCTTGACCCTCATTGCACTTGCACTCATATAAAAGGGAAATCCCAAGAAAGCAGATGGCTTTCCCCCATACATGCCCGTGTACTGCTTTGCATTATAAAGAGACCAAACTGCCGTCTTATTTAGATTGACCCTGAGTTTGTGTGTAGCTGCAAATTCTTGTAGTATTGTATGCAAGGCTGGTAGGTGTTTTTTAGATGGGAGGAAGACAGTTATATCATCCATATAAGCGATACATGTTACCTGCTGAGATGTGTTTGGTATTTGGATGCCAATGAATGTTTGCTGGATTTTTATTAATAGAGGGTTGATGTAAAAGGTGAAAAGTAAAGCACTCAGGGGGGATCCTTGTGAGATTGATTGTGTTGGAGTAAAAGATTCAGAATTTTTGCCACTGAGTGTAATATGTATATCCCGATTTAACAACAAGTTGGTTATAACATATAAAATAGTGCGAGGTATTGCAGTGGCAGCCAACATTTTAATTAATATCTCGATTGCCACAGAATCAAAAGCTGATTCAATGTCTATTTGAACTGCAACTGGGCTGTATTTTTTCCGGCCTCGCACCGATCCCAATACAGCTTTGAAAAGAAGTGCTGCCTGTCCTGTAGATGATTGCTTTCTTGCAAACTGATATGGTGAAATCAATGGGAGCAGATATGATTCAATCCTGTCTTTAATGACTTTCTCAATGATCTTGATGGCTATTGGGCACATGGAGATAGGCCTAATATTATTAAGGGTGGTTATTGGAGCTGGTTTCTTATTAAATGGTACTATTGCAATTGGATAAAGATTTTCAATGTTGTATATTTTTTGTGAGAGATAGTTTGCAAGATTACATAATACTTGATTAGTTGTATGGCTAAGGTGTTCGTACACAAATTTTGGTATGCCATGAGTGCCTGGATGACAGGCATTGGGCAGAGTGGCAAGCTTCAAAGCAAATTCATTAATGGTAAATGGTGTATTTGTTTCAGGTGATCCAAAATAATCGGGGGGTGGGTTGAAGAGTTGATGTGTCTGAAGATTCTGTTTGAAATGCTTATAAATAGGTTCAATCATGTTATGTGCTGCATGTATAGTTGTTCCAATTTGAAGTGCCATAGGTACTCTAATGGTGGAGGGAAAACCCATGGCCCATCTGATGTAGCCTCTAGTCCATGTATGTTGTTGACTGAGGCAGATTTTGCTTTTTTTTATCGCTAAATAGTCTTTAAGTGCTGCACATGTGCTGTTATATGCCTGGGTGAGCTTATATATATGCTGATATGTATTTTGAGTAGGTTTAGACATTGTTATCCTCTTGTGAAGTTCATCTGCCAGAGCTAATAGCCTGGAGGGTGGAGGGTTTTTTTTGGTGACATGGTCAATATTGAATGAAAGTATATTTATGTATGCCTGATATCTCTGCACAGCACTTAGTTGTAGTCCTGCAAGTTTATGGAGCATAATATATGTTTCAGAAAAAAGGGATTCTGGAGTGGATGCTGGTATTAGAATTCTCATTGTTTTCCCAAGTGGTAGTGTAGTTGGCTGAATTTCAGTTAGATCAAGTGTTGCAGTTTGAGCAGAGTGATCTGAGAATGGGGATGGATTGAGCTTGAGGCTGAAGTAATGATGCAGCATTGGTGAATAGAAGCAAAGGTCAATTAAAGATGTGTGTCGGTTATTATGGAATGTTACTGTGTTTGGTGGTAAAAAACCTTCAGCACTCATGAGTGGTATTGCAATTTGATGCAGCCATTTTGAGATGAAATCTGTGTACTTCATGTTAAAATCTCCCATGATGATAGTTGGGTAAGGAGTTGATGCTAGCAGTGAATTGATGGTGAGTATTATGTTTGATATGATGACGTTTCCAGGTGGGATGTAGGTGAAAACTATGTTGAGAGTGTTTGCATGGTGATGAAATGTAGCTATCAACAAGTTTGCATCGATATATATGATTCTGAATGATGTGAATGGGCAAGCTGGGGTTATTAGTAGGCCAGTTCCACCCGCAGGTGATGACATGTCCCTGGAGCATGCAAAGAAGCCTTCAGTGCGAAGATGCACTGTTGGGTCAATCTGTGATCCACTATATATTTTTGTTTCCAGAAGTCCCAATATATGTGTCTGTGTGATTTTGGTCCATTCTCTAAGTTGATGCAGTTTGTTTGCCGAGTTCAAACCCCGCACATTAAAAGCTGTTATTTTGACTTTCATTATGGTTGTATTTTGGGATTGTTCACATTTCAAAATATGTTAGTGACTGGTTTTCATTGTATGAGCTGTACATTGTTGGAGTTTTAATTGGTTGGTTAGATAGAAGTGATGTCCATTGGTGACCAGTCATCCGTTTGAATTCTGGTTAATGATGATGCGGTGTTGTACTCTTCTGTTTGTGAGTTGTTGTCCTCTTCTGTTTTTGGTTTTTTATTGTTTTTGCTTCTTTTTGGGCGACCTGGCCCTTTTTTTTCTATTGTATTTACTTCAACTTGTGGAAGGCATGGCATGATTGCTTCCATGATATATGTTGATGTGTTATTTTTTATTGTGTGTGTGATGTTTGTTCTATTGGTACTTTGTGTTTCACTGTAATTGCTTTGTGATATTTCAGTTGGGTTAATATTTGAATCATTCGTGCATTGTATGTTTTGACAGTTGCTTGTGTTATTTTGAATTGCTTGTGTGACATTTGGATTTAAGTGCTGCATTCTGTTTGGTTCATTTATACTGTTGTCTTGGTTTTTTGTAGTTTGATCTTCTTTAGATGAAGAAGTTGTTTGCATCTGGTTATTCATATCTGAATTTATCTTGACTATGTTAGTGTGGCTGATATCTTCCGTTTGTGTGTGGTTGAGCTGATTATTTGTTTGCTGTGATTGTAGACTCTTTCTGTTATCACATTGTTTTTTCAGATGGTCGCTGTTTAGTTCATCTGTGTTTTTATTTTCCTCATTGGAATTTTGATTAATGAGAGGGAGTGAGAGTGTTTCTTCAGGTGGAGAAGTTGTTTGCATATTGTTGTACATATTTGGATTTATGCTATCATTATATATATGGTTGCTGTCTTCAGTATGTGTTTGGATGGCCACTCCATTTGTTTTTTGCGATTGTGGATTCTTTTTGGTGTCACATTGCGTTGCCAAGTGGCCTCGCTTCCCGCATGTGTAGCATATGGGTTTAAGCCCTCTTATGAAGAGGCTCAGCATGGCTTCCTGATCTGCAAATTGTGTAGGAATATTGTTTGGATCTATTTCTGGATGCAATCTCAGCTTGAAGTCAAAGCTATTGCTGTATACAAGCACTGGCGTATCTTTCAGATAAATTGGGTTGAATGCTGTGACTTTTCCAAATGGCTGCATCATTTTCTGAAAGATTTTGATGTCATATCCAAGGTATGCATTCTTGATTATGCCAGTAATCTGGTTATGTTGATCTGGATCTACTGCAATGAGTGCATAGTTGCCTAAAGTTTTAATGGTGGTTTGAAACCGGGTTTTTTGGCTTTCTTGGTAAAATTCGAGGATTAAATACCGTGAGTTAGGATGGTCAGCAATCCTTAGTATGCTATCCCAAAGTCCGTGTAGTGTTATTGCTTCATAAAGTAAATTTCTAGGAAATTTATATAGCGATAAATTTGCATCTGTAGCTGATAATATTATTGAACGAGGAGAAAAAAATCTTTTGAAAGACGTATGAAGGCCACGTGGGATCGTATTATTAAACTGTTCACATATTATTTTCAAATCCTCATTATTCCACTGGGCGGTAGGGGGGCATTGATTTTCTTGCGTTTGTATATCTAGCTGCAAAATATCATTAGTATTTATTTTTTGGAAGCGATGGAAAACTTTATTTTTTTCTAAAATTGGAACTTGATTGTGTTCTTTTTGTTGTAAATTATTTTTTTCCGAAGAGAAATTATTTTCCTGTAAATTATTTTTAGCTACGTTGGCATATGTTTTTGCTTCACCTGTAATTTGCATAGGCTTGGATAGCATATTGGCGCCGTTCTGCTGGTCACATGACCGGGGTGTCGCCATTGTAATGCTTTTTACGTTGAGCAACGAATATTATTTTTAACAAAACAATTCATAAAAATATCTATTTAGTTAAAATACAAATTAATTTGGATTGTCCAATACTTACTGTTCATATATATATAACTGCAAGTCAAAGATGTGTTGGTTTTAGTGTTTTCTTTGGTTAAACTCCTAAGATCTCTGTAAACAACGATCCGTTAAAATCATCATTTGCTGCGAGACTATTATTATTATTATTATTATTATTATTATTATTATTATTATTATTATTATTATTATTATTATTATTATTATTATTATTATTATTATTATTATTATTATTATTATTATTATTATTATTATTATTATTATTATTATTATTATTATTATTATTATTATTATTATTATTATTATTATTATTATTATTATTATTATTATTATTATTATTATTATTATTATTATTATTATTATTATTATTATTATTATTATTATTATTATTATTATTATTATTATTATTATTATTATTATTATTATTATTATTATTATTATTATTATTATTATTATTATTATTATTATTATTATTATTATTATTATTATTATTATTATTATTATTATTATTATTATTATTATTATTATTATTATTATTATTATTATTATTATTATTATTATTATTATTATTATTATTATTATTATTATTATTATTATTATTATTATTATTATTATTATTATTATTATTATTATTATTATTATTATTATTATTATTATTATTATTATTATTATTATTATTATTATTATTATTATTATTATTATTATTATTATTATTATTATTATTATTATTATTATTATTATTATTATTATTATTATTATTATTATTATTATTATTATTATATCAAAGCTTACAACTCATTCAAATTCCCAGTTTGTTAAAATTAAATCAAAGAAAATAAAGAAAAAATTAAATTATGTAATATATATTATCTATTTTTTTTCCCTATTTTATATATTATATAAATAATTTTTTATTATATTTATATATTTATTCACTTTTTATTTTCAGTGTAACAGAAAATTTGTCATAGTAGATGGGTTTGAACCAGGTACTAATAATATAATAATATATTCAGTATGTACCATACATTTTGATTTAAGTCAATATGAAAGTTGAATGGTTAATAATATTCAAATAAAATAAATTGTTCAATTCAAGTATATAATATTAATCAATGTGATAATGATGATTTATAATTTAAAAGTAGAAGTAGTCTCAAAAGTATTTTATTGTTTTTCAGTTTTAATAAAAATGAAGCTCAAAGATGTGAAACTCTCTAAAAGAAAATTTACTTTTGGAAAACTTTTAAAAAACAATCATCATCAATTAAAAATTATTATTACCATCCTTGCATGTCCCCTAATTGATAGCATGATTTATCAGGGCTGTGAATATTAATTAACATATGTATGTTAAAAGCTTAACGTTTGGAACGAGTTATAAAGACAAAACAAATAGATTAATAATAATAAAAAATAACTTAAAAATTTATTAATAATGACTAAATAAAACTGTTGCATATATACTACACAAAGTATTAACTATCATAGTAATAAATATATTTTTTATTTAAATTTAGGGTTAAGTTTATGGCTTTATATTATTTATAATGATATGATCTAACCACATAAAATATTGGAACAACTACAAACCATGATTTTGCACTTATCGTTCTTTCAATATTTTATGCTTGTTTTCATTAATTCCTCCAACTGTTGTAGTCTTCCCTTCTCTCAGTAGTGGACTATTCCAGATTCCCTCTTATCTGATTGGATTAAGCATTGTTTTGCTGCTGTCCAATATGCTGATGTACAGCTAAACACATAGCCAATGATTAATACAGACCAATAAGCTGTGATGATCACTGAATCTGAATGTTTTCAATAATGTCATGGATCTGGCTATAAATAGTCAGACTTTAAGGGAGAACATCTGTCTAACCTACAAAGACAGCACATATTCTCCCATTCTCCCAGGGAAGATCTGCTAACCTGAACAGCAGTAAGCATTCCCATGATAGCACTATGCTATTTCTCCTACACAGCTAGAAAAGTCCACAGAGGGACCAGATGCTGCTAAGACTATGGTTGACTTGAGGCAAGCTGTCTTGTACAGCCAGAAGTCATAGCCCTACTCATGAGGCAAGATATCAGGTGTAGCTGGAAGCAATAGGATTCCAAAATGCAGAGCCCAGAGTTTACATTGATCTATAACATTCAGTAATGTTATATACATTTGTAGATATAATAAAGATTATATTAATTGTAACTCAGGTATTTGTATTATTTTCTGTAAGTTGGGTCTGTAATCCAGACCAAACACAACAAATTAGGTTTTATATTGTTTATAATGATATGATCTAACCACATGAAATATTGGAACAATTACAAACCACAATTTTGCACATATCATTCTTTTAATATTTGATGGTTGTCTTCATTAATTCCTCCAATGATGGTGGTTGATTTTCCAGGGTAAGTACAGTTGCCTTGATGATGTTATATAAGGTATAAAATTAGTACATCTTGGATAGTTCTTATGACATTACCCATTTATTATTTCATGACATTATTATAGTAGGCAATACTGGTTTTGGCAAACTTCAGCATTAGTTTCTGGATCTGACTGCATTTTGTAAATATTTGGCTGATGTGGTTTTTCTAGCACACATTGCAGATAGTTTTCTGCTAGATAAAGTTATAACCCTGGCTGTTATAATAAGTATTGGAAAAATACTGTAAAAATAATGAGTAAAATATGGCTATCCAAGTTACAGTGGAAAAAAGTTTTAATCAGAAATTTTCTTTCTTAAGCATCAGATCACTACAACACTGCTTCAAAAGTAGACTGAACTAGAATGCAAAGCAATATAGAATGAAATTCTGGACTCCTGGGATGCCTAGTTGCTTGTTTAAAATCTATTTATCTCTATTTGATGTTGTTTAATAATTTGATTACCAAACAATGAATTTGTCATCAGCTAGTTACAAGTGTTGACCTGTTTTCATGCAACATGATTTTTGAAAAACATGCTCTGGAAATAAATTTACAAATATCATATCATGATATGATACATAACTGAATAAATTATTATGATTTGTTATGTAAATGAATGAAAGAAAAACATTTTTTTCTCTTTCTTTATTTACATTAACTAACAGCTTAGGAAAAAGAAAAATCTTTGCAGACATTTTAAATATAGTTCAATAATTTCCAAAATATGATTCATTTTAAAATTTTACTATTACATTTAGCTTTTCCATCCAGTATTACTATAAAAAATATGTATAATTTTAATTAAAATTTAGTTCAAGAAAGGTAATCTAAAAATGGTTTAAATTTAGATTTTTAGAAATTACATAATTCAAATTCTTTCATCAATTGAGACTAATTTTCTTTCTTCCTTTAAATTTCAAATTATCATTATTATTTAACCCTTATTGCAAAGTAAATTTATAAAATATGACTAAATGGATAAACTAACTTTCCTTTTAATTTTTTTGGGAAGTTTTACTCAAGTGACATGTACATATGTGCACACATGCAAATGGCAGTTTGCATATTTATTAGTCAGTTCATATATGTCATTATTAAACATTTTTATATAACTTTATAATATAACTAATCAGAGCTGTATCACATTTCTTATAGGTACAACATATTATATAAATAACTTTTTATTATATTAATATATTTATTCATTTTTTAGTTTCAGTGAAACTGAATTTAAAGATTATTTATTATTGTTGTTTACTATATTTAAATAAAAATGAGAAATAAGACAACCTAATTATAATTATTTTTTTTAAAATTATCACAGTAACAAAAATGTAATTATTTGGATCATGAGTATTTAAAACAAAAAACTATTTTGACTTGCAATTTTTTTATTAAATATAAATAAAAATTAGGTAAGTAGATCATGTTTTAGTTAATGTAATATATATTTGTTCACTTTATTATTGTTGTAGTTTATTAAATATATTATCAAAGATTTCTTTTTAAAAATTAAATAAGGATTAATTAAAATTGTAATTTTTGGAGAAAATGTTATTTTTTATTATGGAAAGACTTATTTACTATTCTTGTATGTATTGATGTAAAAATAATTTTAAAAGTTAAATTTAAACAATATTGATTAAACAAAATTAAATGTAATTTATTAATAAATATTACTTTAACAAAGATTAATTTAAGAAAATTAAACATTTATGATATTTGAATATATATGCAGATAATATTATAAATTATTACTATATGTTTTTTTCTATTTTTATTTGTATTGAAAATAAACCTTTAGCTTTTATATAGTTTTATATTGTAATGAAAATAAACCTTTAGCTTTTATATAGAAATGCATTTTTATTTTGTCTTTTATGGTGGGGAACTAATATGTATTATAGATATTAACAGAATATTTGAATAAGCGTATTTTGATTTGACTTTTTAACAACTCATTTTTTTATTAATGGGTGCATTATAGAAATGCATATTTTGTATATAAATATAGAATTAATCAAAATTACCCCAAATTCACAATTCAACAAGACTAGCCAAAAAAAACAAACAAACAACAACTCTAAAACATCACTGCTAGTTTCACTGCTACAAGCAGACTTCTCAAATATGAATTATAGAATTATGTAGTTTAATTTATATACATATTTATATATTTTAAAATAATACTATAATTTACATTTTTATTACTTTTACAAAACAAATCTATTTATCGTAAGCAGCAAAAAAATACTTATTTTTAAAAAGGAAAAGACAATATAAATTGCAATTATTTAAATGGAAGTTAATCTCTGATAATGTGCTATTTCTTAAATATTAAATTTCCATGCACTCATCCACTGGTAAGAGTTTAAAAAAAACTTATGTGAATCACTTAAGTATAGAGCATACATTCTATATGCACCAACTCTTATAGACCATGCTTAAATCAGGGCTTGAGTCAATATTATTTTAAAAATATATTTTAGAAAAATGTATATAAATTACATCATAAAATTCTATTTTTTTTTGTTTGAAATTTAAAATAAATTAATGTTATAACTCAACATAATTTTAATTTTTGAACTGAAAATATCTGATTTACTACATTTTTAAAAATAAACTTTATGAATTTCCCATTATATTATATCTCTGCTATTGAAGTGTATACTTTATTACATTACATATATGTTGGCTATTTATATTACGGAAAGAAACAAAGTTGTAGAAAATAAAAATGTCAACATTTTTAAGTGCTAAACTAGTAATTCTAGTATATATTATTAACTAAACAATGGCTGATCAATGTTTTTTATACATAAACCTCCAACTAAAATATCAGTATAAAATAATGATAATTCCTGAGGTATGATACACTTTCTCATGATAATAATATAAGTGGAACAAGATATATTTCTTATATATAAAGTAAAACCAGAATTTTAAATTATGGTCTATATATAACCACCTAAATTATCAAGTTTGTCAGAACAAGTCATTAACAACAAAATATATGTCAAGCGCTGTTAGCCGAGAGGTCATCGCGGCCACCTTGCAAGCAAGTAGTTGTTTGCAGACGGTTGTGGGTTCGCGTCCTGGCCGGTGCTATGACATATGGAAAAATATATATATATATTCCAGTCACACCAATTAATTGTGATAATTCAGAATAAATTTCCTACTAATATAATCGGCTACTAATTATCATTTTTATGAAACTGAGTTTAGTGCACTGGTAAATTCCAGTGACAAATTAGCACTACAAAAGTATTTATAATCAATGGCAGGGATATTTCTTCAAAAACCAAAGAAACAAAAAAGGCAAGAAACCCGTTCCTTTTCGAGCCAAAATATTAAATCACTAAACCTCATAGTATTATATGGAGAGTTTGTCAAGCCAAAATAATTTTATTATCATGTTAATTTTGGCTTGAGTATTAAATATGGCAATTTGTCCATATTATTAATGAACTAATAGTTACATAAGATAAAGCTTTTTTCAGAATATAAACAATTGTAATTTGAACATTACCTTTATATATTCATAAAATATCAGATCACCTGCTGGACTTTATAAGTCTTCTTTGATTATTTTTTAGCCCAGTAAAGACTCATTTTATCTAGTAAACATTACTCAATTAAAAACATCAAAGGTAATATCCATATTAAAAAAACCTTTTATCTAGTTTGTGTTTTGAGTCTTTAATTATTGTTTGAACAATTATTCTATTTCATAAAACAGAATCTACAAATTTCCTATTTAGCATTGTAATATCACTAATTATTTTTTTTATAAAAAAATATTACCTGTCACCTAATATTGGTAAAAATGTAAAAACCTTACTAATGCTTTGTAGCTGTTACGTTTAAATTTATTTATCCAAGATCTTTACTTTTAATCCATTGTTACTATATTAGAAAAAAAAACACACGGAATATAAAATTTTATGTGCAAAATATTTCAAAAACTTTTTACTAAATTTTCAATTATTATATAGATTAACTAATTCTATTGTAATCTGTATACAAAAATTTTCTTTCATTATATATATATTCCCAAGTAAAGTTTTAACTTTTCTTAAGGGAATATAATTCAATAATAAACATGCGCATTGTGTATAACTATATAGAGAAGCTTATTTACCGGTTTTAACATAATATGCATTCACAGAGGCAAAACTCTCCTTATAGTAGTGCCACTCAATGCAAAACAGAGTAATCAATGAATGCAAGAAGGTTTGTGCATAAAATCCCTATCTTGTTCCTACTCATCCAATATTCCCAGACTAATTTCTAGCTGTGGCTTTCATCAGTGAGGAGCCTTGGATTTGAGAGCACTGCACCTAGATCTTAGGATCTAATGCAACCCGCCAGCAGCCATCTTTTGCTTTTTAGCTAACTATAAAGCTTTGAATCCAAAGCGAAAACACAATAATCTTTTCACACTAATAGGGATTTTATGCACAAATCTTCCTATCCATTGATTACTCTGGTTTGCACTGAGTAGGGCTATTGTATGGAGAGTTTGCATCTGTGAAAAAGAGATTGTGTAAGTCTAAAGAATAGTGATCATGTGATGTTTGATGGTTTAATACCAAAGGTATCAAAAAGTATGGATGCTGAACTGAATTCAGATCTATACAACTATACAAGCTAATGATCTTAGCTTGAAAACATTATTATGTTTTCATTTTGAATTCAAAGTTTTATAGTTAGCTAAAGAAGTTAAAGGTAGCTGCTGGAGGATTGCATTAGATCATAAGATCTAGACGCAGTGCTCTCAGCTCTAAGACTCTTCACTGATGAAATCCACAAGCTAGAAAGTACTCTGGGGATACTGAATGAGTAGGCACTAGATAGGGATTTTATGCACAAACCTTCCTGCATCCATTGATTACTTTTGTTTGCACTGAGTGGTGCTACTGTATGGAGAGTTTTGCCTCTGTGAAAAATAGATTATGTAAGCCTAAAGAATGGTGATAATATGATGTTTGATGGTTTTTCTACTGACGTATGCTTAGAATTTTTGAAATCATAATCATAGCAACAATAATTCCAGTGATTTGATTATGACTACAAGTTAGTTGAAAGCATGCTTGGCATACTAAGTCAGTAGAAGTTAGCATATTATGTTAAAACAAATAAACAAGCTTTTCTTAGTATACACAGTGGTCCATGTTTATTATTGCATTATATATTTGTCTGAAGGATGTTTTTTAATTGAGCTATAAAGATAAGGCAAATATCAAAATAACATATTCTATTAGCTTCTTCTTTGTCTGAAGGATGTTTTTTTATCGAGCTATAAAGATAAGGCAAATATCAAAATAACATATTCTATTAGCTTCTTCAACAGCCCAAAAGTTATTGAAAATAATTATAAACATAAACAAAAAGTTGCCAGCTATATATATATATATATATTGTAACACCACCGCCGTGCGGTTAATGCTCCCAGCCGCACTTAATTATGTGGTCGACCGGTTAACCACCGATGATGATGATTACCACAAGCAAGAAGCCAATATACACCCCTAAAATCGAGTATATATTCTTAATTGAACACTGACATAATAAAATATCATCCCAGCATTATATTTCCCAATTAAACGCTTCTTCTCTGCTGGGCAAATTATTTTATCAATAATTAGTTCTGCAGCCCTGGTATTTATAAATTTTCCCAATTATCACGTACACAGAATATAAATTATAGCCCTCCTTCCTTTACTCTATACAATACAATGTTTATTTAATTTGCTTACTTTATTTTACCTCAATTAACAACTTCTCACTGATCTAATTTTAATTCACTCTAATAGTTTTCCTTAGAAAAAAAAACAAGACTAAGTCTTCCTTTTATAAATAAAATTTAATTTGAATTCGCTAATTCTAATGAATAATAAAATCCTAAAACACACACATATATCCACACACTAACATAATAAATACATAAATATACAATAAAGAATATAATTCAAATGAAACATTAAATAAATTATCGTAACTCAATTGTTACTTTCTCATACATTAATAGATTACAATCATAAGTTCTTTTAATATAACTTCAAGTGTTGCAACTTTTTAATAATTTAGTTCTGACTGATTTCTTATTTCAAATTAATTCTAATGTATTAATAGTTACCTAGGTATGATTTTTCAATGTCGGTCAACCATCGAGGGGAAACCTTCCCTTCTTTGCAGAATGTTGTCGCTTTTAGACGTTCAGTGAATGGAGTGAGAGTTATAGTCTTTTAGTTTGTTCTTCTAATTCCAATTTAGTGGTTTCATCCCTTTAACATTCTACTTCAATCTCAGCAACTGTCGTACGGCCTCTTTGGCTTTTGTTGTTATAAGTAGGGGGTTAGACGGAGTAGAGAACCCGTGTTTGCACTAGCCCTCCTGTAGTACCCTTCTATTATTATTTTTTAAATTTAGCAGCAAAAAAAACACAACCTACTTCTAACTCTCTATTCCTTTGTCCTTCCTTTTTCTACTAATGTTTTTTATACTTTTCTCATAAATTTCTTTCGTATTAATTGAGCCTAATTGAACCTTTATATCTACAATTATTTGTTTAAGTTTAATTTTTAATTTTACATATAATTAATTTCTTCTTTTTAAATATTAATACTAATTGCAACATTCCTTTCTCTCACTTTATCTTGTACCAATCTATTTGGAAATTTGGTACAAGTTTACATTTTTAATTTTACAATTATAATTAATTTCTTTCATTCTTTTAAATATTGAATGTTACTAATTGCAACATTCCTTTCTCTCACTTTATCTTGTACCAATCTATTTGGAAATTTGGTACAAGTTTACTTTTTTTAATTTCACAATTATAATTATTCTTTCGTTCCTTTTACAAGTGATTTTCTTATTTAACAAAGAAAGAAAGAGACGCGTTCAGTTTTACACCCCTCCCCTTTCCTTTCTAATCTTTCATCATTATTTAGCTTTTCTAATTTCTTTTAAAATAAGTTTTTAGAATCCTTTTAACTAAATTTTTTCTTTCTTTTTTTTTTTTTCTTCTTTTAACGAAACCCTTCTCTTTATTAATATTATTGAGAATCAATAATATATACATGCGAGCCTACATTTATGTAGATATCGCAATATATATAATGTTTTATTGATATCTGTTAGTCTTAATGTATTATATCACAATTGCCAATAATTGTTGAAATAAATTTTACTTCTATTCAAGATATAATATATAAATTGGTTTGGTAAAAAATTTTGATATCTTTAAAGTGCCTTAGCCCATTAAATACTTACTTACATCATTACTTCTAAACTAATTTATATAGTAACAATTATACAATTTTTTCAGCTAAATATGAGATTTTATATTAATTTAAATACCAAGAACAGTGCTATTGGAAAATGGCAGAATATGTTACTCAGGAATCATGGGCTGCAACCTAACTCTGACATTTCCAACTCTTTTTGGTTCTTGAACTTTATTATTATTATTATCATCATCATCATCATCATCATCATTATTATTATTATTATTATTATTATTATTATTATTATTATTATTATTATTATTATTATTACAACTACTGCTATTACCATTCCTACTACTACTATAACAAATATGACTAGTATTACAGATATTGAATGTCTAAAATATTCATAAAAATTGTATAAAATATTTGTTAATTTTGAATTGGTAATTATTATCGATATATTAGACTTTTTCTGGAAGCACAATCACATTATCACATAATGCCAGAGCTCCAGACTTGAGTTAAACAATAAAATTAGATTGATATGAAATGAGTGTATGAGTTAGTTAATTACTTATTAAAGTAAGTTTTATGTGCATGTGTGTAGGTAGAATCTTTTATTTAGTTTTAGGAATAATCAATAATATCATATATATAAAGAATTTTTTAAAATGCTCGCTTTTGATATCAGAGCTGAAGAAAAAAAGATTTTCCTTCTGCCTGCAATATTTCAATATTTTGAGAATACTGTTTTCAGAATTTTACGTTTTAGGATTAAAGAATACCCTTAGTGTATTGAAAAATATAAATGTCATTACACAAAGAATTCATAATCTCTACTTTAAAAATAGATGCATTTAAAATGTTAGTGCTTGATCTGACTTAATTTTTTTGGATTTAATATATATGTACCAATTTAAAAATATTACTGGGAATAATGCTTCTTAAAATACTGAATTGTTACAGTAAATTGTGTTAAGGGTTGCATCAATGATGATTAAGTATTATTATAAATCATTTATAATATATACAGCCTAAATAGTTTAGCCATAAACAAAATAGTCTTTGGAATTGGCATGGACCTTGCTTCACTAAATTAATTAAATTGTAGGTTGACACATTTTTGACCTTACTCTGACTCAAGAAATAGATACATTTTCAAATTTTCCATTTTCCTTACCATAATCAAACAAAGTCAAGCATATTAAGATTTACACATAAAAAATATAATATTGTCTTAATTTTCTGCAAACTAAAACATCTTTCATATATTAATGGGGAAATTTTTTTTTAACCACCACATACTTATTTGTGATAGTTTTATGACTTTTCTATTTTACCACAACAAACTTCTTTTGCTTAAAATATTTTTCATATTGCACTTGGATGTAAACCCCAGTTTATAAGTATGATAGAAATATATGATAATCACTACAGTCTAAAGCTCTTTATAAAGTTCAAAAATAGACTTATAAACACAAGCAATAGGCCAATGAGATTACAATGGTACACTGATATTGTACAATTGGGCAGTGGCTTAAAGCTGTCCAACTATCCTATACAATAAATTAGGGGTTACAGGTATATTAATTCAGATCAAAGGACAGTCAATCAGGGGGATGCTACTGTCCATTTGAGGTGAACTCTATGCAGGAGAAACAACTCCAAACTGACTGGCAGGTCCCCAAACTACTTCCCTCAGACCCCATCCATGTCCAGACCAGCCAGAACTCCACTTATCGAAAACCTGGACCCACTCCTTGGACAAGGTTAATCCACATTGCCCCCCTCCACCATAAGTGGGTTAGATTATTTGGGTGTCCTGTTTCTTCAGTCAATCCTGAACCCTAACCAAATCAAAGAGAGCTGTGAGAACCCTGCCTGGTTATCCCCCCTCTGGGTGTGGCAATGATTGTGGTCCATCCCTGTGGATCAATGAACCTCCATCCCTGAGATCGAGGGTTCAGGAAAACCTATGATTACCAATTCAACAGTCCAAATGGGCAGGGACAAACTTGGTCTACCTGGCCAAAAATGTACTGACATCCAAGAAAACATGAAAACAAAAAAAGGAAAGAACACAGTCAACGCCGATCACAAGCAGTCTATCAAGGGGGTGTGACAGCCTGTCAAGGCCAGGCCTGGGTGATAACAGTGATTCTCAACCCAACTGGTGGGTCTGGACATCCCTTCCCCAGGTGTGGTGATGATCACCACCCACTCCCACAGATGATCAGGCTCCCCCATGACTGCCAACCCCCCTGAGAAAAAAGGATCAAGTTTGGACCCATGCTCTCAATGCAAGTGTTGATATGGCTCAGTCCAAATAGGCCAGGACAACATTCAGTCTATCTGCCCATCTAGACCAAGGAATATATATTGCATTACATAGGTGATCAAATACAAAATATATGGAATTAAATACCTTGAATTACAGAAATACATGGTGTAAAATGCATTGATTCACTGCAGTCTTGAAATCACAGCTAGCTTTATCTACACACCATAAGAACACACCATTTGTCCATTTCACTTTGTACACTGAAGTCCATGGAGCCCAAAGTTTGTTTGACACTATTATCAACTCTTTATGCCTGCCAAATGTTTAAGATACCTGTTCAGCCCATTGACTATAAGGTTCTCCAGGGTTTACAACCCAGCCTATATATTTCCACTTGATTATTCTGATTATGAAAAGTGTGATTAGCATTGTAGTATTCTTGCTTGTTGTTTAATTGTATAGGAGAGGATGATGACAAAATATTGTTTTGACAATTGGTTACCATAACCCTACAGTGGGCTTGATTGTGGTACAATTTCAACTGTGACTCTTGTGAATTGATACTTTTTGAATGCTGCCTGTCTAGATTGAATTCTAGGTCTTGATTAATAATCAAGGATTCTGTTGTGTAGTCTAAAAGTTTATAATTAATCTTTGGAATAATCTCAATAATTGTTGGATTAAAAGAGGTTGAATAATTTGAAGCTTCAATGTCTCTATTTAGATCTATAACATCATTTGTATTTATTTTTGTCTCTAAATCATTAATTTTTTAGCTCAGGATTCACTTCATGATAATTCTGTGTTGATTTTAAAAAAAAATATTCTTTTTATGGTGCCTCAATCACACCAAAAGTGGCCCAATAACTTTTGTTCTGATCATCAGAAAAACTTAATTTTGGTGCAGGGAGATAGCTTAAATCATCATTTATAATGATTGATTTTAAAATGTGAGATCAAATTAATGTTTAAAATAATTTTTCGCTCTGCACTGATTTGTCGCATTCAGCCATTTCCGGTTCGATATCTCAATACCTCAATATCGTAACTTTTTTCCTATGAATGGTTTAATGCAGAGATTTCGTTTTTTTCATGGTTTTGTGATTAATTTTTATATCTAGTATGTTTGCTGGGCTATTTTCTGTCTTCCCTGACTGGTTTTCAGCTGTAGAGACCTGTTTTACTTTATTAATATCTGCTTTCTTCCAACATTTTCAATGGTATTTGATTTCCAAATCCTTTCTCAATTTGTTCTATCATTAAAAATAGGATTTCTAGTGATTCTATTCTTCTTTGAATTATTTGGTTTCATTTTACGTTCTATTTCTAAGTTTTATGTTGTTCTAATGATTCTCAGAATTACTTGTCTTGGCTATTGCCTTTTTTTATTGGCAGCCATTTGCATAAAATGGAACGATTGATAATTTCAATTAATTATGAATTAAAACTAATTTAAAATTTCTTGTAATGGTGATAAAATAATACACAAGTACTCAGATCTTAGCAAACTTTTTTCCCCTGAACTCACCACTTGATAGTTTAATGAGTCCCATTCTTATGGAGCCAGTGAACAGTCAACTGCTCCAACTGGCTGCAGGAAGTAGACTATATCTTTATCTAATTCGATAAACTTCAAATGCTTTCTTTTTAGTTAGAATTCTAATTAGAGACTTCTGGATGTTTTACATATTTTTATACTTTAAATTGCATCTATTTAATATGACAATCAATTAAAAATCTTTCATCACATTTATTTATTTATTAAAAAAATATTTAATCAAAAAATAAAAATACATCATTTATGAATTTAAATGTCTATGACATTCTAGCTTACCTTTGTATGTGCATCAGTAAACGATTTAGAAGAGAGGATTAAAGTGTATGAAATGGACAAGTCAGGCAGTTCCATATTAAAATATACTTTCTATTCATTATCATCAACATTATCATTTTTAATCATTGGGCATCCACTGTAGGATGAATTTCTTTCCTAGTTTTAATTCTGTTTCAATGATCCATAACATTTTTTCTCTATTTGATTACAAAAAAATTTCCTTAATCTCCCCAGATACCTCTTTAGATTCAAGACTTTACATTTATTGTCATATTTCTTATCAACATGTTGAGCCAATTTTATTTTCACTTTTATTTTTTAGTGATGTTAGCAATACTTGTTTATTTTCTCACCCATGGCATTTTACTTATAGCTTTTTCTTCTCACTACCAATATACACCCTTCTCTCTATATTTTCAAGTGTCTATACTACTCTTTCATTAAATGTCCAACATTGAGAAATATTACAAACCTTTACTGCTTTTTAATGAGAAATGTTAGAGAGATCCTTACTCTATAGTAACTTTTAAAAAGATATTTTAATTTTTAGATATATAAACTTTTATAAATTTTTCAAATACTATTTCAAAATATTTATAGTAATAATATTTTATAAATTTACAACATATTATTTAGACACTATATACAAAATATTTTAACTAATGTTTCAAACTGTATTATTATTAAGCTATAATATTGTATATATTATTTTTTAAAATTCATAGGTAATATTTTAATATTAATAATCTTTACTGGTTTATATCCACTTTTAACACCTTGTGAAAGGATATAATCATAAAAATATAAAAAGATGTACATGATCAACTGATGAGTGCTAGTTCAACACAAAATATGCATCTTGGGAATCATGCATGTTTTTGGTCATATGTTTATGATTATAAAGGTGGGTAGAAACCAGTCCTTCTCTTGTGTGAGATTGGAGTAGTAAACATTACACTACAGAAATATTATTTATTAATATTTAATATGTCAATCATTAACACAATGACAACAAATAAACATAGAAAATTGATTTAATAGAATACAAAATTTTATTTTTAAAAAATATCTAAATAAATACTCTAATCTTACCTTCAGGGTGTGTAAATACATCATATATCATGCAAAACAAAATATTTTAAATAAGATTTCAATATATATTTAGTATTATGAGAATTTTTTTACATCGTTTCTTTTCAATTTATAAATAATACTTAATATATCAAGCCCTAACAACAACAAGAACATAATCTTAGAAAATTGATTTAATAAAATATAGCATTTCATTTAAAATATGTCTAAATGAAAATCTAATCTTGACAAGTGACTTTTTAGAATGTCATCCAACACAAATGCGATAACTTTAATGAGTTTAACTTTTACTTACAATCAGAATGGTTAGTTATTCAAAATTTTTTGACAATAATAATAAATATTTATAATAATACAAATTCAGAAATACCATTAATCCCAATATATTAAATATCATAAAAAAAAAAATAAAAAAAAATAGCAATTTTGCAATTATTGTTAATTATTATTTTTTACTGTCATTAGCGTGGTAAATTATTATATTTCAATGACAAACTTTCAAATTAATCCTTCAGAGGTAGTTATTAATAATGAAAAAAAAAACAAATTATTGATTCTGTCAGAAATTTTAATTATACAATATATATTATTTTTAAAAATTATTTATCCAACAGTATAAAAATTAAAAATAAATAAACTGCTTTTAAATGTCTATCAAACATGTCTATCTTTTTATATCTAGTTATGTTAAAACAGCGATTAAATAACCAATTGCAAGTCAAAAGCTTCTCCAGTATTCTATCTATAGACACACTGTGTAAAAAAAAAAACTCCTTAGATAATCCAAATGCCAATTTATGAGAAGTTACAGTTTTAAATCCTTGTTTTATCCTCTATCTGAGAATATGCAGAAACACATTTATTTAATAATAATTTAATAGAACTGAAATCTGAAAAAAAATCCAGGTTTATCTATATTACATCTCTGACATTTAAAGATATCTAAAGAGATTAAAATAATGTTCAATTTTTTTTTTATAGACCAGATGAAAATAAATATTGATAAGTACAAATTGAAAGTAAAATATAATGGATGAAATTGCTCATAGAATTTGTCTTGTATGGAGTGTTTTAATAATAATAATAATAATAATAGTAGTAGTAGTAGTAGTAGTAGTAGTAGTAGTAGTAGTAGTAGTAGTAGTAATAGATATCTGCGGTCCTGCTATGCAGCGAGTACAACATGCCAACGAACCTCTAAATAAAAAACTTTTAAAAATTCGGAAAACTCAAAGGTAATTCGTTTTTTTAAACTTTTAACCAAAAATATTTTAAACATAAGTTTTAAAAAAAATTATATTTAAAAAGAAAATATTAAGAATAAAAAAAAACAACGTAAATACACAGACTGAAAAACGTCAAATATATATAAAACATGGCGGCGGCACAGCTAAAAAATTCAAATGTGAATGGTGCCAATATAAACTCCAACGATGAAAACATCAATAATAGTTTAAAAACTTATGCTAATGTAACAAAAGCTACTTTTCAAAATAAAGTTATAACAACTCACTCAAACTCGATTGCAGCTAGTAGATTTCGAAGAGTAACCAACGATGATATGAATGAACTAAATCTAGTTTATGAAAACAACTCTGAGCCCCCATCGACTATTTGGTCTCAGGAAGAATTAATAACAATAAACACTGAATTTAACAATACAATACCAAATAAGCTTTTCAACACATTTAAAAATTTTTTTTCAAACAGATCGATTGTCCTGGCTGCGACTGATAAAAACCTAACGCTTTACAAATTCCCAAGAGAAATGTTATATGAAGCTATAACAGCAAATGGGAGTTGGGAAACAATTTCAAGCATAGGGGAACACCCCAACTCTAGATATTTGGCATTAGAATTCTTTGAAGATTATCAAAAAAATAAATTTTTAACTCAGATCAAAACAATAGGAAATTATGCTTTAATAGTTGTAGATACAAACCTTAAAAACTTTATTACAGGCACTATTAAAAATACTTAGTTTGGCTATAATATAAATGACTTTCAAAATATTATGAAAGCGTTTGGCAAAGTATTATATTTAAAACCTATTCTACTTACTGATACACCTATTCCAGTGTGCAGTAATAGTTTTACTTTTAAAATGAAGCTCAATGAAGCAATAGCACCAGAGAATATTCCCACACAAGTCATAGACCAAGAAGCAATTCTAAATATATATATATATAAGGGCTTAGGACCACGATGCTTCATCTGTGGAGAGCGTGGTCACTTTGCAGCAAACTGTAGCAAAAAGAAAAAACAAAAAAAATAACACAGACAAAAGTAAACCCCAATTAACTACAAACAACAATCAAGTGATCCAAACATCTATTCAAGAAAAAATGGAAACACAAGAGAGCATAAAAAACCAACAATTAGAGGAACTAAACAACAAAAACATAACTGGAGATGATCACATTTTGGATTTAACTATTAAAACAAAAATAAATGATAAAGAACTGAATCAAGAAAGACAACAAAATTATACAATGGAATCGATAAAAAACACCAATGAAATAGATAGCAATAGCAATGAGGAAACAGCACAAACACAGCACATACAAAGAACAAGAATTATAAATAACACATCTGAAGCTATTATGGACTTAACTACACCATGCCTTCCACAAATACCAAAAAATACCACACCTCCAAATAGAAAACCAGGCCGGCCACCAAAAAAGAGTAGGACAGCCAAGAGAGCTAAAACTGAAGAAAATGATAGTGACACAATACAAGATAATCAATCAAATAACTCAATAGATGAAGAAACAACAAAATTATGAAGACACTATAGAACAACTTTTTCTCAATTCAAAACCTGAAAATAAATGTAACCACCAAACACCAATTTAAGGAAGTTAAAAATTGGCGCATTGAATGTTAGGGGTTTAAACTCGACCCAAAAAATTACAAAGCTTAAACAATGGTTTTCACTTACACAACCGCATATATTCGGATTAACAGAGACAAAAATCTATGCTGCCTTAACCAAACATTAACAAGAAGGTTTCTGTGCCTGTTCCAGAGACTCTTCATCACCTTCTGCAGGCACAGGCATTCTTATTTCAACAAACTGCCCTTTCACAGCTTTCAAAATTATATTCATTGATGCTAACTTACTAATTACAACTTTTCAACATAAAACTATAAACCTCAATATAATTTTGATTTACCTGCCTATTCAAGATAGCCGAATTAACACTATAATAATGAACATCAACTCCATACTTGCAAGTACAGCAAACCCAACAATATTGATTGGTGATTGCAACATGTCATATCATAAATTCATAGAAAAATGGCTTCACTGAATATCCATACCACTGATGAGTGGTGAAGGCTTCTTACCAATGAATACAATATCTTTTCACAATGGTCGTCATTCATCACTCATCGATCTATGCTTCTACTCCCCGATGCTGCACCACCAGATAGCAATAAAATTAACCCCCTCAGCTTTCTCAGATCATTCAGCACAAATAGTATCACTAAACCTTACGCAAATGCAGACATCACTTCTCCCACTAACAAAAACAATCAGAGTACTACTTCCAACAACCACACCAGAATTTGTTTTCTCAGAAACATACATAATGCTAAATAAAATAAAAGATATGAACCTCAACCCCATACAACAATATCTGGCATATATAAACATTCTATCATTCAATATCTCACATGTGACAAAAAATCAACCACCCCCATCCAAATTGTTGACACTTGCAAATGAAATTCATAAACAAATAACCATGATCACGCCATCACATCAAACACAGCAGTATATACATGGTCTAACAAATACATACAACAAAACATATGAAACACTAAAAGA
Organism: Epiperipatus broadwayi; assembly: GCA_028023455.1. Classification (NCBI taxonomy): domain Eukaryota; kingdom Metazoa; phylum Onychophora; class Udeonychophora; order Euonychophora; family Peripatidae; genus Epiperipatus; species Epiperipatus broadwayi. Next base: position 16,685,913 of record JAQFVV010006204.1, read on the forward strand.
ATATTTGAGAATCAAAAAAAGCAAAATATGCATAACCCAACCACATACATGGACCAGAGATTACATTAAATGGGCACTGGGGAACCCACCAATCATCAAAGTTCCAATGGCAATAGAAACAAAAGATGGCACATATACAAGACACAATATGATCCTTCCTATTTTTGAGCATTTTAAAACCAAACTCCAATCTAAAACACCACTTAAATTACACTCCAATCTATTTGGACAAGCAGAAACACAAAAACCTTTCATAACAAATGACTTCCTGGCAAAACTAAATACAATATCAAATGCATGCCATCCAGGAAGTCCTGGAATACCATTATTCATACTAAAACACCTAAGTAAATACACAGCACAATATCTGTGCAACCTAGAAAACCACCTATCTCAAGAAATTCAGGATGTGGAGGGAGTTCATCCCATTGCAATAGTGCCATTCAACAAAAAAGCTAAAACTACCCCATCCCTCACAGAACTCGGACCAATTTCCATGGAATCTTTGCCAATAAAAATTGTTGAAAAAATAATAAAAGAAACAATAGAACCACATATAATGTCACTGATATCAGAAGTTCAATTTTCCAAAAGGAACTCCACAATTCAAGTGGCAGCATTATTCAAAGCAATCCTGAATTCAACAAGACAGGAAAAAATATATAGTCCAATAGCAATTCAACTAGATATTGAGGGAGCTTTTGATGGAGTAGACATTTCCATATTGCTAGACATGCTTGGAAATACATCTATCCCCAAGATACATCTGTACATCATTGCAAATCTACTTCTCAACAGAGAAATACACATAACATTAAATGGAAAAAATTCTCCATCATTTGTTCCCACCCAATTCATATCCCAAGGCTCTCCTCTCAGTTCACTGTTATTTATTCTATATATTAACCCTTTAATAGAAAAAATCCAAAAAATATTTACCGGCAATCAGGTACCCGGCACTACACAATATATAGCTTGCTTGGCTTATATGGATGACATCACTGTTTTTCTCAATTCAAAAAAACAATTACCACAATTACAAGAAATTCTTAAAGAATATATGCAACAATACAAATTGAAGTTTAATCCAGAAAAGACTAATGCTTGGTCTATGTTTACCGGAAAACCATGCACGTTCATTTACAAAGCAAAACCAACATGTTTTTTAGGATTCCCATTTCTTCTGGGAATAACCGGAATGAGGTGTTTAATACAAAATAGATTAAAAGAAGAAGCACAACGCATTGTCACCTCCCTATCAAAAACATATCTCTCTATATATTCTAAGGTCCAGCTAATAAATCAACTTATAATGACAAAAATAACATTATTTACCAATAATAAAATTCTCAAAAGCTTTCAAAGCAAAGATTAAAACCATCTGTAACCAACTTCTATGGTCAAGAAAAGTGGTTGCAATATCAACAAAAAGACTAAATCAACCCCTTATTAAAAATGGTCTAGGTTTGCACAATATTGACACTTTTTATGCACAAAAATTAAGTAATCTAGTAATTTCCATTATGAATCAATTTCCAAAACTTAAATGCTTAATTCAAATTACTCCAACTGACAAACCACCCCCAACAGGGCTATATATATCATCAATCATCCATCAATATAAAACAACTTTTAACAGAACAGAGCAATATACACACAAATATTGATATTGGAACATTCCTGAACAAATTCAACAGGAAAGAGACCTAAATGATGATAACACAATACTCAGAATAAACAACAGAAAATTACTACATGAATACAAAAAGTGGTCACTAGAACCCAAATTTTTTGATTTCATTCTAAAAGTAAATCTCATCGCAATGCCAACAACATACTTCTTACACCATAAGAGGATGTATGTTTCAATAGACCCTTTTTGTGGACTATGCCACAAGGCTGAAGAGACCCTACAACACCTATTGTATCAATGTACTGCATTGCACAATGTAAGAACGATGAGTGCAATATACCACCAGCAAAACATGACCATTTGTCAAATAATTAAGGTTTTTCAAGGCAGATCAATACCCAGCATTAGGGCAGCAACCTTTGTATTATATGCTTTTTGGTGTACCAGGTCTACCTATCTAATGGCAACAACCCCAGAAGGCATCCATCCACCTTCTACAATAAACTAAACCAAATATGGAATAGAGACAAGACAATAGCAAATCCCCATATTTATGCAGCTACATGGTCTCTTATCAAACAACAATCAATGCTATAAGCACCAAAAATTCAAGAACACTGAAAATTCAGTAACAATAAATACGGAAATAAAAAACAATTTTTTCCTCTCTCTACAATAAATAATTTTTTATGTAAAATTAGATAACTTTTTATTGAAAACATGTAACCAAAGACTATAAAAATGCTTGTACTATAAAACCAATGGAAAAATCACTGTAAAAAATCAATGTAAAATCAATGTAAAAAACTCAGTATTTCTTTGATTAATAAACTTCCTTTTTTGAAACATAATAATAATAATAATAATAACAACAACAACAATAACAACAATAATAATAATAATAATAATAATAATAATAACAATAATAATAATAATAATAATAATAATAATAATAATAATAATAATAATTATTATTATTTATTTATTATTATTTTATTTATTCATCATGAAGCAAACAATAAATGTATAATACAGTGAGATAAATTCCATACAAGAAAAATCTTGTGTGAGGAATTTAAATGTAACAACTAAAAACACTAATAAAATACAAAAACAAAATAATAATAATAATAATAACAACAATAATAATAATAATAATAATAATTATTATTTATTTATTTATTATTATTTTATTTATTCATCATGAAGCAAACAATAAATGTATAATACAGTGAGATAAATTCCATACAAGAAAAATCTTGTGTGAGGAATTTAAATGTAACAACTAAAAACACTAATAAAATACAAAAAAAAAAAAAAATAATAATAATAATAATAATAATAATAATAATAATAATAATAATAATAATAATAATAATAATAATAATAATAACAATAATAATAATAATAATAATAATAATAATAATAATAATAATAATAATAATAATAATAATAATAATAATAATAATAATAATAATATGTTCATGTGTTTGGTTTTAAATTAAATATTTTATCTCTTTCTTACATATGGATTTGAGACTTGGACATTCATCCAGCAGTGGATCAATGATAGTGAAAAGGATTGTAATATATTAACACATTTTATTTGCAATTGTTATTTCTACTATTCTTGATGAGTTACAACAAAAATCAATTATAAAAGTTTTGCCTATTTTAGCTCTACATATTATTATAAGCAGTAGCAGTAACAAGAAAAAAGTATAATAATAGTAGTAGTAGTAGTGGTAGTAATAGTAATGGTAATAATAATAGAACTATTAGTAGTACTAGTAATAATAGTAAGAGTAATAGGAACAGCAATAGTAAAGTATAGAAAACTTGATTAATGATTAGTGCAGTCAATTTTAGTGGACACAGTTTTGACATGAAATTCCAAATAAGAAAGAAAGATTAATGACTATTTGTGAAGATGTACACCTGTTATATTTATGGTTATCTACAATACAGGACCAACCACTCAAGATCTAATCTATTATAACTACTTCTAATAAATCTTTATTAATTGGCATAATTAGTCAAAGCAAAAATGTTAATGGATGAAATATAAGATAGAAAAGAAATGAAGTATATAAACTTTCTCTATAGTCTCAATCATTTATAATAAGTGTTTCCATTGAGATCATCATCATCATCAACCATTATCAATCCAGTGCAGGATAAAAGTTTCTCTAATTCAATCCATCTTCTCTGATCTTTAGCTTCTATTTTTCACATTATCTCTACTAACTTTCTTATTTCAACCATCCATCTCACATGTGGTCTCTTTCTGGGTCTTTTACAATCTCTTGGAATCCAGTTTAAGATTTCAATTGTCCATCTATTAACATCTCTTCTAGCAATAGGTCCAGCCCAACTCCACTTTAATCTTTTAATTTTTTCAATGAGGTCAGTAACATCTGTTTGTTCTCTTACCCATATATTGTGTTTTTGATCTCTTCTTGTTACTCCCAACATTCATCTCTCCATACTTCTTTGAGTGGCCTGAAGTCTTTATATTGCTCTCATATTAAGTGTCCAAGTCTCAGATTCATAAGTAAGAACTGGTAAAACCCATTTATTAAAAATCTTCCTTTTTAAACACATAAGCATATTTCTTTTTAATATCAAGTTATTTCTACCAAAATCACTACAACCAAGTTTAATTCTATGATTAATTTCATCCATTATGTTTTTATCTGTATTAATAATCTGACAAAGGTATTTGTAGCTGTTAACTTCTTTTAACTCATCATAATCAACCTTTATTTTCATATTTTGAAAAAATCCATTAAACAGTACTTTAGTCTTGTTTAACATTTATTTTTAGTCCTACTTTCATCTGATAACTTCGGTAGCATTTCCTGCAGCTCTAAAGCATTATTTGCAAAAACAACTACATCATCTGCAAAATCTAAATGATTTCAATAATCTCCATTTACTTTTATTCCTTTAGCTTCCCATTTTAGTCCACAAAATACTTCTTGCAGCACTGCTGTAAAATTTTTTGGAGATATGGAGTCACCCTGTCTTACACCCTTCTCAATGTTCATTTTCCCAGTATCATTATATAATCTAATTGTTGCTGTTACATTTTTACATTGAGATATCAATATTAAATAAAAAGAAATTTAATAGGGATTATGGTTAAACTTTCATTATTAAATTAATGGTAATACCATAATATTTATTTTGTGAGCGTTGGTAAGGGAAAACAAACTACTGTGATGAAACCGGTCCTAAATAGTACCTTGTTTTCTCTGCCTGATTTATTACAGAGAATTGAACCGACATACATCATATTATTTAATACTCAAGTTTCAATAACTACTTTCTGTAGGTAGCCATCTACCTCCACCAAATAATAAAATTAAATGTCAATATATATATTTTAATTAATAATTTTATTAAAAAAGTAATTTAACAATTTGACTAAAACATTCCAAATATAAAATATTAAACATAATTTTATCAGTCAAAACAGACACATATACAGATATTTTTTATACAAATATTAAACATAATTTTATCAGACAAACAAATGTAAAATTTAATTAATTTTAATTTTCTACAAATGTAGATATTTTTAAATTGATAATTTTTATGCCGATTTATAAATTTGTAGATTTCTATAGATATAAAATAATTGCTGATTAAAACAATTTTTTCAACAGAATTCTTTTAAAAACGTTGTTATTAATCATGTATATTTGTCAGTTATTTTGAATGACATTTAAAACGCTATTATATTTACATTTAATATATATATCCATGGTATTATGTTTATAAGGTAAAAGACACTTTCAGAGTGACAAGACATTCAATATTCGTTAAATTAAAAGCATACCATAGAAATTTTGTCATTTATATTTTAAATAGATATATTTACCAAATAATGTCTACGGTATATATGATAAGGGGGTGGATAGTGCAACTATAAGAAATAGAATATGTTAGAAAGAAGGTTATCTGCTTATTGTAGTCAGATAATAAATAAATAAATCAACAACCAGACTTTGCCATACTATTATAAAATAGTTTATATGTAATTGAAAAAATATTGGAGTAATTGCGAGAGGATAACAGTTATATAATTGTGGTCAGTTCATGAGGATAATGGTGATGGATATTTAAAATGCAAAAATCACAAGTACAAATAGCCAGAATAATTCCAATAATTGGAAAGTGAGGAATGCATATTTTTGTATATTAATGTAATTGCTTTGAACTATACATTTATGATGTTAGTGGTCAGACAGTATTAGAAGAATGCTAAATATCTACTCACGCTTTAAGAAAAAATACATCACTTCTTGATTAAACTAATATTGCACCAATTCATAAATACCTCTAAAATATTTCTTTCTTTTTATATATACAAAACCAGAACCAAATTTTTTTTGGATTATAAAACTAGACAGTTTGACTTATTATCGGAAGATTAATAAATTAGGAAGTAATACTTTACATAATATAATTAGTATATATAAACAAATATACTAGTAATAAAATACATTGGTGAGATTATTAATACAGATGGAACCATAATGGATAAAATTAATCATAGAATTAAACTTGGTTGGAGTGCTTTTGGTAGAAATAACTTGATACTAAAAGAAAATATGCCTATGTCTTGGAAAAGGAAGGTTTTTAATAAATATGTTTACCAGTTCTTACTTATGGATCTGAGACTGGGACACTTAATAAAAAAGCAATACAGAAACTTCAGACTACTGAAAAAAGTATGGAGAGATGCATGTTGGGAGTAACAAGAAGAGATTGAAAATGCAATATATGGGTAACAGGACAAACTGGTGTTAGTAACCTCATTGAAAAAATAAAAAGACTGGAGTTGGGTTGGATATATTGCTAGAAGAGATGATAATAGATGGACAATTGAAGTCTTAAACTGGATTCCAAGAAATTGTAAAAGACCCAGAAAGAGGCCACATGTGAGATGGATGGATGAAATAAAAAAAGTGTGCAGGGTGATGAGGAGAAGGGAAGCTAGAGATCGGAGAAATTGGATTGAACTTGGAGAGACTTTCATCCTGCAATGGATTGGTAATGGTTGATGATGATAATGAGTGATTTATATTTCAGATTAAATAAAGAATTCTGAAAGTTTAAGAGAAGAGCATCATAGAAATATATTAATAATTTTTATTAGTCATTCATTAGACTAGAGATTATCCAGTTAATGAATACTATTTCTGTAGTGTAATTTTCACATCATGGTAGGAACTCATATGTTTTTTTACATGTCTTTGATCATATGTTTATGATTATATCGCTCCACAAGGTATTAAAGGCGAATAGAAACTATTCCCTGCCTAGTGTGAGAATGGTAGTACAGATATATTATTCATTAATTAAATGGATAATCTCTTGTCTAAAGAATCACTAATAAAAATTGTTAAGAGCATTATGAAGTTTTATTTAAAATGCTTCTTCTTTCTCTTTTTATCTTATTCTTTTTTTTGGTTAAGAACCAGTAGCAATTTTTTTAAAAATATTTTTTTTCATTTATTTGTGATTCCAGTAACTTCATTCAAATATTATATATAGCATAATTATGGCAAAGGAAATATTTTTTTAATTTAAATATTCAAGTGGCATATATATTATTAAGGCAAATTTATATGAATAAATTAAAATGACCTTTTAATAAACTTCATTCATCATTATAAATTTTCTTAGCATTCAATGTCAATTTTGTTGTTATGTCCCAGGAAAAGTTGATAATGTTCGAGCCAAGAAACGAAGTTGATTAATGATGTTTCAATGTGTTCTTTCTTATGCAGATATATTAATATTTAGCAGAAATATGATGATGATAATCGATATTTTAGATGATCTACATGAATAGCTAACTCAAATCTCTTGACTTTTCTAGAATCACACGATTTTGGCTAAACAATTACATTCAGAAAGTATAAACGCTTAGCCTAACTACTCTCTAACTTGATATCAGCTGTGAGGTGTATTGATTTTATCATCTGTGTGCAGCTGTCACTGAAGTAATGTTATCTCTAAAGAAGTCTGCAACTCTATATTAATTAAATTTGTTCTCATAGAAAATATATTATTTTTGTGTTTATTTTTTAATAAATAAATTTTCATAAGTTTTACTGTTGGTTTTTAAGTTTCTAATTAATTCATTTTACCTGTCATCTTATTTTATGAATTAAAAAACTTTTTACATATTCTTTCTCTTTTTTAAAATTAAATTTAATGGCCTTACCAAAAAAAAGGACTATATTTAATTCACATTTAAAGAACAACTTGCTTTTCTTTTTAATTTAAAATTATTTAACTACTTTATTTAGAGAAATATAAAATTTCATATCTAAATCTAATATATTTTAACTATTATTTTTCCTTTTTTAACATTTTGTACTTAATGAATTGTTACGCACTTCATCTTTTTACATCAAAAAAAATAATAGCTTTTAATTAGTATACACATAAATACTTTGATAATTATATGACACTTAAAAATATTTTTTATTCTGAATTTTGTAACATATTATGAGAACATTTTGCAAATCTCATGGATATGATATACTGTACTATTATTTGCTAATGAGTATTCTTTCATTACATATAGCAAATTCTATCAATGTTTTTTTTGTAATACAGTACTTATATTTCATTTAATATTACATATTCAAAGTTTTATATACATTCATATTAACAGCATAAATCATTCCTTCTTTTATAGTAATGCCATGAGGACTGTGGTTATTATATAATCCTCACAAATTTTTTTTATATTTAATTAAATTGAAGATGCTCTGGATGTCATAAAAACTTATATATTATTTGTCTTAGAATATTTCAGAATCATATTTATATCGACATCTGAAATTTCTGTACCGAATTTTTCTCTATCAATTACTTTCATGACCACATTATTTTTATCCATATCTGCATTCATGTTGAATTCACTTATGACACAAATATCAATATTTGTTTTATTTATATAGTTTACATTTATTTTATGTTCAGCATTAAATTCCATATTATTTTTTCCTTGCATATCACTAAAAATGCAATAATTTTTGAAGCGTTTTGGAAATTTGTAGATGTTGTACTTCTCTGTAATATTACTTGTCTTATCTATGGCGGTTTGCTTTTATTATCTCAGAAATATCAATTTTGTTTTCTCCATCAGACTCACTTATTAAGCAGTTTTTACAATTGGATAAATGCACTGAAGTTCTTTATTTCTTTTGCCATGCAGCTATTTTAGGCTCTTGAACTAAATTCAGATCTCACGAATCTCATTTAATATAATTCTATATTGTTTTTATTGGATAAGTATTTACCAAGAAATTTGCAGCAAAGAATAATGGATTATTAAATTGTTTCAAGCATTGCCAATAATTTTTCCATGCAGAATTTCAAGGCTTTGCTTTTGTATAATTTTATACTAATAAGAAAAAAATATAATTGTGATCTCTCAAAAAACATTGCAAATCATAAGTGTCCACAAGTGTAGGAATTGTTCATATAGCATGGTGTTTTTCCACTGATAATATCTAAATGAGACTTTTGCTATTGAACATTATTAATCTGCTAATTCTGAATTTCATTGTATTATGAAAATATTTATTTTCAAGATGGCATTAATAATCCCTGCTTTAAATCACTTTTCTGCACAATCTTTATTATTATTTTTCCAGTTTTCATAGTTATTTGATGTCAGAAAATGAAATAAGTGTAATATTGATGTATTGATTTAAAAAATCAAAAGAAGTCAGTAATTTCCATTAGTTGATAATATCAAAGTAATTTAATTGAACCTCTACATGTTTGATGGCTTAAATTTATTATACTTTGGTTTTGATGTCAGCTGTGAGATTATTTTAAAAAGATTTTTACTAAAATTAATAATTATTTTTACACAACATTTGTATAATTATTTAAAACCAAAATAACACACATGTCTACCTTGCTTTTATTCACATATGATTTATTTTTAAAAATATAAATTTGATTGCAATGTGCAAAGAAAATTACTACCATTAACATTAGTATACCTTTGATACAGATTGATAACACTTTTACCAATATAATGTTAGAATTTTTTGAGATATTTTAAAAGTTGTAAATGCAATTTTATATTTTTAAAGCAAAATTTGATAGATTTACATTTATACATTTCCATTTTAAAACGACATTTCAGTCACCAAAAATTTTGTTCATGTTCTGAATTTGCAAGGTAGGTTACTTTCCTGCATACCATCAAATGAAGAAAAAGTACTCAGTTTATTATTATTTATAAATTTTAAATATGATTTTTGAGAATGTATTTAATTTGTAAACTTATATTTCTAATAAATCCAAACCAATTTATTGATCTCTAATATAGAAAAAATGTTTAATATTAAAATCAAACATTGAACATTGGGAAAAAAATGATACTAGGGCTAACAACAGAAATATCAACCTAGTAAAGGATTACCTATGAGATATTTTACTATCAACATTTAAGTTTTCAATTACTTATAAGTATTTATCTTTTTTAAAAATTATTGTTTTATAAAAAATATATATATGAAAAAATCATTTTTGACTATCAAAGATAAAAAAGTTTCAGCCTAGGTAAATTTATATTGTGAATCTTTTGTAATTTTTGGTATAATAATAGATATTTCTGCTGGATCACCTGTGTATAGATTAGAAAATATCTGGAGATTTGACAAAAAACTAAGTGATCTTTATTTTTTCAGAAGTTATGATTTTTTTTCACATATTGTCTACATTTTAACAATAATAAAATTTTCCAAATATTAAAAGTAAAAATTATTGATATAATTTGTAAAACTAGACCAATTATATATATGACTCAGAATACAAATTTTAGAATTGCAATTCAGATGCACAAAGAAATAACATTGATTCAGCTATTAGAAAATTTATTGATGAGAATAGCATAAGATAATAAAATCCCTCAAAATCAGTAAAACTTGAGTTCAAATTATGACACTGTAAAATAAACAAAATGGATGACGCATCTTATATGAGTTATATATAGATAAAATTACAACTTCTGATGTTGGCCAGTGTTTGATTACTTAAGCGTGCTTTTAGTCGTTTACCACATCCCAAAAGGAAGTGCAGTGTTTGCCAGCGACATATTCTGACTTTGCGGGACCTCAGGCAAATTTGATTTTGAAGGCACCATGGATAGTGTTGAATTTTTTTTTGGAGGGGAGGGGATCCCATGTTTCCGATATATTCTTACTCATATAAAAAGTTAAATAATAATAATTATATATATATTTTTTTAAAAAATAAAACAAAATTACATGTATGACATTTACAAAGAAATTTAATATATAGATTAAGTACAATCCACAAGAAAAAATCATAAATGAAGTCAATATTTGAGTACTTTTATTGCATTGAATAATAAACTAGATTAAATAAACGATAATTAGAAAAATATATATTTAATATAACAAACTTTCTATCAATTAAAATTCCTAACGGAACGTAAATTATCTAATAGAAGTCATAATTAAAATGAAAATTTTAAGCACATTAATATATATGTACTTTCCGTGCTTCTTAACCTGTTATATTATCAATCAGTTCATTATAATCAAACCCGATAGTAAACTTATTTTCACTGTAGAGTATTAACAAACTGCATAATTTTTATTGGTCTAAAGAATTTCTAATGTAATTTTAAATTATTTTAAGAACATTGAAAAAACACTGCGTTAGAAACAGGTATGGTTAAATATATATTTAAAATTATGTGAATATTAGAAAAAGTAGAAACTAGCCCTTCTTCAATCGTTTTATATATTAGTACAAGAGAACTTACTCAAATTTTAATTTTTATTTTACAAAATATACAAAAAGAGAAAGTTCTTTTTTAAAAATATTAATGTCATTGTCGTCTGAATATGTATTTATTAAATTTAAGATATTCATTTGGTAAAATTTCTTTTAAGTCGTTATTTAATATAGCAAAATAATTTAAAATACTAAGATAAGCCTCAACACATGTTGGAATGTCTGGTACCAACTCATCTCAGATAACATTTAAACAATTCTCTATAAATCTTTGTTTGTCTATCAACTACATATCTTCATCTTCATCCCTTTTCTCATCAAAATGTAACTTTTTTTTTCTACGATAAAAAAATGTAACTTTCTTTTGCTTTTTCTCCCTTTGTCTGATTCATAATTTTTATTGTTTACTAAAGCAGAACATTGACCGTATAGTATCAAATGTCTTTTTATATGTACAAAGATAACGATTTTAAAAGATTTATTGTATTTTGTAAATCAGAATTTTTATTTTGAAGACGTTTTACTAGTTGCAAGCAATTTTTGTAGAATTGCATTCAGCATGAAAAGTAAAAGTATTGTTTCAAAATTGTTTCAAAATTTTCAAAGTTTTTATATACCTTTTTTGCTTCTAAGTTTGCTACAGGTTTTTTAGTACAATCTACAAAAAAATTAAATAAAGATTCTTTTATGGTCAAAAAATCCATCTTTTTGTAGAAGAAGAGAAAAATACAAATAAATTTTAGATATAAAATCAATGCTTTTGGATAAGCTTCTGCAGCAAAATTTTTCTACTAAATCGAGTTATAAGGTGCACAAGGAACATAAAATGCAATTTTACTATTACTCTTAATCTTCACTTATAACCCATTGCATATATTGTCATAATATTTTCATTGACAGTTTTGAATATCTAAATTACATTCTATTAATTTTGAAGTTATGATATTTTATAAATAGCTAGTATTAAGCTTTTTAATACTAAAAAAGACAAGAAACATTCCTGAAGTTTATTTTGTTTATCTAAATAGCCTAAACATTCACATGACCCACCACTCTCCACACTATCTCATAAGACTGATGCACCATATATTTTGAAAAGATTAATAATCACCAATAAACATATTTCATGCTAAACCAGCAGTCATCACTTGGTCCAGATTACCATCTCTACACATATATGCTATAAGTGCTCAGATATATATTATGATAGCCAATCCTCGTACTTTAATGGACAGGTTTCGATCCACTCCAACTCTTCAACCGTCCATCCAATTGAAAATCTGATTATGGAATGCTCAAAGGCCATCCTGAGGCTGAGATTCTTGTCACACCCATGTTGACCTAAGATCAATCTGACTCCTCATGTACAGGACATAATCTATTTAATACATATACAAGGGATGGACAGACATCTCTACTATATAATATATACCCTATATATTACATATATAGACACAGGTATAATAATCTTGAGTGTTTCAGTTATTACTAAATATCCTAAAATAAATGATAATTGATCTGTCTGACTTATGTCAAAATAGAGTCAATAGTAAGTGAAAAGTAGTTAGTCTGTTTGATTTCATTAATACTTGTTTTTTATATTAACAACCATTAAATGTATAAATTTAGTTACAAATAGTATTAAAAATACAATTTATCGGTCCGCTATCTCTTTTACCATATGGTTCTAAGTGGGTTTTCAAAACCATATCAAAATTAGCTAAGTATTCTAAATAAGCATTTATTTTTATAGCGTCTGTATACAATTGTAATTATATTCCAATATCAGCCTTCCAAGCTAATTGTGCAAACGCTTTGCGAGTGTTAATAATAAATGAATACTTTCTGACCAATACAAGATATAGTATTTATGCAGGAATAAAAAGGAATCCTCTTATTCCTACGACTAAATTCCATGCGCTATTAATATGCCCTTCAAATCCCAACTTTAAAGAAACTAACAATTTCACAGTTGCAACAACTCCTTTTAGAACTTCATGTCAATAAATTGCTTGCTTTTCATAAGTTTTATCAACACTAAATCAAATCCTTCTACATCTTTCAAGCACTTTATCTATACATACATATTTTCCTTGCATTCTTTAAACTCATCATGCATTTTTAAAATATCAACAATAAGTTTCCAATCATTACATCCTGTAATTAATAATTTTTTAAAATTTAATTGAAAACAATTTGCAAATAAAACAGCACACAGATTTTGTGGTTTCTGAAAATATTAACCACTCTCTTTTTTTCTGTAATATTATTAGCTCTACTTAAATAGAAAGAAGATTCGTTTGATTTTCTTGTGATAATTTTTTTTATAACACTTAAAATTTCAATTTGAATTTTTAATGTTTCCAAAATTTGTGGTTTTTCGAAGGCAAAACACAATAAAATCTTTTATGATGGGATTTGCTTATAAAGCAGCATCTTTACTGTATGTTTTATGTTTGATATTATTTGTACATATTGCATTCCTATTTTCATCATTAATGTTCATATCCCACCTTGTCTTTAAATAATGGATTATTCTAGATCCTATCTTATCCAAATCGAATTGAGCATTAATCACTTGGAGTCAATACATATACAAACAGATAATGCATAACCTATGCCAATAATAGACCAATAGGCAATGGTGCTCATTAAATCTGAATATATCAATTAGGGATGGGAATCTGATAATAAATAGTCAAGCTTGTTGAAGATAGGGTCAGAGAACTACTGTTCCAGAGCTGAAAGACAAATTCTGCATTCTCTCAATGATGTTAAAAATGTTTGATGCAGTGAGGCCCACATTTAGGACTGAAAGCCATTAGAACTAAATATCGGCATGAGACAAGCTAGCAAATACAGCCAGAATTGTCACCAGACCTACTCATGATGCAGGCTGTCACAGTACAGCTGGAAGTGGTAGGAAATCTATAAGAACATGTGCAGTCCCTTCTTTCATAGTTCATTTAGAATTAGGATCAATAGCTTGCCAATTGTGGAGGTGAAGTATAACCATTGTAAATATTGTAAATACACAAATATATATTTGTTTTTATGTAGTAATAATAAATACATTATAAAACATATTTACACATGTTTGTATTAATATAAAAGCATAACTAAAGAACAGATTTGGTGCAGTTGACAAAATAAACCCTCACCCCATGGCTGGAAACAAGTTTTTAAAATGACGAAGTCTTGCTTCATGGGTTCTTAGATTTTGGCTTTTTAATTAAAAAATTGATGCTAGGCTAACAGTAGCTCTTCAAATAAAGGTTATAGATCAACATGAGTAGATCACATATCATTAAAAATATAGTTATTTTTTCTTTCACCGCAAAAAGTGGGAATAAAATATAATTGGTTCCATTGAATAATTTTATGCGGCCTATTTAAAATATTGGCCAAGCAACAAGAATTGAGTTCTCTTCTATTTACAGGATAATCAAATTAAGAAGCCTGACTTAAAATTAGCTATGCTTATTTCTGCGATTGGACCTCTCTACTTATGAAGTTCTTCAAGCACAAACAATACCTGAGGTGCCAGATGATCTTGATTTTGACAAAAACATTGTCTCTACTAAATAACTTCTTTACTTCAAAACTCTTAATGATTTTAATTCTCGTAAGGAAAGAGGAAAAGCCAGAGATTTTTCTGTTAAAATAAAAACTAGTTTCAAAATACAATTTCAAATACCTCTTCACTGAAGCTCTGTAAAATCATTTTATTTGTGGTATGAAAGACTACAACGTTAAGGTCAAGCTACAAATGAACCCTGAAATAACATTTGATTATGTAGGCTATGATGGAATCAACAGCTAGTCAAACCATTGAAGAAAATGGACTACAGCATTCAAACTCTTGAGCAGAAAACTGACTCAGACAGGCACCCAGCTGACAGTAAAAGTCGATTGTTCATATAAATCAGAAACAATGAATAAAGGAAATTGTTATAGATGAGACCAACTGATATTTGCACATACCAAATGTCCACACTAGTATGTAGTATATATATGTTGTAAGCATGTCTGGCATACTGAAAGACAATTTAAAATTAAATGAACTATATGCCTGTATAAATAATGTAAAAGATATGAATTCTGTATTCAAATACAGAGTTATTATTATTAAGGAAATACCTGTAATGATGAAACTAGACATCAGGTCTGCAATGGATATTTCTACCAAAAAAGACATTGAACATCAATAAAAAGAAAAATAAATATCAACTGCATCTTAGCAAAAAACAATTATTATTATCAAGGCAATCAACAACGACCAATAAAAATAAATATCTGCTCTTGCTTTGTCTGCTAAGCAGGAGACTTTATTAGGATATGATTGCTTCACTCACTTAGGTTTTCCAGGGACTAAACTAAACCAGCTTACAACAATATATTTGAACAAGATTTACCAAGAAATAGTTGTTAATCAGGTTTGAACCTAAAATAAAGCATGAAACTAAAAGTGAAAAAAGCAGGTAGGTGCTCATGTCCTCTGTCATATGTTTAAAGAAACCCCCAAATGGGTTCCAGCAGTTAAGATCAAAGTTAAAGGATTACAAACAGTAATGATTAAAACAGCTGATGAACAGCGATATAATAGCATTAAAATAAAATATGGTTAAACTACATGTCACATGACAACAACAAGGCCTCAGCAGAAAACAAAGAAAGTCACACTTTTCCAGTGATAAGTCACCATCCAACTGTGTTAAACCTGCAGTTTTGAGATTAATAAATGATGACATAGGACCTTCTGCAGAGATCACCACACCATATGAGGCCACAAAGTGAAGAAGATGCTTACCAACCTGCATGTCTATGTACTCCAGCACAAATTTTAGGCAGAGGGATGTCATATCTCACCTTTAAATAATGGATGAGTGCAGATCTTGTCTAATCTAGATTGAATTGAGCATTCATCACAGATAATGCATAGACTATTGTAAGAATCAGCCAATAAGTGATTATATTTACTGTATCCAAATGTTTTTATTACAGATGAGGATCTGGCAATAAAAATTCAAGCCAAGAGTCAGAAAACTACTGTCACAGTGCTGAAAGACAGATTTCTATGTTCTCCAAACAATAGCAGTTAAAAATGGTTGATACAGTGAGGCAAGTCCATATTCAGGATTGGAACTTCTAAAATTAAATACTGACATGAAGCAAGGTGTCAAGTACGCCAAAAGTGTCATCAGATTGACCCATGCAGCAGGCTGTCACAGTACAACTGAAGAAGTGTGAAACCTATAAGATCATGTGCAGTCCTTTCTTCATTAGTTCACCCTAGAACTTGGAGCTATATCTTACCAACCCTAGCTGGTAGAATATAACTATTGAAAATATTATAAATACGCAAATGTATATTTCTTATCATGTACTATTAATAAACATACTATAAAACGTATTTATACGCACTTGTGTTTTTAACCTAATTCACACTAAACACAAAATCATTGATATTTGTATTAAGATATTTATCATTGTTATCATTAATGTTCTAAACAGTGATAGTGTGTTTAATTTGATCAATAATAACACCAGTTGATACTGTAGAATTGGACGGTTCATTTTTTAGCCTATTTTCTTATGTTTTACCTGCTGTCATCTCGATTTTTTATTGCCACAAAATCCTATAATGAGGTTTGTTTCTTTTTTAATTCTGCCTCTCTAATTTTCTGCTTCTTTTTTTTTTTTTGAAACGTAGAATTTGTACATTTTTTAAATCACCTTAAAGTATTATTTTTATATTCATATATTGTATAATTTATTATTTTTTACTTGATCTCATCGTTTTTCATAATTAAGTAAAATAATATTTGAATGCCTAATGTAAAATAGAAAGCTTATATTCTAATACAATTACAGAATATAAAATAAAATTTTTAAATCAATTGTGATATAATCAATGTAAAATATAAAATAAATATTTTGACAACAAAATAAACAAAACACTAGCACTAATATCTACTCTGAATTTTCTCTTTATTTATTAAACAACATTTGTAACTTATACACTTATTGTCAATACGATAACACACAATGCACTTTTTGGCACACTCTATGTTTTATATCAGCGATCCATTCTATGTACTGTCTGTACCATGAGAATGACACGGACTGTTATAGTTGTCAATCTTAAAGTCCAATTCGGATTGAAGGACTTCCAGCAGCAAAATCAGTGTGGGAATAAATGATAACTACTACTTATCAACCATAACAAGAATAAATATAACTGTATTCTCCTAACCATGTGCAATGTGATAGAAGATTTTAAGTTTGATAACTATAATACCTCAATCATGAAGATGATTTCTATTTTGAAATAAACATAATAAAATTCAATTATACATTTGTTTTGGTTATTTTTGATAAAGAACACATATCCTTTACTACTTCTTTCACCACTAGAGGGCACTGAAAGTTCCTCAGCCCTCAACAGCAGAATTGGGGACAGAATGAAATTCTAATACCCACAGAAAATACATTACAGGAGAGAGTTATTGCACAGGGCTAGTCTGTACTCTGCAATGTGTCCTGCCTTGCACCAAGGTGATACATTGCCATATGCTATGTTACACCTGCAATATGAGGTCCCTAAATAAGAGATCAAAATTTAATTTCTGATTTTTTTTATACTACAAAAATGAGCTTATAAAATATTGATTTGTGGACTTTCAGGACCCTATTGATGGGGTGTGATGCAATTATCTTTTTCTCCCACAGGGTGTTTCTTTCTAAAAACATTATGAAAATATTTTTGATTGTTTAGATTATTTATTGATCAAAGAGCTCAGAAAAGCTGCTTTATTGCTTAACATATAAAATTGATATAGGAATTTCTAATATCTTACTTAGTTTTTCAAGAATTTTGATTCAAATTCCACTTTCATTGACAACTTATACAAATACTTCGACTCTTCATCAGAAGAGGATGAGTCATAAATAGTTTAAATAAGTAAGTTATATTTTTATTTATATGTTTATTATTTTATTGCATGGTTACCATAGCAATTTATTATTTGTAAGTAATCATTTTGCAATAATAATTTGATTTTATATTTTTATAAATAATAATAATATTGATGATGATGATAATAATAATATTTATGATGTACTATATTTATTTTTTTTGTTTAATTACACCATATATGGAATCTGAATCATTTATATCTTGCAAACTAATTAAAAATAACATTTCTTTCTGTTAGTTTTTCTTTCTTGATTATACAGTGACACATACATAAAAAGAATACAGTTTGTTTGTTTTTTTATAAAATATAGAATTTTTATTCAGAAATTTGGTGAAAACATATAATAACAGTTAAACATAGAATATATTACATGATAATCAGGGGGATAAAAATTCAATATTGATATCTTGCTTGGTTGTTGCTAGAGCAAATAAAATGTATCAATGTTTCTATCTTTTAATGATTTGGAATAAGGAATTGTTATAAATAAGTTATGGAATAAACCATTCTATTCGAAAAATTTGTAAGGAATGTAATGAACCTATTAATAAAAATATAATTTTAAAATGTAACTATTAAAGATACAATTCGTAAAGAAATATAAAAATTAAGTTTGAAAGTATTAAAATCTTGATTTTGATTTTTTTTTTTCATTTTTGCATGACAGTGGTTATATTTTTTTAGCTTTATTGCATTCCTTGATATTTTTTTTGTTAATATATATATATTTGATTTTTGTGCAGTGGAAACTGAAGTTAGCATTAAAATTGCATCTTCAATCAATTCTGCATATATTCAATATGATTACCATTTTTGCATATATTCAATATGATTACCATTTTAATCAGAAGATTAAATTAACTATGAATCTCTCCGTTTTTTCATTGGCATTTTAACTTATTCAATCTCTTTGTTATATATATTCAAATAACAGTTTTTTCAAACTGTGTTTTTATTAGCATATAGCTAATTTATTTTTAAAATTATTTATCTAGTCTTTTTTAAGTAAGTGAAAGTTTTAAAGAAGTAATTTCTAATATCTGACATAGTATAAATGTAAGTGTCGTCAATAGGAGGTTTCTTCATTTCTGTTTTTCTATACGTATGTGTTGCTGAATAATAGATTTTTCTCAACAATAGATTTATTTTAAACTTGCTTCTATATACGTATTGTTGGAAATTTATTTATCATCAGTAAATTTCTTCTGTCTGTGCCTAAACATTATCAAATTCAGGTTTTTGTCATCTTCTTGTGTGTGTGTGTTTTTTTTCAATTTAAATTTAAAAAAAATTTAAAATTTTAGATCTAAACCTAATCAAGTATAATTTTATTTCATGATTTTTTGATCTTACCTTAATCAGAATTCTTTTTTTTTCTGATAAAAACTATACGTATAAAGATAAAATATCATTATATGTATATATTTAAATTTAATATTTTTAATGGGATAATATAGATGTAAATTATTTAATAAAAGGGAACTATATTTAAATCCACAGCCAAGATGTATTAAAGCGTAGCAACCAGTCTGATCAGTTCTGCAGGCTGAAAGAAAACCATAGCACACTTGTCCAAGCTACTACCGATTAAAAGATGGCCATCTTTGATAAGCAATTCATGTTATTATGTATAATATAGTAGCAGGAAATTATAGCTATAAGAATCTAAATATAATTTATAGCAACATTTCTTACATCCCAACTAAAATTAAGACTTTTCCATTAGCAAGTCATGTATTTAAATTTAATATTTTTAATGGATTAGTATACTGTAAATTATTTAATAAATGGGAATTATATTATATAAATAAGTTTAAAATTACAGACAAGATGTATATATATATATCAGAATTAAATTCAGACTACAAACAGGAGCCACTGTGGATAATGGTATGACTTTTAGATATGAATGATTAGTGGGTGCAATCATAAGTAGTGTCCAAACAATAGAATTTTTGGATATCTTGTGGACTTTATTTTTTCATCAAAAGCTAAATATTATTTTGATTTATACATTCTTTTCTTTTCTCTAAATGAGGAAATAATTTGCTCTCCTTTTTGTTTATTTTACGGTACGACGTCATCAGAAATCTCTTTTGCCTATGACTTTATATATGAATACATTTTCACACAAATAGTTTGCATGTCATGCCAAAATCATTCCTAAAAATATTTTTCTCTGTTTTCTGAAGGTAAAATGACCTTATTCATTTGTTATTAATTCTAAATATATGATAATATTTATTCCTGTAGTTCTTCTTCTAATAATCTTAATGAAGTCCCTTGAATTAGTTTGAAATTTAAATAATATAAGAGACTGGGCACAACTTTTTAAATCCCTACAATTAAATTCAAATATATGATTTGTTTCTCTTTTTTATTAATTTTTTTTGCTTAACTATCATTTTTTATTCTGAAAAAAAAAAACTCATTTTTTTTGGTAATAGGTAAGTCTACAACTTCTTTCTTCACAATGTCTTTAATGATACAAAATAGGGATCCAAGTTGCATTATGTTTTCAGTGAGTTGCAAAAATTGCACATATAGTATGGTTCATATTATTGGCAGTTGATTTTTCATAAAAGATTAGCCTCCATAATGATTACATTTCCATATGGAAGGTGCATATGAAAAAAAATATATAAAGATTAATTGAAAGTTTTTATGAGAAAATATGAATTTTAATGTAGTGATTAAAAATAGCATAAAGAATTTCTATTTAAGATTGCCAATTAGTAAGCTGCCTCCATCGAAGTTCTCTTTAAGCAATGTTAAATCATTTTATGATCACAAATTTAGAACATTTGATACCAACAACGATGGTTATAATACTTTGAGGGAAATTCCAACTGGTTGTCACTGTTACTAGATGTTTGTCAAATGGAGCTGATCAAAAGGAAATGGTCAAAATCATTCAATTTATAACATGCAGAGTTTTACATAAAAGAAAACAGGCCCAGAAAAAAGCTAGAAGAACATTTGATAAAATGATTGTAAACAGAGAAGACATCCTAACTCAGAAGAAGTTTATTTGAAGGTTTTTAAAGAATGATGAACTCCATCAAATCTTAATAGTGAATACTATAAAGCAGTAGACCATACTCCACAATTATCAGAAAATACTTAGGAAAGACTAAAAGAACATTTGTTAAAATGGTTGTAAACAGAGAAGGCATCTGTCTGTTTATTTCAAAGTGTTTAGAGGATGATGTTCAAATTTTAATAGCAAATATTATAAAGCAATTGACCATAACCTATAAAAAAATATTAAAAGCCATAAAATGGAACAGGTTAGGAAAGACCAAAAGAATATTTATTAAAATGGTTGTAGTCAGAGAAAGCCTCCTAACTCAGGAGAAGTTTATTTGAAGGTGTTTAGAAAATGATGAATATATCAAATTTTGGTAGTGAATACTATGAAGCAGGTGACCATGGTCCATAATTATCAGAAAATACTAATCACCATTTTCTTAATACTTTTTCATTTTCTAGTTCCAGCTTTTTTTATACAGTTAGGACTAACAATTTAATTCACAGAATTATAACTTATCAAAGATTGAGTAATCTTGTACTTTAGTGGTTTTATAATGAGAAATAGTAATAAAAAATGCAGTCATGTTTGATTTTTTGTTATGAGAATTGTTTTTGAAAAAAAAAAACGTTAAAATTTAGTATTTTTAAATTATAGATATATCAATTTAGATCAGTTATGTTCCTCATTCCAATATGTCTGAAAAGTTAGATTTCATTGAATATATTTACTTAGTAGAATCCTTTTTATGGCTTTTTAGTTTTGAAGTGTTGGTATGTTCTTTTTTATGTATATTTTGTTTTAAATGATTTGAATCGTATTATATATTATCTCAGAGTTGTATTTTTTTAATGAAAGAAAATTTAAGTATTATATTTTCAAACCTGATGATCCTTTCATTTTTAGAAGAACCAATAAAATATCACATACCTATATCATATGACAGCTGTTTATACATTGCTGTTTCAACAGAATATTATGTGATATGATGTGATGCACTGTGACTTCTCTTTATAAACATCACATGATCACCATTTCTTATGTTTGCTTATAACTGTTGTTAAAACAGGCAAAATTCACTATATGTATAGCCACACACAGCAATCTAGAGTAAGCAAGCATAAGAAATCATGTGATGTTTATTGGCTTAAAACAATCCTGCCTAAGAGGATAGTGGTGGCTATGGTTATTAAAGAACCAAAGACACCAAAATGTATAGGTACTGAACTCAGTTCAGACCTATATGGCTATATAAGCTAATGAACTTGGATTGAAAATATTAAGGTGATTTCAATTTAAGACTCATGGTGTTTTAGTTAAGTGGAGATAAAAGGTGGTTGCTAGTTGGTTGCATTAGATCCTAAGATCTAGAAACAGTGCTCTCAGATCCAAGGCTCCTCACTGACAAAGGCCACAAGCCAGAAACTAGTCTGGGGATATTGTATAAATAGGCACTAGATGGTGATTTTATGCACAAGCCTTCTAGCATCCAGTGATTATTCTAGCTTGCTATGTGTGGCAATACATATAGTGAGTTTTGCCTGTTTTAATGACCTCCTTATATGAAGTCAGAAATCTTTCAGAAGCTATGCTTAATTTTCCTTTCCATTCCCATATTCTTCTCTATCCTGCTCCAACCCATTTCCACAACATAATATTTGTCAACTCCATGTTCTATATATCTAAACCCCCCTTATCTTTCCCCATACCCAGCATAAAAACCAATAACCCACTTTCTGTATAATCACTTTGTTTATATTTATTCTTTCACAATCTCATTATTTGTACTCTTTCTGCTTTCAGGCATTTACATTCAATTAACAGACACCTAATATTTCTAAGCCTTCCTACACAACTTGCAAACTAAATCACCCACATTTTTCCATTTATGTGTATATTCATTTGTTGCTACTATTTTTTTTACCATAGCTATGCCACCTACTGTAAGCTTTAGTCCCTAATAAATATCATATGATAGTGCTTAATAAATCATATCTAGTGCTCATATTCAATATCCAAGACTAGTTTCAAGCTTATAGTTTTCATTAACTGAAGAGCTTTAGATTTCTGAATTATGCATCTGAAACTTTAGGATCGAATGCACATTTTCTTCAGCAGCAACCATTTATTTCTCTATTTACTATAATGCCGTCAGTCCAAAATAAAAAATAAGTAAATGTTTTCAACCTAATCCACCTTGTTTATATACACTTATAGGTTTGAAATCAGTTCAATATATATGTGACCAGGATTAGTATAAAACTAACACAATATCACATGAATCTACCATATGACTCCAGCTTATACAATGCTCATATCAATCCTAGTCACATGGTTGAGGTGTCTGTAGCTGTTATAAATTAAAGACATCATAATATATAAATACTAAGCTGATTTCAGATTTTGACTTAGATTGAAAATATTTATATGTTTTTCAGTTTGGACTGATAGCTTGATATTAAAACAAAGGTAAATTCTGGCTGTTACAGGAAAGGTACATTAGATCCTAAAGATTTTGTGCACTACTTAAAGATCTAAAGTTTCTCTATGAAGAAAGCCATAAGTTTGAAATTTGTCTGGGAATATGGAATATGACAGTATTAGAAAAGAATATATTAAACACTATCAACTAGTATCTATTAGTAATTAAATCTTACAGTAGGTGATAAAGTAAAGGAAAAATTATAGTGCATTCTTAAAAGAGTGTGGTATTAAAAGTTTTTTTTTTGTCATTTGTATTTCATCTGTAAATATCTCATATTACTTTTTTTTAAAAAAAAAGAAGATATAAGCAATAACTATTGTTGTTTACATATCTTACAAATTTATTCTTTTTCATTTTGTTTTGCAATTAAAAAAATTATGAAAACCTTTGATTCTAATGATATTTTTTAAAACTTGAACCTTGCTTTTAATTTGGGTTTATTTTACTGTTTCAGCTTTGATATTTTACTTTCGCAATTGTTTGCTTACTATGTTCTTTTTTCTTCCAGTTATAGTGGATTATCTTTTTTTTTTTTTGAATTGGAAAACCATCACAATGAATATTAAAAATTGTGTTTTAGCTTTATTCATTTATTTATCTTAATATTTGATAATATTTATTAGAATAAAGCTAGCGCAAACAAAGAATTTATTTTTTAAAAATATATATTTTAGAGACTATAATAATATACACTATAAGATCTCAACATGAAGAATAATAATATTTAATATATTTTTTACCTGCTCTGTCTCTTTTAATTTATTCATTTACAGATTGGATTTTGTAATACTGAAATACAAATATAATGTGTAAATTTAACCTAGATATAATTAATGAGGATTTGAACCAACTGTTATTTGGAACCAAAATAGCTTTCTTTTGCTCCTTTTCTCCCTTTCATGCTTTTCTCCTTTATTTATAGCATAAGTTCCCACTTTTTATAATATTGATAAAAAATTCCTTTACATTTAGTAAATATTAATTTTATTATTTAATAAAGATAATTTATTATTTTTCAAAGTTTCCTTTCTTCCAGAATACTTAAAAATATTTGCTAGTAGAATAATAAAGTTCTCAGATTTCATTTCTGAATAATCCATTTTTAACATTTTAATATAATTATTAATACTTAAAATGCTATTACAGTTAGTAGATAAACTTTAATAAAAATAAGTATGCAATATTTTTTTAGGCCATTATCACCCTAATATAGACATTAATAAATTTATATCTGGAATGTCAATAGTTTTACAAAATGGAAGTCATTATTTTTATCAAAAATAAATTTCTTACATCTCCTTTGCATTTTCTATAAGCAATATGGGTTGCTAATCTGCAAGGTTTCTTATGAAAATACATTTTTATTTTCTTAAATAAAGTTTAATTACCTTTCATTTAGCATAAGTTTATATTCAGGTCCCATATTATACCAATGAGGATAGTTAGACTTCTTACTCCATAATAAACTTGTTAAATAAACTTCTCAAGAAATATCCCATAGTTTTAAAATTGTAATTATTACTTTTAACATTAAAATAATAAGATTACAATAAATTTATACTTAAATTATTTAAGAAAAAAGGAGTAATGTTTTATTCCTCTGAAAATGTTCTTCATTTCTCTCTATCATCTGCTCCTCCTACATTTATAGGAAAATTTTTCCAATACCTGATTGGTTTATTATTTCCAAATATTTAACAAAAAATAAATATTAATTACTTTGTCTAAATTTTTAAAAATGGATTTATGACTAATATTATTAAACTAATATTTTTTTAATTTTAATAATACAACATTTAAACTCATCTATTAATAATAATATATTCTTTTCTTAAAAGCAAATTTTGGTATTTAAATTTGATACATTATAAAATTGATACATTTAAAATATAATATTTGTGATTTAAACAATAAATTGTATATGGGATCAGGAAGTAAATTTAATTTATTATTATATGAATGTCTGTGCACACCTATTAACACATACTTCAATTTTCATTTACTTTATTATTAATTAAAGAATTTAAAAAAAAAATGAATAAATAGAAATTTTTAACTTGGCCATTAATAATTATAAAAATATTAACCATAAATAAATATTAACATTGAAAGTGCCAAAGACACAAACAAAAAAAATAAAATAAATAATGAAAATTAAAATTGAAACATTTTTTACAGATATACATTAAAAAATATTGCAAAGCATGCTAAATATTTAACTGTGTAAATGAATATATATCCAACTGATTAAAAGATCTTTATTATAATAAATAATTCAGAACCTTACAAATATAAAAAAAATATGTTTTCTTTTCACATCTCTTTTTTATAGTTATACTGTGAGGATTGAGCCATCCAATCCTTTCAATTTCCTTCTCTTAATAATATATATATATATATATATATATATTGAACCAGTGAAAACATGTTGATCCATCTAACATGAGCTGGAACTAAAAATGTACTTGAAACCCAGTCAAGCATGAGATTTAGATCAGAAACCAACCTGGATTTGAACCCATTCCCTAAGACCCAGATCAAACACCAAATGAATAATATATAATAATGGCACACAATTTATTTTAAAGTTTGGCCCACTAGAAGAGCAGAAAAAACAATGAGACTTGTATATTAACAACATTATAATGTAACTACAATAGACTTATGTGTGGCTGTATGTGTGGAAGTGGGAAAGAAGAATTCAAACAACTCAAATAAATTAGACAATAAAAATAGTTTAATATAATAAATTAATTATATATATTAATGTGTGCATGAATGAGCAGTCTACCAACAGTAGATAATTACATATTGGGATTCACGCTGAGGATTTTCATATGCTCTTTTATCAATTAAATAGTATATATACATTAACACACATCTTTGGTAGGTACGGTATCAAGATGCCAATCATTTATTAAAAAGATTTCATAATAATGCTATTAATGCTTTGGTTTATGGTTCTGAAACATGGTGACTAATATATTATTTTGGGGAGCATTCCAAGATTCATTACATATATAAGAAAAACTATTTTTATGCCATGTCGGTCATGAAGATGAATAAAACACATTTAACAATTATGTTTGATTATTCAACAAACTATTTCTTGAAAATTCTTTTAATTAACATTTAGGAGACAGAATGCTTGATTCCCCCCCCCAAGACATATACTCTTAAATACAGAAATTATAAACTACAGTGGTGGAATTCTATAATGAGATTGAAATAACATTATTAATTAATAAAATTAGTAATAGTCAGCATTTACATATATGTTTTAAAACAGAACACAATTTTAATATTACCACACTAAAACTAGGTCATAAAACAAAAGACATAATAATCTAAGAGGTGGTGGTACTGACATTTTAGTGAAGAAATCAAGATAAGGTCATACTTCTGGATGAAAAATGAAATCTAAGACCCCTTTCTTAGGGCAGTGCTTAGAGAAAAATGGTTAGGCATGATGTGGCCCAGGCATCCTGGAATCACTGATGTGCAGAGGTCTTTTATACAGAGAAGGTCCTGGGAAGCTCAACTATTCATGGGACAAGGCAAAGAGAAGTCCATGGGTTCGATCTTGTCACAACCCCTAGATTAGAAGCACATATATAATCATGAAAATAGGCCTAATGTCAGTAACACAGTACTGATAAATGTCACCAATGACATGGAATAGGATTTACTGCTCTAAAATAACTGACCCTTTGTTTTAATATCTTAATTTATACAAGTCACATGCTATGCTACTATAAATATGTGTAGAGATTTCATTTAATAGAATATACATTAAGATTTTACCGCTCCTTTTCTGCTATTTAAAATAATTCAATCTCATCTTCATGTATTTTATAATAACTGAGAATATTGAAGCATTTGGTATTTAAGAGTTTGAAAAATAAAAGAAAACTAGTCGTTATATAGAAAACAACAAATAGGTCACCCTTTAAGAATTTAAATAATATTATTTTAAAATATTTAAGAGCAATAATTAGCTTGAATAGTGGATTTATGCTGGGTAGAATAATTTCATTTTATTTGAGTTGAACAAATAACAATTTTTTTAATAAAAACCAACATAAAATGTTGACTCATAAAAACAAACTGGTGAGCATATTAATTAATTATAAAATTGCATAAAGAAAACTCTCCTCTTAGATTAATGCTCGACTTTGGAGGCGTCCACTATTTCCAAACTGCAAAAGTGATTAACCTATGGCTTATAGATTCCCTGGGATTTGGAAACCACACTATCAAATCTTCATTTGAATTTGTGGAAAAAATAAAAAATGTTAAAATAAATTTGGAACACAAAATGACTGTATGCAATGTCAATGAACTTTATGGTTCAATTAATAGGAAAAAATCCATTACTATCATCAAAGATGAATTAATTAAGATAAATTATCCAAAAAAACGAATCGATTTTATAATAGAATTCTTGAAATGGCTGGATAACAACATAGTTGCTAAATTTGAAAACAAATGGTATGTGATGAGTGATGGTTGGCCCATGGGACTGCCTATGAATGGAGTTATTGCTAGTGTTGTCATAAATCACTATGAGAACCAAATTATTCCAAAATATTTCACAACAGATCCAAAGTTCATATACTCTCGATATGTTGATGACATTTTTATTGCAGCAAAACCTTCCACCACTATTAACACACAAAATGAATTTCAAGCCATCTCAGGATTAACCCTTAGTAGAACAGAGGAAAACAAGGAACAAGAAATAAAATACCTAGACTTGTTAATAAAAAAAGAGAACACACAATTAGATTATAAAATGATGATTAAACCACTCGACATATGAGGTTACACAAGTCCAAAATCTAACACTCCCAACACATATAAATGGGCAGGTATGAATGTGTTTCTTTTTAGAAATCACCAATTATGTAAATATATAGGGGATAGAAAAAACAATATAGACAAATATACAAAGGAAATGACTAACATAGGCTTCAAACCTAATACAATCAATCAGAAAATAAAAATATTTTATAGAAAACTAAGAAATGAATTGCTTAAAAACAATATGAAATACCTAACAATTTCTTTTGTACCTAATGTAACACCAAATATTGCAAAAACATCGGCTAACAATTTTAAATTTATCTTCAGAAGACCTCCCAATACTAACCGATTGATAAATAATACTAAAGATAAAACAGATAAAGATCAAGCCCCTCATGTGGTCTATAAAATGGCATGCCCTCAATTAGGCTGCCATGCATCATATTATGGTGAGACTCGGGCTAACCTGAACACAAGAATTTATCAACATAGGTATGTCTACAATAGGGTCAAAAATAAAAAGGAAAGATCCTCAGTATTCTGGGACCACCAAGCAGCAACAGGCCACGTATTTGAACCTAGTTCTGCCCAAATAATTTGTACAGAAAAAAATGACGCCAAAAGAAAAGTTAAAGAAGCTTTCTATATAGCAAATGACATCAATGCCATTAATAGAAGAGAGGCATGTTTTGCTCTCACTAAACAATGGACTAATTAAAAATTCAAACGCATTTGCATAATCATAACAATCATTATTTACAAAGCTATGAGTATGAGAGTCAAACATGAAATCTCGAAAGCGCTATTAGATTAAAATTATAGCTTCACTATTTAATGCGAAAAAAAAGTCGAATATTTATAATTAATCATACATTATGTTTTGAGGGGATGTTAGCAACCTTAATTCATGGAGGTTTAATAAAAAAGAGTAAAGAAAAGATTTTGAGAAATTTGACTCATCAGGTTGCGTGAGATTGGCATATTAATAATAACAAAAGCATACATATAAAATCAAGTAATAAAAACATATAAATAAATAACTGCACCAAAGTTAAGAAAAATTAGAGCATATGAGATAAGATTAAAAAAATCATTTGACAGCAATTTACATTTACATCTTAGAAAGAGACAAAGTTAAATAAGATGTTAGGAAAAATCTTGATATTAGAGTTTGAGATTAGTTAGACTAGCTTTACTTTCAGGTTGCAGCATGAAAATAGTGATTTACCTTGCATAATTCCAAGAGTCCATTTTAAAAAGTCTGGCTCATGTGCAGCAGTTCACAATCCATGCAAATTTTTAGATGACAGCTTTTCAAAGTTCTCAGGTCAGGATTTTCCTTCTTTCCAGGGCAGTAAGATGGTATGGCAATGGAAGATGACCCCACAAGGATCAGGAAGGGTAATTGGATTTTTACTCAATCATCATTTTAAGTTTTACATGAACATAGATTATGTTAACAATACAGTTTTCTCAATAGTAGCTATTCCATGATATTTAAAATCAGATCATTTTATATCCTGCTCAGGTATTTGTGGAATGCTTTCAACTTTTTATTTCTAGCACAAAATCTAATTTTCAATCTAACAAAATCTTACATTTTCTTTATCCATTGTTCTTAAAGATGCAATTGCTAGATAATATTCCAAAAATATATTTAAATCTATTTCCAGATTGGAAATAGATTTGACAAAAATGTTTAGAACAAAAGTACATCTATTAGTCTTGTTTCTCATTTTATTTTCAGTAAAAATTTTAATTAAAACTTTTTCCCAACATTAAAACAATATTATATTTTCACCCCTTTAATTATTTTTGGACAATTAATGGCTGCATCTTGGATTTTACAAAAAATATCCAGTTATAATTAAAATTAAATAAAAATTAAAAAGAAAATGTTTCATAAACAACATATAATAAAATAATTATAAAATCAATATTTTATTAGTATTTTTTCTCCTGAGCTGCACCTATGTATTTTAATGTGAAGAAAACAAAAAATTTTAAAAATATTAAAAATCTAAAATTTATAATTCTTAGGTGTGTTCTCAGATATATATATATATATTGTAACGTTTTCCATCTTGCTAGGCCTCTATATGCAATAAACTATGCACATTGACCAAGTTATACCAAAAATCAGAAAGTTTTATTTCTATTTCTAAAAAACATAATTATATTTCCTGATCAACTTGGCCTAGAATTGTTATGAGTACAATTGCTAGCTGAATCAGTTTTTAATTTATAAATGAGGATGCCAGAGTAGATTAGACTCACTGATTCTGCATCAAACATATTGTAACTCATAAATTAAAAAGAAAAATGTTTTTTAAAATAATCGGTATTATATTTTACCGTGAACTAGAATTATTTTCTAAATATCATTATTCCTGGAGCTTATTCAAATCATATTGGCAAAGGTAAATTATATTTTTAAATCTCACTAAACTAATAATAATAAATTTAATAATAAATACTAATAATAATTATTAATAATGCACAAGGAAAGTTGGTATTAGAAATAAATATTTTATTTCAACAAATTAAAATGTTAAAGATAAATTACGAATTAAATAAACTGGAGAGAACACATGCTAATCCAGATGTGAATTCATTAATAAAAACTAACAGTTAAACAATTTTAATTAAAGTCCTTGGGTAAATAAGAGTGTCTTGAACAATAAAATTAAAGTCTATATCAGGGTCCTATTATAAGTATCTTTTTAAGAATTGTTTGCAAATGCTTAATTTTGTCACAATCAGGAATAATGAATCATAACTTACTGGTAAGTTTAGTGAGTTCATGAAGCTTGTAGATTACTATGCATAGTTTTTTTGTGTGTGAGAATGAGCTCAGCCATTGGTTAGAAGTTGTTCTTGGTCCTGATTCTAATGGCTAGTCATGAAAGCTTTTCTGGGTTTTACGGTCTTCATGATGAATGATGTCAAAAGCTTCGGTCTACTCCCACATGAAGAATTATTTTATAGTAGAGTGGTCCTGGATTCGATAATCCATGACCAGCCAAAACAAAAACAGAAAGCCAAGACTCTGATCAAACTGGCCTCTGTCTTTTTATACTCCAGGCCCAGTTTTCAGCCTTCTGCATATACCTTTTGTTTGTCAAAAATATATGTTATCTCATACATTCTTTATAAAATTTACATTACAAAGTCTTTATTTTTTTGGCATAATTCTGCCATCTTTAATTAGCTAAAATATTTTTCTTTTAGCTTATCTTTTTACTTTTGGAATTTTTTAAATTTATCTAGATTAGTAATTTGTATGTCTTTTGTCCTCTCCAATTTTTTACTTTTATTTTTAATTACATAAAACAATATGAACAATTTTAACTTTCATTGTACATTGTAACAAAAATTCTACTAATCAAAAAAAATCTAAATTTACTTTTCTTTTTAGCTTTTACCAAATGCCAATACGTATATTTGTACCATATATAAATAAATGGTACATACCACCAGGGCCAGAATATGAGAATAAAATAGGGGTTTACACTCATTTTATTATTAAGTTTTTTAAATTCATATTCATGTGTTTTTTTGTATTAGCATGCTGATATATCTTGTAGATTCATCCATCAAGTGACATCCGGCTTTAATGCCCACTTTTGGGTCTAACATGGCGGGAATGCAAATATTTCCAGATTCATCAGTGTCCTTTCTGCTTAAGCATAATAGTAATAATAAGAAGCCCAAGTTATAAGCACACATGAGCGTTGTTCATCATTTTGAGTCTTATAGGCTCATGGCAACTTTGTCTGCCCTCTCTTTTATTAGGATCTCTGCTAGAAATAGACTGATGGGCATATAAAGATGGTCTTATGTTATATACTATATACACAGACTCAGGGCTATGCTTTTTCCCCTCTTCAGTAACCCCCTACTCTGTCAAATACTTGTGACTTACATCTACATCAGCCACAATCGTGTTTTTTTAGACATATTAAAAAAATATATATTTTTTTCTGAAAGCCATATTAAACAAATATTTTTATATTTGCATAATCAGGGTTTACTTAGTTAGTTTTTTTAAAAAAACTACTATTCATTTTCTGGCTATGATCTCAGGTTGTGGTTGTTGTATTGGAGCCCCACGTTGGGTGCCACTGTAACATTTTCCATCTTGTTAGGCCTCTATGTGCATTGGATTTGATAATCCATGATCAGCCAAAAGAAAAACAGAAAGCCAAGACTCTGATCAAACTGGCCTCTGTCTTTTTATACTCGAGGCCCAGTTTTCAAACTTCTGTGCATACCTTTAGTTTGTCAAAAATATACATTATTTTGTACATTCTTTATAAAATTTACGTTACAAAGTCTTTATTTTTTTAGCATAATTCTGCCATCTTTAATTAGCTAAAATATTTTTCTTTTAGCTTATCTTTTTACTTTTGGAATTCTTTTAATTTATTTAGATTAGTAATTTGTGTGTCTTTTGTTCTCTCCAATTTTTTACTTTTATTTTTAATTACATAAAAAAATACAAACAGTTTTAACTTTCATTGTACGTTTTAACAAAAATTCTACTAATCAAAAAAAATCTAAATTTACTTTTTTTTTTAGCTTTTACCAAATGCCAATACATATATTTATACCATATATAAATAAATGGTACAATATATATATATATATATACATAAATAGAGGAACAGGATGGGACATAAGGTTTGAATATAGATTAGTAATAGAACCATGATGCTCAATCTTAGGCTAAGATTGACTGATTCACACTTCTCCACTTATAATGAAAGGAAAAATTTAAAAAAAATAGAAAAAAAATGTCTTGACTAGGAGTTTTCAGGTGATGACCAAAAGAAACAAATTAAAAATAAATTTTAATCCCTTTGTACCTTTAATTTTGTTTACATTGACCTAGTGTTATCACTAAAATATTTTAATTTTTTTAAAAATCATTTCCCACCTAACGAATCACTGCTCCCCACTTTCTGTATCTCTTTCCTACTATAGCTTTTCAGAAAATTTATCTCTTACTTGTTAAAAAAGAAAATTTGTTTATCTAAGATTTTATTTAATATTTTATTTACATCATTCTACTCTCTTATTCATTTCTCCTTTTAGTTTCTCTTAATTTCACCCCTGCATCTGAAAAAGAAAACTCATAGTCTGGTTATTACATGTCTAAAATTTATACCTGGAATCACTATAGCATCAAGTCAAAAATGTTTTTGCTCTCAATAGTTATCCAAGTTTGAATCTTTCATTTCCAACATTTTTGTTATATTGGATTGTCCATTGGTTGCCATTTTTTTATTAAGGGAGCTAGCCAACACAGAGTGCTCAATCATTTTCAATTATTTAAACATTTTCTATATATATCTAAATAGTAGTCATGAGAAGACAAAAAATTATCATTGGAAAACATTTCTATATATCTTATCTGTTGCATAGGCCGATATATTCATTCCATGTATGCAGGTGATTACATTGAAGAAAATTTTATTTTTACATATGTACTACATTTATGCTTGTAGCACATGGCTTTTAACTTTAAACAAGCAAATTTTACACTT
Organism: Epiperipatus broadwayi; assembly: GCA_028023455.1. Classification (NCBI taxonomy): domain Eukaryota; kingdom Metazoa; phylum Onychophora; class Udeonychophora; order Euonychophora; family Peripatidae; genus Epiperipatus; species Epiperipatus broadwayi. Next base: position 16,720,207 of record JAQFVV010006204.1, read on the forward strand.
TTAAACTGACTGCTTTAAGCATGCCAAAGGTGGAAAAAACATCTATACATATCTTATACCTTTCCTTTCCTATATATATATAAACAAAATCTATTCCTCAGGGCATGTAGGTCTTTTAGTTGAGCCTCACATTGTAGGTGCCAAATGCGAAAAAAAACATATACTGGTCAAAACATGTTGATCCATCAAATATGAGCTGGAACTAAAAAAATGTACTTCAAACCCAGTCAAGCCCATGATTTAGATCAGAGACCAATCTGGATTCAAACCCAGTCTCTAAGACCCAGATCAAACACCTAATAAATAACATATAATGATGGCCCACAAGAATTTATTTTAAAGTCTGGCCCACTAGCAGAGCAGAAAAGACAATGAGACTTATATATTAACTATATTATAACTTAACTACAATAGGCATACACATGGTTGTAAATGTGGGAGTGGAGAAAAGGGAATACAAATGACTCACATAAATTAGACAATAAAAATAGTTTAATATAATGAATTAATTATATACATTAATATGTGTGTAGATGAGTGGTCTAACAACGGTAGATAATTACATATTGGGATTCATGCTGATGATTCTCATATGCTTTTTTTATCAACTAAATAGTGTATATACATTACCACATCTTTGGTAGATACAGTATTAAGATTCCAGTAATTTATTAAAAAGATAACATAATATTGCTATTAATGCTTTGGTTTATGATTCTGAAACATGGTGACTAACATATTATTTCAGAGAGCATTCTGAGATTCATTATGTATATAAGAAAAACTATTTTCATGCCATGCCAGTTGTGAAGATGAATAAAATACATCTAACAATTATATTTGATTATTTAACAAACTATTTCTTGAAAATTATTTTAATTAATATTTAAGAGACAGAACACTTGATTTCCCTCAACGTGTATACTCTTAAATACAGAAATAATAAATTACTACAGTGAGATTGTATAATAAGATTGAAATAACATTATTAATTAATAAAATTAGTAATATTCAGCATTTACATATATTTTTGAACAGAGTGCAATTTTAATATTACAGGACTAAAATTAGGTCATAAATTAAAAGACATAATAATCTAAGTAAGTGGCAGTACTGACATAATGGTGAAGAAATCAAGATAACATCATGCTTGAGAACAAAAAATGAAAATGAAGAAACCCGTCTTAGGGCAGTACTTAAAGAAAAATAATTAGGTATGACATGGGCCAAGCATCCTGGACTCATTGATGTGCAGAGGACTTTTATGAGGAGTAGGTCCCAGGAAGCTCAACTATTCATGGGACAAGTCATAAAGAGAAATCCATGGGTTTGATCCTGTCACAACCCCCAGATTATCATGAAAATAAGCTGAAAGTCAGTAACACAGTATGGATAAATATCATTAATGACATGGAAAAGGATTTACTGCTCTAAAATAAATGACCCCTTGTTTTAATGCCATAATTTATACAAGTTATATGCTATGCCATGATAATATATGTGTAGAGAAGATTTCATTTAATAAAATATACATTAAGATTTTACCCCCTTCTTTTCTGCTACTTAAAATAATTCAATCTCATTTTCATGGATTTTATAATAATGGAGACTATTGAAGCATTTGGTATTTTAAGAGTATGAAAAATAAAATAAAAGTAGCAGTTATATAGAAAACAACAAGTAGGTCACCATTTCAGAATTTAAATAAATAACATTTTAAAATATTTCAGTGTTAATTAGCTTGAGGGGTGGATTTTCTGGGTAGAATTACTTCATTCTATTTGGAGTTGAACAAATAACAATTTTTATAATAAAAACCAACTTAAAAGGTTGACTTATAAAAACTATCTGATGAGCGTATTTTGAGGGGACATTAATAACCCTAATTCATGGAGGTTTAATTAAAAAGAGGAAAGAATAGATTTTGAGAAATTCGGCTTGTCAGGTTGCATGGGATTGGCATATTAATAACAAAAGCATACATATAAAATCAAGTAATAAATACATATAAATAAATAACCACACCAAAGTTAAAAAAGGTTAGAGTATATGAGATAGGATTAAATTTATAAAAATTATTTAAGAGCAATTTACATATTAGAAAGAGACAAAGTTACATAAGATGTTAGGAGAAATCTTGATATTAGGGTTTGAGATTAGTTACAGTAGCTTTACTTTCAGGTTGAGGCATGAAAATAGTGAATTACCTTGCACAATTCCATGAGTCCACTTTAAAAAGTCCAGCTCATGCTCCACAGTTCAGGGATCCATGCGAATTCTTAGATGACAGCTTTCCAAAGATCTCAGGTGACTTTTCCTTCATTCCAGGATAGCAGGATGATATGGCAGTGGAGGATGACTCTACAAGGATCAGGAAGGGGAATTGCCTTTTTCCTCGATAATCACTTTAAATTTCACACCAATGTGAATTATGTTAAGAACACAGTCTTCTCAATAGTAGCCATTTTATGGTATTTAAAATCATCCCCTTTTATATCCTGTTCATGTATTTATGGAATGCTTTTAACCTTTTATTTCTAGCGCAAAGCCTAATCTTCAATGTAACAAAATCTTGCATTTTTTTTATCCATTGTTCTTGAAGATGCAATTGTTAGATAATGTTCCAAAATATATTTAAATCTATTTCCAGATTGGAAATATATTTGACAAAAATGTTTAGAACAAAAGTACAATCTATTAGTCTTGTTTCCCATTTTATTTTCAGTAAAAACTTTAATTAAAAACTCTTCTCCAAGATTAAAACAATATTATATTCCCACCCCTTTAATTATTTTTGGACAATTAATGGCTTCATCTTGGATTTTACAAAAATATACAGTTTAAATTAAAATTAAAAAAAAAAGTTTTATAAACAACATATAATAAAATAATTATAAAGTCAATATTTTGTTAGTATGTTTGCTCCTGTAATATATATCTGAGCCACACCTATGTATTTTAATGTGAAGAAGACAAAAAATTTATAAAAAAAAATATTGAAAAGCTAAAATTTATCATTCTTAGGCTCGCTTCTCATATATATATATATATATATACACACACATGAAATATACACATAAATAGAGGAGCTGGGTGGGACATAGGGTTTGAATATAGGTTAGTATATAAAACCATGAAGCTATATATTATTCTCACCAACAATTAGATATACAACATAACTCTTAATTTTATTATATTCAACAAAATAAACACATGAATTCTGTAAGTAATCTTTACTGTATTTCCTTTTTCATGTCTAATTTGTCATGGATAACTTTTCACAAATGTCACAAGTATTATCATCAAACTTAGATTATTTTTTAATTCCCTCAAGGAATCCTGTAATAAGATATATGAGGTTAGGTTTGAGTTAAAGCAATGATAATCATCTTTGATACATCAGCCTAAAACTTTGGATATTGTATGTACCATTCAGCTCATCTGTTTTATCAATCATATATGCATTCTCTCCAACTTGTTCTCTAACCTGTAAAGTTCTTCATAGATGTTAAAAATTGTTTTCTATTGATCTTTTTGCAAATGACTAACATGGGATTCTATTTAATCCTTATTCATTAAATAATTTATTCAATAACTAAAATTAACTCTGTCTATTAAACTTAGAATCATTAGTCTATTTTATTAATTTAAGAATATGTAAATTTTATTTTATTAAATTTGTGAAAATAATAAGCTAAACTAAATGAAATGGCTTAGATTAACAAATTGTTCTAGTTCATAATAACACAATAAGGATTTATAGAATTCTAACATCCCTACCTAATAATTAAGATTTTGAATATAGATGTAATTTTTTTAAAAGAATGAAGATTATTAATATTTCCCATGTGCTTAATAAATAATTATAAATTTATTTAGATGCACATTTATTACATAAGTAATATTTACTAAGGCTGTAACCTCAAGCATATGCGTGTAAAAATGCGACAGTAAGGACCTCTACAGGTCTTAACCACAAGCTTACATTTTGGAAGAAAAGAGGGAACTCTACAATATAAGGTTTGTAATTTCAAGTTTGATTCTGACTGAGTACTTAAAGAATAAATCAAAAATATTACACCTTTTAGATAACTTTTGAATAATGCAGTTAACCTTTAATCTTTTTAAAAATATGGAGTATTTATAGCAAAATAAAATTCTGGTTGTGAATAACTATTTATAAATCTTCACTTCTTTCATACCCTATCATTATATTTTCCTTCAATTTTTTCATGAGAGAATATTTATAAAATAGATCAATACTCTTGTAGCAATGGTATAAATTTCTATCAGGATATCTATTCTCCAATCCAGCTAAAAAATATAGCTTTCTAATATCAGATAAAACTATGATTGTCCTGTTCTTTATGAATTAATAACTCATAGTGTACATATTTTGAAACATTTGGACAATACCCTATATTTTTTAAATTCATACTATCATAAATTAAACATCTTGTATTTGCTCTGCCATCGTTAACTAGGAAATGACAAGAGCTAAAACTATCTATAATATTTTATCTCTTAGATAATTTTCCATAATTATATATATGTATATAAAGGTCAGTCATGTTTGATTCACAAAAATATATATTGCCTATAGGTTTTTCATGAAACTTCATTTCATATAATAATCTTGCATTTTCAACTATTTCAAATATCTTTCTGCTAATAAAGTTTCTACATTTATAGTTATGCACCTCATTATAATAAGATCAGTGACTCTTTAAAATTTCTGCCTCTAAAGGAAAAGCTATTATTTTCATGACTACTATCTAAATATGGTGGATCATTATCTTGAGAAGATTTATCATTATTCCTTTCATCTTGGGACTTCTTAAATTTAAAACTATTATTCACTATTGTTGAGATTGTGACTCATAATCACTTTACATTTTCATTTATATCACTTATCATTACTTGACTCAGTGCCTTATATTTGCTTCAGCTGTAGACTTTCAATTATTTGGTGAATTTGGTCTTTAATTCTTTACATTCAGCTTTTATTTTCTTTAACCCATTTTCAGTTTTAGAACCTTTTCACATTCCCTAAATTCTACCCTCAATTTACTACTGCTACTGCTCTGCTACTGCTACTACTACTGCTACTGCTACTACTACTACTACTACTACTACTACTACTACTACTACTACTACTACTACTACTACTACTACTACTACTACTATTATTATTACACCATCTCATTTAGTCATATGACATATATATCCTTCATTTGAACATAAATGCATTTAAACAAATGCTTTATCTTATGTTATCATTGCTACTCTAATATTGGTGCAATATTTTATTTTGATAATATAATTATTTTACCCTGGTAATATTGAAATGCTAATGATTACTTGTACAAACCTTAATAAACATGTATATTATTTAACATTAATGTATTAAAATACTAAATAAATTCTTTATAATTAGTTGTTTTGTAAATATAATTTAGATTCAATAAAATATTCCCTTTGTTTCTATTTTATATTTATCAAGTGATCAAGTCTTATTAGTGAATTTTAATGTTAATCCATGAAGGTAAATAATTACAGCATAGAGAGATAATAAAAATTGAACATATTTTTCCCATTTTTATTAGGAGTCTGACTTGTTTAGTTGTGAGATATTATTTCAACAACTAGTTTATTTCCATATTAATTATTTGACATATAAATACCTTTTCCCCATTAAAATGTGATATACTCAAATCTGTGGGGTATAATAAAGCCTCTCTTCATCTTCATCTTGTATTGTTATAATTTGGCATCTCCATTCATAGGTGTAATAAAGCATCTGACCCAGTTCCAGTTTTGTACAGTTACTATATATATATAATGATAAATAATATTTTAATAATGAATAACTATAACAACACGTGAAAATTTTTACAAACGTATTTAAATAATAATTGAACTGCTCTCTAGCTGCAAAGTTCGATAACATTTTACTCTCTCATTGTAAAATGCTATCGAACTTTGCGCTAGAGGGCAGTTCAATTATTATTTAAATACGTTTGTAAAAATTTTCACGTGTTGTTATAGTTATATATATTGTATAATAGGAAGAATTTTTTATTGAAAAAAGTTATTAAACATGATAACCTGAGGGCAATTTAAATATTACTTATATAGGACTGGCAATTATCTCATGACTTTATGTTTATTCAGTATTAAAATATTTATTATTACATATATAACATATGTGTGTTTATTTTACAGTTTTTTAAATGGGTGAAATATTTCTATTCTATAAAATTAATATCAGTCATTTCAAAATCAATTTACATTAAAATATATAGACTGACTGAAGATTGTTCTGTGGATGTTATTGTCATGGATAACTCTATATAATAAAACAATCTAAAATACAGTAGGTTTTTTTTTTCAACTGTAAAAAATTATTGCACATAGCGCCTAGAGGACACGTGACTTATAAATTTATGAATATAAGATTATTAAATGTCTTTACCTTTTTAATATGCAAGCAGAAAAGAAACCAGATAGTTTTACTTGTAAAAAATCAAGTCACGCCTAAACGATTGTATAATTTAGCAGCTGAAATCCACATTATAAATCGACAATGGCATAACATCGAAAGTACTATTCTTGCATATTGAATAATAGTCTTCAAAATCTATTCATTAATTTTTCTCTAAGTAGAATATCAACACATTATTGAAGAATGTAGCAGCAATAGTTTTGCTATCATTACTGTATATTTGTTGGGTGGACATCTAAAGTTGTGTGTTGGAAAAATTTTGTAAATAAAAACTTTTATTTTTTTATGTTTATGGTGATAACTTATGAAGCACATCTGCATGTAAATACTAAGAATATAAGCATTTGATATATATTTTTATTACTTTATTTTATCTATTGGTAGCTGAATTTTATTTGATTTTTGGATGTCTTATTGTTTTATCTACAGAAAAAAGCTATTAAAAAATAGCTGGGCATTAAATACTAATGTTCACCCCCTAATAAACATAAAACAATAACAAAAATATAAAAATATATTTTTGTTACTTTTGTAAATATAATCCAGTATTTATTGATGCATCTAATTTTGTAATTACCCGTTTTTTTAATATGCTTTTGAAATTATACGATCGGATTAGTCTTTTTTTTAATGTCATAGCATCGGCCGGGACACAACCCGGGCAACTGCCTGCTAGTGCAATATAGTCGCGCTGACCTCTCGACCACCATTGTAAGACGGATTAGTTTTTTTTTTAAAGATATTTATTTTAATATCTCTAATAAGCATTCCATTTTTTAAAAAAAAAAAATCATCTAATTTTGATTCTGAAAAAAAAAAAATTTTTCTAGAAAATTACTTTTAATTTAAAAAGAAGTATATACATATATATATATTGGATTTTGCATTTAAAACCTATTATACATGCTTCAAGAAAAGCTTAATATTTGTCCGTTTTTTATTTATTTATAAGCATTCTCATTTTATCAACGTTGGAAACAGACAGAAACATCGAATAGCTTTTATATAGTATATGTACATTAAAAATTAAAAATATTTCGGGGTTTCATTAAAAAGTGAAGTAAAAAATACAATTAAAATACAATTTATGCTAATTAAATTTTGCAGTTTAATAAATTACAGTTTTCTATCCTCTCATTTTTAACAATTAAACGTGACAGCAAATAAAATGTAATTTTACATGTCAATTTACTTTATATGTGTATATCTTTATAAATTTTGATTCAAAGAATGAATATAAGTGCATAAAAACATTAAGATTTTGACATATTTTTATAAACTATAGTTTGTTAGGATACACTTTATTATATTAATTGGTTTATCACATTATTTTCATTAGTTTTTCAAAGACTACAACCAATTTTTTAAGCTTTTATAAAGATGAAATCTTATTTTTCTAAGGATTTATTTTTTGCAAGGAAGGCAGTATGTATATAGTGTAAAAAAAGAGGTAAGTATGTGTCAAAAAAGTTAGAATTATACATCGATCCCATGATCTTGTTGAAAATTTAATAAATGCGTGGTAAAAAAAAAAAATGTTTTTGTTAATGATAAAGCAATTATTATTAATAAAATAATTACAAAGTTGTTACACGTTTCAAAACAAAATGTAAATCTTTCAGTGACATATTTTGTTTTGCATATTAGTAAGTAATACCTTATAAATGTTTTATTAAAAAAATAAGATTTTTTATATATGATTAAAAAATTAAATGTAAGTTTAGTTTTCAGTACATTATTTATTTTATGGTAATATATGTATTTGTGTTTATATATACACACTGTAAGGCAGACATTTTTTCCAGTTCATTTACATAAATGTTAAGTAGTGTCAGAAGAATAGATACTACTTACTAAACTTGTCAGCTATTGGTTGATAAGAATTTTATGGGGGGGAGGGAGGCTTTTTATTTTGCAGCCACTTAAAAATATCTAGTTATTCAGTTATATATATCTCTGTAAGATTGAACAAGCTATCAATTTAAAAAAAATCTTGAAATTACTTGAGAATTTTTAGCTATTTAATTTTTTTCTACTCTGACATGAAGATAATTCATTGGACAAGCAAGTTATTGTATTAGAACTATGCTGTAATTAATTGGCCATTATATATGAACTTTATAGAAATGAACAGTCAAAAAATAATTTTGAATGGATAAAAATCTTTATTTAAAAACTGGAAAATTTTAAAAGTAAGTACTGCATATAATTCTTCATAAATCTTACTAGCTTTATTTTTACAAATGTTATGTTAATTCTGCAAAACAACAACAACAACTCCATTTTGTCTTACCTTTCTGAATTTGATTATTTAGGCTAACATTTCATGAGACTGCATCTTGGTAAGCTATTAAAATGCTTTGTGTGGTTAAATGCCTGTTAGAATGATATCCCCAAGAACTGAAGGTTTCTGGATTAATTCCCAGATAAGGAAAATAAAAGCATACTGTTTATTCAATTGAAAGAAACTTTTAGGTTCAATTCTAAGTGATTCTAAGCAAGTATCTCTTGTTATTCTTAGCCAGTGAACTGTGTGCTTCTTAGTTACTTATATATTTTATAGTTTGATTGACTTTTATTGTTAATACAAATTATTTTATTAAACATGCAAAATATAAAATAATAAGTGCAGTTTAAAAAAAGTGAGAAACAAAGGAGTGATGGATTTTACCAAGAAGTTTAGTATTCACTATTCTAAATATCACTGTTGGATTCCCATGCTAATGCTGTCACTGATCAGGTCAGCAATACTGCAGATAAGATAACACAATTTGAAACATTATATAGTAATCTATGTGATTCATTAGTAATATCGTACTTGGATAAATAGTACACTATGATTTAATAAGAAAGCTATTTTTGAAGTGAATATTTCTCACATCGTTTGTGAAAGAACACATTTATTAAACTGAAAATAAATTTTAAATATGTTAAATGTACCTTTTCAAACACAATGTTGCATTTTGGATTGATTTCCTTTATGATTAGTAGTTTTCATTTTGGCTGAATTAATTAGATAATTCATATGTTTGCTTTTATAGTTCCAATAATATTAACAACATCTATGGTTTATAATAGTAGTAATAAAAAGTCAGATGTCACATGACTTATATATAGCTTGCACTTACAAATATGTAAAATTAAGAGCATGCCAATTAGCTCTAAACAAGCTTTTTTATTTTATTTATGATAAATGCTACTACAAGAGAAGGCATTCAAATCATTTTTATCTTGGATTGTCCCCATCCCCAGACCGGTTTCGACCTATGGCTCTCTTCAGTGAGGAGTTGGGACATTAGATTCAAAAAAACCAACTCAAGCAAAGCATTTATCTAAAAGTTAATTGTTAGAAGAAGATCTGAAACTTTTAGACATCTAAATGTCTTTAAAAGTCAGCTCTCCAACTGGAAAAATCATATGGGCCTGAACTTCATTCAGATACTCCATATATTAGTAGGCTTAGCCATTTAATTTAGCCAAAGCCCCAACAGCAAAATAATAATAGTAATGATAAAAAGTCAGATGTCACATGACTTATATATAGCTTGCACTTACAAATATGTAAAATTAAGAGCATGCCAATTAGCTCTAAACAAGCTTTTTTTTTATTTATTTATATTTTTTTATATTTAATCCCCCATTAAGTTTATATGTTATTTAAGTGCAAATAAAATAACATGATGATATTAATAAATAACTTTTCCAGAGTTTACTTATTTCACAAAAGTTTTTAATTCCCTATTCTACAGAGTGATTAGTTTTACGTTACCATTGGTAAGCTGTTGACTGTGGCATATTTTAAAGTATAAAATACAATAAACGAGTTATGTTGGAAAATCAATCAGTCTACTGCATAAATTATTACAAACCCAACTTTATGAGCAGAAACAGAATGCATCAAATTTTTTTGTATACTGATGAAGGGTGTAGAGCAATATCCAAGACTTTATTATTGTAATAGAAATTATAGTATTATCGTGGATGATACATTCATGCTGAAATAACTTCTCTCATATATACTTTAATGCAAAAAAAATGTTTTTTTAATAAAACTTCTTTATTTTTCTGACAGTTTTGACTGTCCAACAGATTTCTTCAGAGCTACAATATTTGAATGGTGTAAATACATAAGCATTACTTCATATATATATATATCCCTTAAACATACATATATAGATCCCCATCACCCATAGACAGGAAAATAAAAAAAATTTATTATTATTTTTTTTGCATTAAAGTCATATGAAAGTTATTATAAGCGATATATATGAATATATGAAGAAATGCAAAGAAAGTAAAGAGGAAGAATAAAAGTTTATCTTGCACAACTAATGATTAGGTTTTTTAACTGTATTTTTTCATTAAGATAATGGACCATATATTAATTGAGTAGTAAGTTTTGAGATATTTGATTATTGTTATTTATAAACAGTTATAATTTTCTTGTATGTTAATTATATAATATTTAATTAATTACTTGTTGTTTTTATTTAGTTTTTTTTTAAAAATTATGAATTATGTTTTTGATGTTATATACATAAATGCTTTGGTGAAAACACGATTTTAAAGTTGAAGGTATCAAGGTTCTTTGGATTTCCAAAAGTATTTGTTTTATTAGAGTTTAATATCTTTTTTTCAGCATCATTCTACATCTATTTGTATTTTTTATTCATAAATGCAATATGGGAGTGAGGGTGGAAGACCTATCTACATGATTTTAATAATTATATCTAATTAATATCCTTGAAATGTTTTCAGAGTCTAATATAATAGTTCTGCATAAATTATACTAAACATTATATTTAGACCTGACATTTGCTAAGCTGAACATTTAATTGATCATAAAAAAGTTAAGACTGGTATATAGATCTTGGCATATAGATGTATATAATCTGGAAGAAAAAAATTGATCTGATAATAGTTTACAGTAGGAAATGAAAAGGGTAAGCTTGAAATATAAATCAAGGGTATTGAATTTTCGTAAAACTTGTGCAAAAAGTTACCAGAGAATTGTTTGGCGAGCAATCAAATTTAATCACTTAGTATTAGAATTCTTAGCCTTTATCCCAAAATTAGTTATAGTTTAAATATGCTATAAGTTTTTGTTTTTTATCAGTGCATCATTCAGCTTTCGCTCAATCTTATTACAACCATCCGTCAGCCTAGAAATCACACCGACTTCTCATATTATAGATGCAGATGGAACACATACGTTTTCAAGTAAGACATATAGCTCACTGAAAAAAGTGCATTTATTTATTTATTTTGATAAAAAGTATATTTAAGTAGTAGGTAATTGCCAAATATAATTCACTTTAAGTATTAATATTTGAATCTTAACAATTGTATAGATTTAAAATTAATTATCAGTTAATTACTATCTGGCAGACACTGTGATGTTTTAGTGGTTTAATACTATCTGGCAGTTTACTAATAAGTTTGTATATTGAGATAAAACAGTCTTTAATACAGTAATAAGCAAGAGAAAGTGTAATAATACTTACCTTAATTCCCCTTAAAATTAAAATGTCAATTTGCTTGTATTCTAAAAAGGTAGTTTTTTTCTTTATTTTATATTTGGCGTTAACTGTTTTTTTTTTAGTATGGTTGTGCTTAGTTAAAACATTTAATAAATGTAAATGTATATTGTCAAGCGTTGTTAGCCGAGATGTTAGCGCAGCTGCCTTGCAAGCAAGCAGTTAGTTGCAGACGGTTGTTGCAGGTTCGCCTCCCAGCCGATGCTATGACATATAGAAAAAAATGTAAATGTATATCTTGAACACTATCTTTGAAATGTAGAGCATCGAGAATCAATGCCCATTTTATGTTGTAAATAGTTTTCATTGCAATTTTTAAATTTCAACTGTTGGATAGTTTTTTTTTTGTGGGGGGGGGGAGGCAGAGATGCTTCTGGTTATTTGCATGGCATAATTCTTTTCGTGGATTTAATGTGTGTTGCTAATAAGAGAATGTTACCCTTATCTGCTTATAAGTCAACATCAATTTTCTTATCCTTCTATAGATTTTTATTAAATCTGAGTCCATATGTAAGATTCTTTAGATGAATAATTATATTAAATTTAAAATTATACTTGCAGATAGGCAGAAATACAAAATGGATATTTTAAATACATTTGACTGATCCGAAATTAGCAATAATATGTCTTATCCTGTTAGATTCAAAACAGAATAGTTTATAATGTTCTTTTATTACGACTTTACTTCACAACATCTTGATCGCAAGCATTTTGATCTAAACTAATTCTATGTACTATTCGATAAAGTGACTCTCTTTGTCAATAACCTTCATTCAAATTTTGTAATCTGATTTTTCTGATTTTGAAATTAATTATTTTTAAAAGCACACTATATCTAGTAATTCATAACCATGTGTTAGAAGATTGACCTATTTCAATGTATATATTTTTTATTTAATATCTTAATTAAAGTTTTGATATTTTAATGATAAACTTTTGACTGATATTCTGCTAATATGACTGAATATCAAAAGAAATAATACAATGTATTGCGTTGAGAAAGTTTTGAGTTTCACTATTAATAGATCAAACTTAGACTACAAATATTTCTTGTCCAATTATTTTACACTTTCGGTTTGAAATTGAGTTTGTAATAAAAAATAAAAAAAATAGCATCATATGTGATCAAAATAACTTTCTTTTGAAAACATTTATTTTAAAAATGATTTTATTTGGAATTGTGTTACATTTATTATAACATTTTTTGAGATGCTTTATGAAACAGGAATAAAAATAAAATGGTGAAGTTTATGTTGAAGTATTTAAGTAAAACAGAATATATATATTCCTAATTCTTAGATTTACAATGTATTGAGAATTGAGCTAATTTTGATAATTTAAAAAATGGCATACGGAATATTTTGTAAGTTTTAAGTATAACTTAGATTTTAATTTAATAATTATAATAAAAAAATTAAATGTTTATCATCCAATAAATAAAAAATATATATTCAGCTGTTAGTGGTTTTACTTAGCAATTAGATTAAGAATGTGAATCAATTTAAATGTTCGATAGCTTTCTTAAATATCAAATCGGATTTGGACGTAGAGATCCAGCACAGATACTAATAAACTGTTTCTGCATTTAACAAGTTAAAAGATTGATATTTCATTACAGTAATAAATAATAATTAACTTACATATTGCTCAAATAGTCATGTGATGTTCGCTCACCAAACTAATATACTGAAAACAATAGATCAATTAAAAGATCGCATTAAAGTCTATTTTACTTTAATTCATCTGGAAATTAATTTAAAAATCTTTAACATTTAAATCAAAGTCTCTATCAATCTACTTTAATTAATTAGAATATTGCGAAAATAATGATAAGAAAACGAAATGTGCATATCTTATGATCATAATTTGAAACAACTTCAAAAATTTAATTTAAGAATACACCACAATATTTTAAAAGTATGATGTCAAGATTATAAAACTTCTTTACTTTGATAGATGTTATAATGTTAAGTCCATAATTGTAAAAGTCCAAATTTTAATTGGCGTGAAGCTTAGAAAGAAGGGTAGAAATCCGGATAACACTTTAGCCATGGGATATAGACTCTATTTATATTTAAAATTATTTTTAAGATACATTATTAAAATTATAGTGTTGACAGCTTTTACTAAAAGAATATAGCTAAAGATTAAAAAAAAAAACTTTATAAAGTTATGGATAAGAAAAGTATTGAATCTTTTAGGAAAAAGTTTCCTAATAATTTGTTAAGGGCATACTCATTACCCAAGCAATATATATTAAGGCTATAACCTTAAGACTATGCACCTAAATATGACAGTAGGGACCTCAACAAATCTTTAACACAAGATTAACGACTTCAAGAGCGGAACCACTCTTATCTTCAACGTACTTTTTAATTATATAGGCAAATCTAAAGCATTTTGATTTCTGAGCATAAAGCTATTGAATACTTCACTGATTAAGTTCACAATTTCTATTACAAGCTAACGTTCGCGAAATCTTTCGATTTACAGTGAGTCAGTGTAAAGCTCTTATGATTATTTTGATTTACAGTGAGTCAGTGTAAAGCTCTTATGATTAGAAATATTTTAAGACAATTTAAAAGACACAACTATAAACTTTCAAATAAAGTGACTAAAAGACCAATGTTTGTGATATAGGTTGGAGTCATATTTTAATTTGTATAGTCATTACAAAATTTGTCAGTATTTTTTTTCTTTATCACTCTTCTTGGGGAGTCACAACGGTCGTACTCATTACGACCGTTGCGAATAATAATAAAAATATAATACAGAAACTTCCAGCTTATGCTTTGACTTATTAGATTCTAATACCGTTGCGTAGATTTTTTTTACACACCCCCCCTATTTTTGCAGATTTATTATTTTTTCTTTGTCAGCCAATAAAGTATGATTTATAGTATTTTAAGGTATTGTTTGTTAAGTATTTAATATTTGATTTTGCCAGATATATACGTAGTTGTAGTTCTTGGTTTCAATGACTTTTTTTATTTGATCAGCTTTAAACCATTATAATTTCTAGAATTGTCTTTTTCTTTTTTTACTTTTTAAAAATAATAGTATTTTCTAGTCAATGTCCACCACCCCAAGTATGAAAATGGATTATTTATATATATGACTTTTTAAAGCCTTAATTATATCGTTTAAGTATATGTCTTTCAGAATGGACGGAAACTTAAAATTGTTATTAATTAAGACTAATTTTGTTTACAACCCTTTTTTAAATTTCTTTTAAGCAAAATAACTTTTCTTAATAACATAAAAAATTATATATACGTTTTAAAAGAAATATATATTTTTTTGTAAAATGTAAGTTATTTTTCTCTCTTTGAAAGGTGTACATCCAAAATAAAGATAATTAATACTTAATAAAAGACCGAAGAGCATATTAAAGATATTCTTCATATAAATCACTCTACAAGTATATACTATTTTTTACTTGAGGACTGATTGTATATAATATTAGGTTCAATTAATACCTGGAAACCTGAGTATGCTTTAGACAAGTCAAGTTTTAATGCCATGTTAAAAATGTTAGACTTAAAAGCTACAATTTTCTGGTTGGATTACTATTGATGAAAGTGAAAAAGAATATTGGATTGATTTATTGAATAAAACTGTTTTGCTCAATCTGTAGTTTTGAATTTAAAGATTATTTAAATGCTGGAACATTTGATTACACAATTAATGAGATCTAGATACCTGAGTTGGTTTATGACTGAGAAAAGTAAAAAAAAGATTGAAGACCATCTATTTTCTTTGTGATATATATATATATGAGGTGCAAATTATAATCATATAGATCTAAAACCAGTTCACTATCTATATATTATGGTTACCTGGTCAATTGTTGCTTTTCTTTCTAATTTGGTCTTTAAATGTGGTCATACAATAAATAAATTTAATTCTATTTATTATTTTTATTTTTAAGTTAAAATAATTATCACTAGCAATAATTTATGCATATCATCATCATCATCACCATCATTTTCAACCATTATCCATCCACTGCAGGATAAATGTCTCTCCAAGTTCAATCCATCCTCTCCGATCTCTAGACTATCTTCTCAACTTCACTCTAGCAAACTTTCTTATTTCATCCATATATCTCACATGTGGTCTCTCTCAAGGTCTTTTACACTCTCTTGGAATCCAGTTTAAGATTTCGACTATTCATCTATTATCGTTATTTATGCATGTATCACCCAAAATTATATTTATAATATTTATCAATTTTAATTATTTTTTCGAAAATAATTTGAGATTACAGCTTTGATTCCAAAATATAAATGTTATGCTTGTACTAAACTGTTATTTTATATTAAAAAGTACATTTATTGAAGATATAAATCCAGAAATGATAATCTATAATGTGAAAAAAAAAGGTTATGAGCTGCAAAAAAATAAGCTATAAGAAATAAAAAAACAACAACTTTCTCCATAGTAGTGAAGAACTTTTCTTGAATATTTTTAAAAAATGCTTATTTTGAATCCCTTTACTCGATTCTTATTTGTTACGTTAGCACTTGGCTTCTGTTGTGTCAAGCATTTTTTTCCTTCAGCCCCAAAAGGCAAATGAATAAAAGAATATTTCACAAATAAAATCTGGTAATATTGTGTATTTACATTAAATAGGTACATGTTAATGTAAAATAAAAGTGTATTATGCAAAAAGTCTTATAGGGGTTTCGAATGTAATAGTACTCATAATAGAAATAATAAAAATACTAATGCTGATTTTGCAATCAACAAGTATGAGAATTATGTTATCAATAAGAAGAGAAAATATAAAATCAGATTTAATAGCATTGATTTCCAAAGAGGTAATTATAATATAAAAAAAACGACTTTTGTTAATTACTCAATTTACTCTTTTTTATAATAATCATTACCTTTAACAATCACTTCTCAGAAATTTGGTCATTCTAAACTCAAAAACTAAACTATCAAAACAAGTAAAGAAATATAAAAAAAATTAAAGATGAGATTTGTAAAGACTTATAGAAACCAATATTAGACATATTTATATGACATTGGTTGTACTATCTTTTAATTTACTTTGTTGGAAAATTTTCTTTCTAAAACATTTACCCAATTGAAGCTCTCCAATGCATTCTACAGTTAGCTACATTTTGTCTTTAGAAGTATATTCTTATTTTTCTCTTTTTACTTTCTTTGCATTTCTTCATATATTCATATATATTGAATACAATAATCCCTTCATATACACTAATGTAAAAAAAAACTATTTTAATGATTCCTTTATTTTCCTGACAGTTTTGACTGTCCTTCAGTCTTCATCAGAGCTACAATATTGAATGATATAATCATATAACCATTATTTCATATACACCTGGGTCTCATTTTATGTGGTAGATAGGTTCCACAGAAAACCTGCATTAAAAAAAATTGCACAAAAATAGACTTAACTTACCTTGAAAAATGGGGGATAGGGTCTGTAATTTTCAGAATTCGCATAAAAGCAAAGCAACAAGGAAAAATTACTTTAAAATTTGCATTAAAAAAATAAGCAAATAAAGTATGACTAATAAAAAATTGCAAATATTTGAAAAAAATTAATACAAGACAAAATTGTTTTACATTTTTTATTAATTACAGTATTTAATTTTACATTTTTCATACATATTTTAATCTTTAACGCTAGCGTTCATTTGTAAACTGGTAAGAAATCAGATTCGATGTGATGTGATGTATTGTGGCTACTCCTTAAGCGAAGTCAAGAATCTCTCAGCAATTATGCCCAGAGAAACCTGTTAGCCACTTTATTTTTATTCATGATGTGATGTACAACTGGTGCCAGTTTCAGTCTTGTGTTGTGTTAATGGTTTTCTGTTTCTATATTAAAAAAATGAAATCGCAATCAAAACAAAAAGATTATACATTATCATTAGAGAGATTATTTTTAGTTTATAAAATCTTCGTTTTTTATTTTAAAAATCTAAAAGAATATTTATTTCTGTTATATAAAACAAAATACGTTTTAAAAGTTTAAATTTTTTGAATATTTATTGCGATATTTTTATATGTAAGTATAAATCTATTATTATTATTTATTCATTAGTATAAGTAGTTTGTTTACATAGAAGCTAAGTTTCTAAATACAGCTTCAGGCCATATTCACGTTAGCTGCTAATATAACGTTATATTTTTGGAAAAAAAAAAGAGTATTTCAAGTGAAAATAAGTTATTAATAATTTAAATTTCTTGATATCTAATAAATATAGTGAAATATGAAAGATATTAAGAAGAAACACGAATCCCATAACTTCAAAATCGCATTAAAATAATCCAGATAAAACGAGACCCAGGTGTACATATAAAAATATATATACATACATATCAAAAAATATATACATACACATCCTCAAATAACTTACATATATATACAAATATATAATCCCTATACATTGTAATGATATATAAATATGCCATTACATTAATTTAAAATAAAATCTTAAAGTTCGCAAATAAAAAATAAAATCTATTAAAAAAAAAACTAAACGCTAAAATTAAAATGTTTGTTAAACGTATATATTCGCACAGATGCAAATCTTTAAAAATATTTTTTTTTGTATAAATAAAAAAGTATTTGAACAGAATTTTTTATAAGAAAAAATACAAGATTTAAATATAAAAATATTTTAATAAAGAAATAACGTAAGTAAAAATAAAAACAGGTATTAATTAATTCATGTAATCTGTAAATGGAAATGATTGTTTATTAATTGAAAAGCAAGCTAGCTTTAGGGCTCTTGTGTAATTAAAAAGTCAGATGAAAATTAGACACGAGAATAAAGAGAAATTAGCTTGACCAATGGAAGCACCAAGCCTCAGCCCAGACCTGACTGAAAAGGATGGATTAGTGACATTTTGTTGGTTGAATCTGTGTGGATACTATAAAAAAAAAATACAGTTTTCCTGACAGTTTCCAACTTGATTTGGTGAGAAGAATGGTAAGACACACTTGTCGTTTTCTCTCACTTATTTAAAAAATGAAAAGACTGTGATACCAAGAACCAGCTAATGCCACCTCCAGAACATTAGATCGATCTTCCAATGGAGATGTTGTGGGAATTAGAACAGGAACCTGGACTCTTTTTCCATAAGCTATATGAACTGAACAGTTGTTAAAATCATAAAATTAATTAAGAACTTTCATCAAGAGTTGACAAGTTTAATAAACAAGCTAACCTAAATTTTGAATGGACTTTTATCTGACTTTTGTAAGTTTCAAATCATTTAATAATGTTTAATTTTATATATTTTGCATTTGATAAAAATCATTTCCATTTATTATTTTATTTGTATCAATCTTTATTGTTTAAATTTTAAATGAGGGAATTTAAGTTGGGTATAGACGTTGCATAGATTCGTTAGTGGTTAATTGTGTTGCTGTTTCATAGTCGATTGGAATATATAAGTCATCGCTGTCACTGTGGCATCTTACGATGAATGCTATTGGGTTTTTTTGTATTCCCTATGCAATTGACGTTATCGATGACTTTGTATTTTGACCAGTTATGTTTATTTTGGAATGTTTTTAACCATGCAATCTATGCAGCCGATCTATACTCAACATTATAAAACAAATTGTATAAAATTCATCTGTGCGAACGTATCTAAAGGTTAAATTTAAATCGGGAGTGAATGGCTATATAGATTTGTAAAGTTATATATATAGTTTAAGGGAGGGTAATCTTAGGTTATTTGTTTCATAGTTAAATTGGGTCAATGGATTAGATGTATTGATGTAATTAGTAAATGTAGCAGGAGATCCACTATGAGCAGGATTGCATATATATGCCACACACCTTCTGTCTGCCTATGGATGGGATTGTAAGTCAGCAAAAAGGACAGCAGTCCATTCCTATGGAGTTTTTTGTTTATTGTTCTACTCGCCAACAGATGTAGCATTCCTGTTGGTTGAGAGACAATGTCTTCTCTAACTCTACTTACTGTTCAGATGAACATTCCTGACAGTATAGTATTTTGTGTTGTTGTATTCATGCTGCATTTGAATACATCGATATATCCGATGGATTGACGTTGGTTTGGCTGTGAACTTTTGGCCTAAGGTTAAATAAGAGATAGAACATTTTCTTTTCAAATACAATCTATATAGTCTATTCATACTTGACAATCTAAATAAATATTAAACTCATTATTGCAATCTATTTAAAATGAAAGGTTAATATAAAAATATAAAATGTTAAATGTATTCCTCAAAAGTATTTATACTTGCGTTAATAAATGTTTGTTTGTTAATTACTGGCATTGGTTTTTATATTTTTATATATATTTAAGATGCAATTAAACAAGTTATTTATTATCTCTGCATCTCCATGAGCTAGTGACAATGGGCTAACGATCTGAATATTTAAATAAAGTGGAATCTTAACAGCGCGTATCTGCCTACTTTATAAATTTTTCTAGGCTCAAATGCCTAGATGGCACCTGGTAGTGCAGATTGCAGTTAGATTCGAACTTTCCTTTCATTTGGATCTTTACAATATATATATATATATATATATGCGTCCACACACTTATATAACCTATATATAAAAATACACATATATAAAAAAGTTAGAGTAATTTAAGATTGCTCTGATGAAGACTGCATAACAGTCAAAAATGTTAGGAAAATAAATGAATCATTAAAAAAAGTTTTTTGGATTAAAATGTATATGAAGGTGTTATTGTAAGCTATATACATGAATACATTTTGTTAATGATCAATCGATTTTAAAGACTTGTTATATCTTTTATTTTTATTTTTTTACCCAGAACTTTATGCTACTTCAATATAAGACCATTGTTTCAATTATATATAAATTGGAATAATAAATCTTTGTGCAATTAATTTAATTGAAATAGGATTAATCTATCTTTTTTTTCCCTTTTTAAATGCAACAGCTGAGCATGGAAGTCTGTGTTGCTCGTTAGCATCCAAATTTACTTCCTAAAAAGTTATCAAAATGTTAAAGTTGATTTACATTTTCCAGCTAAAAACTTACTGACTGATGAGGCCATTCTTTTTGCAATGGATTCATACAATTATACACTTGTTTTAAATAATGAAAAAATATTTTTTAAGATTTTCAAAATAAAAAATAATCATTTTTACTTTTCTGGAATATGTTTAATAACAAAAGTTATTCAGTTTCTAAAATAATTTAAATAAAATATTATTTAAAAATAATAACCATTGAATTCTTTACTATTTTAAACTTTATATTAGAATTTCCATATATAATGGTTTCTTGGCATGGCTGTAACACATTATAGATGTCTTACCCAAGACCTAGGATTTTAATTCAGATTGGGTAAAATAAATATTTTTTTAGGTTTCAATTCAGCTTAGCATTTTTCTTCTGGTGACAAGCTATAACATTTCAATTAACCAGTTAATACAGATTGCTAAATGGATATCCAATTACTACTATCTAAATAGAAAAAAAAAGACGATAAAGTAGTTCAAACCACCATCATTCAGCAGTTGACAAACCTGATGGGTAACGCTTTTTCTTTCACTTTTTTAATTGGACATGGGGAAGGTAGTGTTTAAAAGAATTTTGCTAAGCAGTAGGTTATTTAAAGGTTATTTTACTTTCACACGCACATGTCTTTTTACTCGTGTAATTATTAATTTAAGACGCTTTTTAAATAATTAATTGTGAGGGCGTTTTTTTCCGAAGTATTTTTATTATTGTTTATTTTATTTTAAAGCAAATTTTATTAATTATATAAGAGATAAAATTTTATACAAATTAGAATTATTAGTTTGATAGTGGTTCTAAATTAAATCTAAAAAAAGTTAAAGAGAAATATATATCTTGAAATTAATAATATTATAAAAGAATTATACTAGATGTATATACTACCATTAGTTTTTTAGAATTAAAATTTTTAAACTTATAGTCATCATAGTAAACATTAATTTGGTTATAAATGAATGGCTTTATTGATGCGAGATTATAAAAAATTCGATCATTGGAAATGTCAGAACTGTAATGGATACAAGGATTTAAGCTCCAGCATCTGATATCTTTTTACTGCACTGAACCAAACAGGATGTTATTGGGTTTATTTCTATTTTTAATTTAGTTTTGCAACCTCTTTTAATACACTGTACAGGCTTAACACCTGAATTTATATTTGTAATATATGCGCGGGATTCGAACTCAGAAGATTGGCTATCTTAATATAAGACTGAGTACTGATTGTATATATGTGTGGTGATAGTAATCTGGACCAACTGATGAGTGCTGGTTTAGCACTAAATACGTATATTGGTGACTATTTATCTTTTCAACGTGTGTGTGATCAGGTGGGTCAGCAATATAAGATGGCACTGAGAATTGTGGGTCGTGTAAAAGTCTGAGTTCGAATCCCACAACAACTTTTAGCAAATTCTCTCTTACATCTCGGAACATTTTTATAATTTACATTTTTTACTTATTTAAGTAACAAATTTTATATTGTTAAGATATTCTTATTTTATCAATATATTTTTAAAATAAAATCATTATTTTTTAATTACTTTTCATTTTAAAAATCAAACTTTTAATTATTATTATTATTATTATTATTATTATTATTATTATTATTATTATTATTATTATTATTATTATTATTATTATTATTATTATTTTGCATTGAAATCACTTTCTAGTTTAGATTTTTATTTTCATTATTGTTTTTATATTTTAATACATTATACACTTCTTCATCTTTTCAGATATATTATTATTATTTTCAAGATGTGGAGTCAACACTAACAATTTTTGAAGTTATAAAAAATTGTTTATTTAAAATATACCGACAATTTAAATTAATTTGCATTATTATTTTTTTTTTTCGAGTAGTACGTTATTAGTAACCTACTCTCAATTTTATAATAATTTATTTGATATCACATTAATAATAATATTATCTTTCATTTTGGAAAAATATTATAATTTGACAACTATTATGGAAAGTTATAAGTAAATGTAAAACGTTAAATGTACTATTAGTCTCTATCTTTCAAATAGTATTGTGAAAGTTTAGCTTTATTGACATGTTTATGTAATCATTAAAATTTAGTCTAACGCTGTCAGATTGATCGTTTTAATTTTATAAAGTATCAAAAGCAATTTATAATGTAAACTAAATTTGTCGTAAAAACTAAAACTTTGTGTTAAAAGGCTATATAATGCTATAATAAAGAAGATGCGATGAAAAAAATTACAATATTTATGAGGTTGATTGAAATATTGCCTCGGAACAAAGACACACATTCTAGTAGTTAATATTGTACATCAATTATTTTTATTTTATTACAATAAGTTAGAGAAGAAAAATTATTAAGGTAAGAGTATTTTATTAAAGTTTTATATATCAAATTAATATTTTTTATAGATGAGGCAAAAAATCTTAATATATTCTTATTTAATGATTGATTATATTTAAATTTTTGTAATTATAGCGATGAGTGTTTATATATATAACGGTAAAAAAGTAAACAGTAATAATATGGAACTTATAGATATATATTAAACACTGCCTAACGCACTATTAGTAATTATAAATAAAATAAAAATTCATATAACATTATAATACTAGCTAAAAAACAAACAAACAAAATTTTAATAAAATTCTTCCACAACCATGGCTAGTAAATGAAATCATGGATGTGGAAGAATTTTAGTAAAATTTTGTTTTTTTGCTGTTATTGTAATATTATGTGAATTTCTATTTTATAAATATTTATTTAGACAATAAAGCCAATTACTCAACGCTTTAATATGTTTACACATGTAGATAATAATAATCAATCCTTAAGCTATCAATAATCGCAACCTATAGTTATAATTGATTATTTAATAGTCTGTTTTCAGAACAGGTTATATTTGCCTGATTAATAAGGTTTGTTTAAACTTCTTTGCATTATTAATCTTACACTCCTTGGTCAAGATGCAATATTTAGCGTCTATATAAACATATCAGGTCATAGATAAATGTTGTAACACCTTTATTATTAAAGGAGGTTGCCTTGACTATATGTTGAGATTATTGATAGCTTAATGATTGATTGTTATATATATATTAAATGTAAAAACTATACCTAAGTTCCAAATAATTTTAACGGTAAAAATAATAAAATATAGATCTTAGTTAATCAATAGCCCTTTCGATTGCTTAGTAATCCTTATCAACTGTAAAGTAATATGAAAGTTTAATAGCACATGATTTTCCATGAGTAGTGTATGTATTTACTGTTTGTCTATTTATTATATAATCTTTGAATTTATTTCTCAATATTGCTTCCTTAAATTTTCTCTTTTTATGATTTCTTTCTTCCATTAATATTTTTGTATCATTTACATTAAAAGTAAATTTAAAATTACAAGATTTTTCATGGTCAAAGAATACAGAGGCAGTATTTAATTGATTATTTTTAATTTACTTTTAATGTAATGATAGGAAAATATTAATGGAAGAAAGAAATTATAAAAAGAGGAAAATTAAGGAAGCAATATTGATGAATAAATTCAAAGATAATATAATAAATAGACAAGCAGCAAATACTGACATATACTGCTCATGGAAAATCACTTTATATTAAACTAATAAGGATTACTAAGCAATCGAAAGCGCTACTGATTAATTAAGATATATATTTTATTATTATTATCGTTAAAATTATTTAGAACTTATATATATATATATTAAATAGCCTTTATGTCATCTACTACAAAGTTTTTTCAGAAGTGTAAAGAAAATGAATGCATTACTAATCAGGATTTTCAATGGGTAAATGATAAGGGTTTTTATGCATTTGAGCAGTCTTATCTTCTAATCTCTATCCATTTACCACCCAAGCTTACATGGCAGACTGAATTAGCCATGGAACATCTTCCTAACAAAAAAAACACAGCAATTGCTTGGGACCTGAAATTTTTTTTTAACTTTATCTATCCTGAATTTGAAACTCAGGCACCACGAATAATAGGCAATATGCTAAACTTATGCTATGCGATTCATATATGTACAGACTACTTTTTATATGCATATGTTTGAAATATAGAAATAAAACTTGATTAATAAATAATTATAAATATAATGCACATTAATATTTTTTCTCTCTTTTTTATTTATCTACTTCTCTAGCTGTCTATTTTCTTTCTCTCTACCTACCTATCTATCTATCTATCTATCTATCTATCTATCTATCTATCTATCTATCTATCTATCTATCTATCTATCTATCTATCTATCTATCTATCTATCTATCTATCTATCTATCTATCTATCTATCTATCTATCTATCTATCTATCTATCTATCTATCTATCTATCTATCTATCTATCTATCTATCTATCTATCTATCTATCTATATGTCTGTCTGTCTATTTGTCTGTCTGTCTATCTATCTATCTATCTATCTATCTATCTATCTATCTATCTATCTATCTATCTATCTATCTATCTATCTATCTATCTATCTATCTATCTATCTATCTATCTATCTATCTATCTATCGATCGTTTTCTCTACCTATCTATATGTATATGTTTGCATCATGGTCGCTTATCTAAATATCATTATGGTTATTTATTTATTTACCCACTGTGAATAATATTCGAATGGTCATATTTTGAAATGTGCTATATAAATTAAATAATAAGGTAAAAAAGTAAGCATTTTAAAAATATATATATATTTGAAATATTTATATTTAAAGTCATTTTAACATGTAATATTCAGGACTAAATTTCTATTTGAACGTAAATATTTTGTATTGCTTTAATTTTTTATCGACATTTTGGTCCGTATATTCATTTTAAGAAATATAATAACACTAATTTTATTTTATGAGACAGATTATTTGAACTTTACGCAAATAAAAAAAAAAAAGCTTATTTTGTAATCTATCTACAAAGTAATTAATTTATATTAATATTGAATTCAATTTAACAGCTATTAAATCTGTTTTTAATTAGTTCGAAGTTCCTCAATCAACTGCCACGAACGCCAAGATTCTGCGCGAATAAAATTTCTTTTACCTGCACAATAACTGTAACATGATTTGTGCCTGTTGTGGACGTCAACAGACTGCATTCTACAATCACTTTAGTCCATAGTTACATTTATTGGCAACATATTCTCAAAGTAACAACTCTACAACAGATAGTTCGAAATTCTTACACCAGAGTGGATTTCTTCGCCCTCTAAAGATAATATTTACCCATATATGTTTATAATGGTGATCTGGAAATGTTAAATAAATTGTGATCAATCAAGAATACTTCTTGTTGTTTTGTAGGATAGAATAATGGTTCATCAAAGACTAGATACTGTTTTCAATACAAACAATCTTTTCTGATTCCACATTTCGCTTACTGTCTTCGGTCACTTGAGCTTGACCATCTCCCTATATTGAATATGACAATAAGATTATGTGCTTTAACAATGTACATAGCACTTCTGACTCCAATTATATTTTTCACTTCTTTTTTAGTTCAAGATCTTGGAGAATTAAACAAGCAACGTCAGGGATAAATTTAGTAATCTGGATTTGAAAATAAGAATATATCGACTCATAGAATTGTGGTGTGTGGTCTTATGGACACTATTGTTCCAATTTTTAAAAATAAAAAGATTAAACATGGTTGAAGTAATTATCCAAAATATTATTATCCATTTATAGCAGACACACTTTCAATGATTCTGTCTGATAGGTAGTTTTCAATCATAGACAAATGGTGACCAGAGGCCAAAACGATTCTAGAGAATTAAAGAGCACTATAAATATAGTTTTTATTGTAAGACAAATGAAAGAAAAGTACTGAGAGAGAAAAAAATTCATTGATGGCTTTATCGGTGAATATATTTGATTTAATTCGTTGATCAAGTCTCCTGCATTGTTTGAAATTAGTTAATAGACCACCATCGTGTATCCTTATTGTACAGTTTCTATATGATTGGATTAAGGAAGCGTTAGCGTTACTATTTCTGAAAAATCTGAGTATTTGAAATGAAAATTGGTGTTAAACAAGGATGTGTATTTGCTCCAATAATAGATGACTGTGGTCTTTTGGAAAATTTTATAGGCAATTTAAATCAAGAATCAGAATGCAATATAAGTTTGATAGTAACATTTTTAATTTGAATCGATTAAAGCAAAACAGTAACTTCATCTTTTTGGATTCTCTATTTACAGTAGGCTGGCGATTGTGATATTTTTGCGTTTCACAAACGATCTATAACATGTACTTAATATTTTGAATGTAGCATACAAATAATTGACTTAGTTAAAGTTCAGAAAGTCAACTTCTTCATCACCCAATGTTGGAAGTCTTCAACAATTTTAATTTGGATAATTAGCAATTAGTCAATTTAAACATCTTGATAGCTTTTTATAAAAAAGTGAAAAACAGATTCCAGAGTAATGGAGGAAGTTTCAACAAGTGTTAAGAACTTCATCTTTTTTGGATACTGGATTTACATTATGATGATGATCGTGCTATTTTTGCTAGTTTAAAAGGGGATTTACAGAATGTAACATTCAAAAATTTTCACCAGGAGAGCTATTTTGTCAAAGGCCTTTGACAGAATAGTTTAGTTTATTTAACGACATCACATGATCACTATTCTTTATGCTTACACAAGCTGTTTACACAGAGGCTAAAATCTATATATAGTAGCACCACTCAGTGCAAGCCAGAGTAATCAATGGATGCAAGAAAGTTTGTGCATAAAATCCCTATCTAGTTCCTACTCATCTAATATTCCCAGACTAGATTACTCTGCTTTACGCTGAGTGGCGTTACTGCTCTGTGTTGATTTAAAGACGTTAATTTTAATAATTAATGTTACAAAAACATGTTCTTTATCAGTCAATAATAGAAAAAAATCTTCAACAACTTTTAATTTGGATGGTTATCAGCTTGAAAATGTAAAGCAATTTAAATACCTTAGTAGTAATATAAGTAGAAAGATGGACTTAAATGCAGAGGTAATAACACAAACTTCATTGTGTAGCTGTTGCTGTTCACAAGTTAAATAATAATGGATTCCATCACAGAAAAATAACTACTGCAATGAAATTAGCTAAATATAGAACCGTTACTTTAACTAATTTATTGTATGAAAGTGAGATTTGAACATTCTATTGATTTAATATGAAGCAATTTTTATTTAAGAATTCTCTTAAAATTTTATAAATGCACTGGCAAGATTATAAAATCACTCTATATATTTTCCATCTTACTGAATGTGATACTGTTGAATCAATTACTATAAAATCACACTTTCATTAGATTAATATGTAAAACAAATAACCATTAAAAGACTTTTTAAAGGGGTGTTTTAATGAAGTTGAACATGGTTTTTATGGGAAAGGTAGATCCCGTCTCCATTATAAGTATTATCTCAAGATATTCTAAGGAAGCACAATGATCGTTGTTTTCATTGAGAAGATGTTTTGCATAGTTTGGCACAATATTCGATTTGGATTATTGGAGGTTCCAGGATCGATTCTGGCACTCTAGGTTTGGCATTGAAACTTCTTATGAACTCCCAAGTATGCCTTCTTTTATTGGAAAAATATGGAAGACATGGGAATGTATTGAAGAGCTGTAATTAGACATGATGTTGAAGTATTTCAGAAAGAAATGTCTTTTCTAAAAAAATTAAAAGAGATCTCTACAAAATATCAAATAAACAGAAAAATGGACCAATATGTTGTAAATATGTGCATGTTTGGGGTTTAAATATTGTTTTGTATAGTCATTGCATAAGTCATTTTTAAGTAAGTTTTTTTTTTTTTTGGAATGGGACTAGCCATCTCATTTATGAGAGCTTCCATAGGTTTGCATGTCTCTTCCTTTATTGGATCTCATTATCTATTTCTGTGGAGAAATTACTGGTAGGATTCCTTAAAATTTTAGGTTCCCATTTTCGATGAATAACAAACAATTTCACTCAAAAACAAATTGCAACTAACTTCTACTAAGGACTGAATCGAATTGATTTTAGTCTTCAACTTTTTATATTTCATAGTACTCACACAATTCAAGGTATGTTGATCTGAAATAGAAAGCAGTGTCACGTGTTTGGAAATAATATATTGATTTGTTTATTGGATATTTTATCTTGTTTCCAGTCTGCGTTTCTTATGGACTAAATTAATTAACAAAATTGGATACAAAATAAAAAAATAGTTGTCATCTTTTGGGATTTACACTTTATAACTTAAGATATCATTTAAATCAGAATGAAAAAATATATAACTTATATGAGCTTAAAAATTATGATATTGCAATTATTTGGTCGATATAAACTAAATATTTATCAAATGCTTTTTATAAATTATGAATTAATAATTCTATTATCGTTTAAAGAATAGAAAAAAGAATCTCTTGCTGTTTTTTGTAAAAAATACTACCAGTATCTCAACCTAAGAGTACTGTGTATAGAACAACCAAAACCTTATTTCCAGAAAAAAAACTCAAGTGTAGAACTGATAATAAGGAATGCTAGAATTATTCAAAAATGTTTTTGTATGCTATTTGCTGCAATATTATCTCAAAAAGATAACCATTGTCAAGCGTTGGTGGGGTAGCGGTTAGCATAGCTGCCTTCCAAGCAGCTGGCCTGGGTTCACTTCCCGGTCAACACTTTGACATATAAAAAAGATAACCATTCAGTAAAGTAATAAATTTAATGCAATTTTCTCTCCTGGTTAAGATAATTTATTATGTTTTCTTGGATTTTCAAAAAAATTTTAAAAAATGTCTAAAAATGTTTAAAAAAAACATAAATAAAACAAATGGCCTGACTTTGTTTTTCCAGAGTTTATAAGAAATTGAGGGTTTAAAGCATCAAAACTGGAATGATCTAAAGACTTGACTCTCTTCTACTGCACTAAACCTTGCAGAGTAGAATAAGCATATGATTGCTAATTATTTCTATTTTGCAAACCAATTAATTATGTAAGATTTGGCATTACTAATTAAATATCACATTATCATCATTTCTTATGCTTGCTCAAGCTGCTAAAACAGGCAAAACTCTCCGTACAGTAGTTTCACTCAGTGCAGGCTAAAATCATCAATGGATGCCAGAAGTCTTGTGCATAAAATCCCTGTCTAGTGCCTACTCGTATTGAATGAGTAGGCACTAGATAAGGATTTTATGCACAAGCCTTCTGGCATCCATTAATTACTATGGCTTGCACTGAGTGGCACTACTGTATGGAGAGTTTTGTCTGTTTTTACTAATTAAATAATAAGTAGAAGATTTATTAAAGCAATTTTTATTTAAATTAATATTCAATGGTTGCAAAAATCTGAGAACTACTCTTTTATTCACTTTTAATAGTCTTCTAAAATCGCAATCAGCTGTACTTTGAAATATGTTATATAAAACAATTAAGTTATTAATTCATTAAAGTCTAAAATAAAACAAAGATTTTGAAGGATATGAAGAAGCTCTAAAGAAACTTATTGAGAGTAACAAAAAGCAAAACAAGCAATTCAATATCGCAGTATCTATAAAAATAAAAATAATGATGTTCTTGAAAAATTATGTTGATGGCATTTTATTTGTAGTTGTATACGGTATTGGATTATTTTTATAATATGATTAAAATTGATAAAAAATTGTAGACAAATACAGCTGCTTTAGTTGTCCCGGGTTAGCGGGTTTGCTTCCCGGCTGATGCTATGACACATGAGAAAAAAATTCAAACTTTATTTATGCTTTTCTAAATATACCATCTTAGCAAGAAATTCAACGTTTAGCGAAATTTTATTCTCTTATCTTCTTAAGATGTTTTTGGCCTAACCAGTTGCAGCAACTTTTGAAGAAGAGAGTAAAGTAATATGAATAAATTCAAATTTGCCTAAGAACATTTAACATTTTACACTAGATAATGAAAGTAATCCAATGTACAGTTAATAATAAATAGAGTTGTGATAGACGGCATGACAAGAAGGAATGACAATCAGTTGTCATGAAAATTTTGAACCGAGTACCAAAATATAAGAAACAGTATTGAAATAACTCACTTTGAAATAGGATGGTAAAATAAGAAAGTCATTTTGTGAAAATTTTTTTGCAACGTATATTAGTGAGAAGCATTAAATAGACATTTTCTTTGTAGTTGATTATTAGTGAACATTGACAATATTGATAATAATATCTAGTTTTTAATGGGCTTAATATTTAAATCTACAATCCAGTCTGAAGCTTATGAATGCTTGCAGCCAATCTTCATATTTGAGAATCATTATATCATCTGTTTTGCAGACTGAAAAATACTTCTAGGAATATCAGGAAAAAAAGAAAGAATACAAATTAGTAAAAAAAGAAAACATTTTGCTTGTAAGTCGTGTTTGTATGCGTAAGTGGTAAATCACTTTATATGAAATGTATTCTTGTTATTCATAAATGTTAATTTTTGTCTTTTGAAGTAAAGATTTTTTTTAACATGTTGTATCTCTTACTCTCTAATTGAACTAATTGAAGCTTTGGGTAAATTATCAGACACTAAATGGAAAATATAAAAAGATTTTTGCCTAATTTTTGAATTAATGACCTTTTGGTAGCAGCATTTTTTTCTACATCAGTTGAAAGAGATATCACAACTGCCTTAAACATTTATTTTTTATTTGTATATATTATGAAAAGAAAATTACCATTAGATTGATTTATTGCTCAAAGACAATTTGAAGATAATAGTATTTTTTGTAAGTTTGAATTTTTTTAAAATATGTGTATAATTGTAAGTGTAATAATTATATAAATATTTTGATTTATTTTAATTCTCTATATTTTCAGGTCACGTGCTCATTTATTGGATTTTGTTTTTTTACCATGCCCCAAGTATTTGATTATTTGAGTCAGATACATCATAATATCTCAGAACTAGGAATAATTTCAGTTCACAAAGTTAACATCCAAACGTTTTATTTATGGATCTCCATAATAATGGTCATTATTGGTTTGATAGGAAATTTATTAAATATTTATGTGTTCTTTAAACAGAAATCGCTAACTCCCTCTTCTGTTTATTTGCAATCATTAGCTGTATCCGATTTTTTAACTTGTTTCTGTAAAGCAAGTAGATTGCATTTGAATAAGTTATGGACCACCAACTATATCTACATCTGGTGTTATATCCATGTTCAGTATCCTCTGAACTATGGTTTCATGGGAGCTAGTGTACTCATTACCTGTGCTGTTGCTTTAGAACGATTTATTGCAGTTTGTCATCCTTTTAAGGCCAAACATATTCAAACAAAAAAATCTGCAAAATTAACTGTACTCTTTATTTGGATATTTTCACTGAGTTATAATTTTTTATTATGTTACCAATATACATACTGGTATTCAGATGAGATTTATTATTTACAATTGAGTTCTGCTGCCAGATTATACTTCTATAAGATTTATGCTGTTTTAAGAGATGTTATTTTTAGGATTATACCAATCTTATTATTAATTTTTTTAAATATTAGTATTGTACAAGGATTTTATCATAAAAATAAAAAACGTCAAATAGGAGATGGTGCAGTACTCCCTAAAGCATCACGTGATGATAAGAGATTAATATTTTGTTTAATTGTCATGATTGTAATGTTTATCATGTGTACCATTCCTGCATCAGTAGCATTTTTACTTAATATTACTGGATCTTTGTCTAAGGAAAAAACTTGGATAATATTTCCATACATTTTCCCAATAACTGGATCATTGGAATTATTCAATTATGCTATGAGTATTTTTATTTATTATAGATTTCACCCCCAGTTCCGTAAAACTCTAATTAATAATGTCTGTAGATCAAGTATTTGATCAACAAATCAAAATATAGTAAAATAAATATTAAAAATATATCTCTACTCAAATTTAGCACGTTCACTGCAAACAATTCTTAACTAAGTCACAGTAAAACAAATATCTCTCCAACATTCTTCCACAGATAATAGTTAAAAAGAAGGTATTGCTCACCAAGATTGTCTTTTTCGGGAAAAAAGCTTAAGACTGATTAGAACCTAAAAAAATACGTTTACTCATCCGCGCACACACTCATACTTGTAATAACTGTAAAACAGCAATTGAATACTTCCTTGCTCAGCAAAAAAGAAACATTTCAATAGCTTTTCAAAAAAAAAAATCATTAAAAGAGAAAGCATCGTTCATCAAGCTTTACACTTTCCTGACGTTGAGGATTTAAAGTTGTTTCTCTTATTTTGTGCTACTTTCTTTTTCAAAATAGCTAAATACCCATTTATCTATCAGTAAAACAGGTTTCATTGTTCATATATACATGCTTGACACTAATAAAGATAAAGCAATCCTATTCTTCGTCCAAAGATAAGCATTCTGGATAAATCGTAGTGAAACTAATTAACAACCCTCTCAAAAATAATATATCGGCAAAAAAGTTTTCAAAGAGTAACAATATTTTGATTAAAATTAATTTCAGATGATCACTATTATTATTATTATTATTATTATTATTATTATTATTATTATTATTATTATTATTATTATTATTATTATTATTATTATTATTATTATTATTATTATTATTATTATTATTATTATTATTATTATTATTATTATTATTATTAGTAGTAGTAGTAGTAGTAGTAGTAGTAGTAGTAGTAGTAGTAGTAGTAGTAGTAGTAGTAGTAGTAGTAGTAGTAGTAGTAGTAGTAGTAGTAGTAGTAGTAGTAGTAGTATTTTCATCGTCATCATCAACAACAATAACAACTATTGATTGTCTATGGAAGATATTTTTGGTTAAAATAATTTACAGAATCACAAATATAACAGGGGAAATTCTAATCATTCGTGTCTTTGTAAGTAAACAAAATTATTTATTTAAATATATAAAAAATGTTTCATATAGAATAACTTAAACAGAAATAAATATGCAATTAAAATGTAATTATCAATTTCACATTACTAAAACAAATATTTAAAACTGTAGATAATTCATCTTTCATAAACTAATTGAATTTAAAAAACTATGTTAGATTATTTTTACAAAAAGTTAAGAGCAGATAAATTCTCAAAATTTATCAAAATAATTTTGTATTTAGTGCAAATTTTCACAATGGTCTCTCTTTAGCAGCAATGGTTGTTTTTTTTAAGTTGAGAGACTCTGAACGAGAATAAAGATATAAATTTAATAATTGATATTTCATATTCATTTGGGTAAAAACTATTTGCATATTAAGTCTTTATGGAAAATTGATTTGTGAATTCTAAGCTCGTTTGTAATCATAGGGATTAGTTAAAAAATACACATTCTCCCCATAATAAAAATATTATTTTAGCATTCAGAGTTTATATGTTTGCTTTATGTAAGAGAAATAATATGTATCATTTTCAAGTACAGTATTAGTAATTTTCTGTAGGAAGACAATATCTCCAAAGTTAATCCAATTTCTGTAAATCATAGTCTCTTTGGTTTCATATTCTTTCTGCAAACAAATTTCTCATGTAGTTTTCTTTCTATATTTTTTATAATTTCTTAGAATCAAGTTTAAGTTTTCAAAAGCCAACTATTATCCTATATATGTTAGCAATATGTTCAGCCTTACTCCATTTCAGTACCTAATTCATTCAATGATCTCAGTGATCTCTATGGATTTCTCATCCATTAATTTCTCTAGAGATCCTTCTTATTAACACTAACATACAACTCTTTACACATCACAGTATGGTTCTTAAATCTTTGTCTCAATTAAAATGTTCAAGTATCAGAACCTAATTATATTTTATTTAAAGTTAATTTATTTCTGTCAAAAGCTCTCCATCTATGTTTAATTCTATGATAATCTTATTAAAGTATTTATAGTTAGCTCTTCAAGCATATTGATAGTATTTTTTGTCACTTTGTTTTTGAAAGATCATTAAACATTACTTCATAGTAGGCCTATTCCGTTTGTTTTTATCCATGCTAGCATTTTCTTTAATAGAGTGATATCTCAGGACCTATTCATCTACAGAGGGAAAAATATAATGTCATAATATGATTGGAAAGTTTATGAAACATAATATATGAACGTATGAACGTGTATAATAAAATATAAACAAATATATAAATATTACTTTTTGATATATTCACTGAGTAAAGTCCTATATTATGAAAAAAACATTATAGTAAATATTGATCAAAGTGTTCCCATGTAAAAAAATTTTAATTTTTGATTTTGTAAATTAATAAAACCAAACTAAGACAACAACTCAATGTTTGTCATAATTGGATATTTTGAATGTATTTTCAAATATATTCTTGCCATTTTATTTTGGATTTTTATTATTTCCATTTCTAGAATCTGACTTACCTCAAATATTGTGAGAATTAATTAGAAAATTCAATTGTAATTTAAATTGATTTAATAAATAAGTGGAATAATAAATAATGTTTTCAAACTTTTTAAATTTTCTTCCAGTTTTATAATAATTTTTGGAATTGTGGGAAGTTAAGGAAAGGGAATCGACGACGATCTTGTTAAATATCCTTTGCTTTAATCAACCTCGTATTTATCATTTCTAAAGTCTAAGCTATTTAAATGATTTTCAGTTTGCTTTTAATTTTTTGATTCTTATTTTGGACTTCAGTAATTCCCATAAAAATGATATAAAAAGAATTGAAGAAGATATAAAATCAGAGTAAACATATATTCTTATTAATTTTAATGTGTTTAGAATCACTAAGTAATGCAATTACTGCTATGGTATTTCGAATAAATATTCTTAGATTTTTTTAAATAATGTCTTGGATTTATATTTTTTAAGAAATGAAAATATCCTGGATTTAATTTCTTTAGAAAATACAATAACCTGGATCTATGTTTTGTTTTTCCAAAGCGTTAAACACTGCAAAAATGCTTACAAAATCGAATATCTATTAATAATCTAGAAATCAATACAAATGATAATTAATATTCAATGATATTTTATATAGTTTCTTTTCATTAAAAAAACTACTTGGATATAATCTACAGTGCTATAATCACTTTTAAGAGTTTTTTTTTTGCATTGGCTTGAATTCAATATTTCTAGTGATCTTAGTTAAAATCTTACATAGAATTGATAAATTGATGTCTAAATATTTTAATATTTTATTTTTTACTTGTCTTAAATATCATTTTTAAAAATCACCTAATGTATTTGCAACATTTAAGCATTTGATCTAAAGCTTTTACGAACAATTTTTATAAATCATTACTCTTTATTTTTAAAAGATCTGTAATGATTATACCTTTTTTTTGGAACTTTTAAATTTTTTATAGATTCAGTTTAAAATATTTGTTTCTCCCAAAAATGTCTTAACTGTAAATCTGTTTTATTTTGGTGTTTTGTTTATTACTACATAGGTTTTATTTATAAAATCTTTTCCCAGACCTCGTGATGTTATCTTTCTTTTTAGAATCAGTGTTGTTCTTTTTTTCTTTTTATAAAAGCATTTTTTAAATAGTAATGCTATATATCTGTGTTCGCTTTTACAGTTTTTTTTATTTCAGTTTTTTATTTCATCATTAATTAACGTTTTTTCTGGAATTTTAGATATTACAGTTTTCTCTAAATAGGTCATTTAAAATTATTTTTATATTCCTTCTTTTCCACATATATTGTCTTGGATTAGTTAATAATTTGCTGGTGCATTACTGTTTTTTTTTAATATTCTAGCTGTATATGTAGCAGCTTTTATCGATTGTTAAAAAGTTATCTTTCTATTACTCTACATAAAGTCTAATTTGAAACATCTGTTAATATTTTAAATTGATTTCATTATAGCTTAAATTCATTAAAGCATAATTGAAGATTGAGATATATAGACTTCGTTTTCCTTCTAGTTTTTTACTTATCGATAATCTTTTCCTATGTTGAATTTATTAAGCACGTAAGTATTTGGAATATGTATTTTCAGTTAGGCGAAATATAATCCAGTTGCAATTTCATGAGTAAACTTCCACGTCTTTCCCCTAAAAAAAGTAAATTTATAATAAACAACTTTTTATTTTTGAAGATACCACAAATGCATATATTCTATATCTATACATTCATCTTTCAATTATTTGTCAATTCTAAAAGTCTTCTAGAATAAATTTAAAATATTTTTCGTTTGATCAAAGCATTCTCTACATCTAAAAATCATCAGAATAGAATGTATTGAAACAAAAATAAGAATTAACTGCATTCCTATTGAAACTCTATAAATAGGTATATTTTTAGAATCAATTGTCTCTTTACTTTTAGTTTTTATAGTCAGTTCTACAATGCCTCATATTAGACAATTTTTTAGATGAATTTTTTATCATCTAGATAGCAGCCTTGATATATAATTCTGAGATTTTTACTTCTCTACTAATTTGACTGATAATTTTATAATATATTAGGGTAAAATTTATTTTTGCTTACAAGTTTAAATATAAAACAGATAATGAGCAT
This sequence comes from Epiperipatus broadwayi, assembly GCA_028023455.1. Lineage (NCBI taxonomy): Eukaryota > Metazoa > Onychophora > Udeonychophora > Euonychophora > Peripatidae > Epiperipatus > Epiperipatus broadwayi. The sequence goes on from JAQFVV010006204.1 coordinate 16,757,731, forward strand.
TTACACACTAACAAACATATAGACATAATCTCTTGTCCTCACAAATATAATTGACATCTCAATAAAAAACTATAAGTTCATCTGAGAAGAAAAAACATGTCTACTTTTTATAATAATATCAAAAGTACTCATTACTCTTACGCCAGCATGCGGTTGAGAAATCATTCATTATTATTATTATTATTTTTTATCAATTCCTCTTCATTAAGCTTAACCTCACAATATAACAACTTTACAGTAGTACAAAAATTAACATTATTCCCTCTTATTTTGCATACAATTTGTGAACAATCTTTGCTCCTCTGGTGAATTAGAGGTATTAAACATCCCATGTTAGTATTCCAATATCTTTCATTATATCATTTTCACACAAGGGTAAAGAACTAATTTCAATCCATTCTAACATCTTGCATTTTTGATACCTTGTGTAATATATATATATATATTGTAACAAACGGGTTCGAATACACGCATATGTAAAATATGACATAATTGATAGTGTTAATGTAGGGACCATGTATAAACAAATAAATAAAAGAATATATGTAAACGGTCATTCGAACCCGGTTACAAGTAATGTAGATATAGCGTATGGGTGAGTATAAAAATACGTAGTTAGTATCGGAGGGGTTGCGACCACTTATATATGTAGAGCGGTATAAAGCGCAATTAATTATTCTTAGATAGATTTTATTCACATAGTTTTTTTTTTTGAGTTTATTAATAATTTTGGTAACACGTGTTTTCTTTTGTTGAGTCACCTTGTGAACATGTGAGGACTGAAATAGGATGAGTGAATTGCTGTAGGCAGTTTGGTAATAACTGGCGCCGGGAAGGCGGAAAACTGGTCTGTGGATATAGTTTTTTTTTTTTTGTGTTGAAGAACAATGGAAGGACTGGTCAGCGGCGTAGGAATATGCAGAAAGATTTTGAAGAGTTAAAGGTGAATACAAAAGAACTTTTTTTTTGTCTTGCGCTCGAAAAAAAAAAAAAAAAAAAAAGAAGAGAAGCGGCTTTAGTTCTAACAAGGAAGACGCAAAGATTTTCTTAAGAAGTTTTAATATTTTTTTGTCAGAAAATGTCGGGGTAATTGGATTTGTGCGCTAGTCGTCACTCGACTCCGGGGATACTCGTCATGAATTCACCTGACCGGACTTGCGAACTGTCATAATAAATCAAGAAATTTTGTTCCATAGAGGAAATGTTGACCAAAATAGTTCGAGATTTAGACCTTTGCGAGAGAGTATACCAACTACTCCACCTCTGAAACCTGTCGCCGGACCTAACGACCATTGGAACTGTTTGCCATCCGTGAGATCCACCAGATCAAGTTCGTGGCCAGACGTCAATACAGACTTGTTTAATCGAGTGAGTCCAGGTAAAGTGACACGTCACCAACTATTTTCAGTATATGTATCTCAATAAAGAATTCGTGTTACCTCAGTTAATTGCTATATTAAAATTTCATATTTAAAGTTAGATATATGACTATATTAATCATACCGCTCACATATATATGTATTTGCATTATTTGGTGTGTGGATGAATGAGCGTGATATATACGTGTGTATGATAATGGATGGCCTGAGTGTTTGCATAACAATCACATGTGTAGGTTCGAAGAGATTTATTGGGAGGGTATATGATCAAGTAAATAAATCCCATTAGACCCGGGTTAGATTAAGGATTTCGAGCTTTAAGCTATCGCAAAATAAATATATGCGTAGGACAGTGTTGGTTAATTTATAGCCTTGTTCTCTAGATAGACAGAGGTCCCCAACCTTGAGATTGAGCTAGTTCGGTGCGTCACCACATCAGATAGATATCAGAACCTATATATATATGTTTTCGAGGAGGTAATTCCTACCTACTGGTAAGATTGGCGCATGAGATGGGTTCAAACCATGCTCATAAATACCTCTCGTCGAAGCTTTGGGTTAGGGTTCATAATGGAGGAATATAGATATGTCGATGGGTGTTATAATATATATATATATATAAGGTAATTAACTATTATATGCAGTCTTTCAAAATAATAAATATAAGGTAATTAATTATTATATACTGTACAGTCTTTCAAAGTATTTCTGCAGACTGAAAGACTGTATATAATAGTTAATTACCATTATATTTATTATTTTTATTGTTATTACAATAGTCTTTTAATTAACGGATATTTTATTTGTGTTATATATATTCTTTATGTTTTATAAGATTCATAATGCAAATTTAAATTCATTCATTGTAGTTTGGCAAGAAAATCGTACAGAGGAGGGTATTGATCTAAATAGTGCAGATATAGTTTTTCCTTTTCATGATATATATATATATATTGTACCGAGATATATTAGGAAGGAGTGTGTGTGCGTTGGCGGTACATATAATTTAAAAAATAATATTAATTAATAAGCGATTTGTGTAAATATTAATAAAATTAAAAGTTCGTGTAAGGTAAAATAAAATAAAGATTTTTTTTCTCATAGACAGGTGAGCGTTAAAAGCATAAAATAAATAGTTTTCTAAAATATAATTTTGAGTCGTATTAAATAAAAGCTAAAAAAAATTAAGAATTGATATAATTAGGTTTGATTTGATTAGAAATTTGATTTGACTAAACTGAAATTCGATTTAAAATTGCTTTAAGAAAAAAAAAAAAGAAAAAGCAAGGTGGAATTCGTTTTGTCTTATAATCATAATAAAAAGAAAAATTATATGTGTAATTGAATGAATGTAATAAACAATGGGAGCTAATGACAAACCTAAGAAATTTCCAGCAAACGGCTAATTAGTGCAAATAACTTTAACAAAGAAATTGGAAAAACTTTAACAAAGGAATTGAAATGACTATAACAAAGAAAGTGAAATAACTCTAGCAGGGAATACAAAGAAATTAAATAACCAATGCGAACACCAGAAAATCAGCACGGACCATAACTGAAACACCAGAGGATTAGTTACGTATTGTAGATTGAATCCAGCGAGATAAGAACTGTAAATATAAAAGGGGCAAATTTTCTATTCTATTAATCAATGCTTGTATTATTATTCCTAAGCAATTATTAAGCAATTGTCGTTCATTAATTATACTATGCTGCATTGCTAAAACCATCGTGTGAACAACCGGCCGAATCCTTCCAGGCAATAACATCAGCGGACAGTTCCAGATTCGATCATGGTCGCATAAACAAGAAGGAGACGGAGTGTCCACGTGGAGCCCACATGATCCCAAAGACATCGGGACGGATTGCAAGCAGTTAGCGCTAACTGACCGAAGGAAACACTATTGAAGCAACGCTCAAAAAACCGTGCAGAGGGGAGAAAGCTAGGTAATATTTGTTTCAATTTCTAACTCACTAATTAAAGCCGTAATAATAAACTCTGAACTTTATCTTATGAACTACTAATTGTCGTTAGCTCCAATACCCAGAGATTTCAGTGTGATTGCCAATATAAATAAATGCGTATAATTATTTTATCAAATGTATTTTAGTGTGAGTTTAAATATCAGTGTATGCGTATGATTATTTCTAAATGTATTTATATGAGATTTTATTGTTACTTCAAATGTAAGCGTATGCGTATGATTAATTTGTATTTATAATATGGAACTTTGAGTGCATTAAATTTTATTTCAACTTGATCGAAAGTGTAGATAATTGTGTTATAAGACAAAACGAAGTATAATAGCGTAAATGAATATTTCATTGTTTAGTTATTACTCAAATTAGATTTAACTTAAATAATTAAAATAAAGAAAAGAGAAAGCGAGAAAGTTAGCGTAGAAAAGATTTTTAAAAGTGATTTTTTAAGTAGGCGGAGTATATTTGATTGATTATTTTAGCTGAGCTAGCGGGAGCGGGTACTAGACCGTATTGGTCAAGCAGACTTGTCGACAAGCTCGGCTGGCGCCCATAGGATTTCTTCCTTTAAATAAATAAAAGTTTGATTGGCTAATACGTGTTCTAGTAAACGAGTATAAATGTTATTGGCAAAAGTTTTCCAATGATATTGATTACTCCACCCGTAGCACTAACCACCCTGTGATAGGATTCTGTGTAAGAGAGTGGTATAGAATTCTGATCGAGTCGTTATAATAAAATTTGGGACATTGTTATTACTTTATATAAATGATGTTTTATACAAATTTACGAGACGACGTACTTTACTTTATATATTATTATTAAAAGAAAAAGACTAAATATATATAAAGAGAGAGCGAGGGCGGGTTAGGTAGAATGGCGCGTCAACGTGGAGCAAAACTAAATGTTTTGAGATGGCAGAACCGACGTGAGTCAAGCGGTGGCCAGAGTCGTGTATGAGGACAGAAGTGATAGTTAGTAAAAAGAAGCGGAAGGGAGCGTGATAGTAGAATTAGAAAACGGTGTAAGCGGCGCAACTGTAAAGGTGATTTTTTTGCAATCAGATAAAACGTGGAGGCATAGGGACACTCCGGGGAATTTTAGTATAAAGAAAAAAAAAAGGGGAACTGGGAAGGTTAGGTTTTGGTTGTGAGTACGTAAGTTTATCGTTATTATTAAAAAGAAAAATGGATGAAAGTGGAAGTGACGGGAGGGCAACGCCAGAAGAAAGCCCGATTTTTTTCAAAAATCCGCAAATAGTGGAAGAAAGCGCAGTACAAATGTTAATGAACATGATGAGAGAGATACGCCAAGACATTAAACAAAATCAACAGGAAATAAAGGAACTTAGGATAGAGATGAGAGAAATGAAACAAGAAATGAAGGAGGAAATAAATGAACTTAGGATAGAGACGAGGGAAATGAAACAGGAAATGACAGCAAGAAGGGACGCATTCGAGGAAGTGATAGGAGAAGTGAAAAAGAGTATAGAAGAAGAAAAGTACGAAGTAGTAGAATTAAAAGAAAGTATAGAAGCAAGGGAAGAGTCAAGCAGTATAGGGAAAAGCCAGATAGAAGAAAGAGTAGTACGCGTGGAAGAGATATGTCAAGACTTAATAAGTAGCCAGGAAACGACGCGACAGGAATTAGGGAATTTAGGGAAGGAAATAGAGACCACCAAGGACATCAAAACGAAAGTAAAGGAGATATATAAAGACGTAGTGGGGGAAACAGGGCAGAAAATAAGACAGATAGAGCAGAAGTATGAGGAGTTTAAGAATGAGAATAGGCACAGTGAACAGACGAGTAGATTTATGGAAAAGCAGTTTGCCATCTCGGTATTTAAAGCGGAGGTAGGAGAGAACCCGCTGAAACATTTGGAAAGTCTGAATAATATGTTTTATAATAAAAGTTTACCGGAAGAGGACAAGGTTGCGGTGGCCAGCAGTTACCTCCAAGAGACGGCACGTGATTGGTGGCACACCTTGGATGAGAAACTGCAAACATTCGGAGAGTACAGGCGGGCCATGTTAAGGGCATTTTGGAATGAAGCAAGACAAGACGGAATCAGGTATAAGATATCCCACGAGAAATATGCAAGTGCGCGGGGAGAAACATATGCGAAATTCTTTTACCGACAAGTGTCAAAACTCAAGGCACTGACTGCATTCCCTATGTCAGATGGTCAAATAATCAGAACACTACGCCATAACATGCCGCCAAATATACAACAACTAATGCTAAGTAAAGACGGACGGTCAGTGGAGGAAATGGCGGAATTTTTAACACAGATTGATTATGGCAATCTACCTAGGGAACCTCCAGATCGATACAGGGAATGGGATGGGTACCACGACCCACATGGCAGGAAGAGAGAACCACCTGATCGAGCATGAATAAATAAAAGTAATAAATCAATGGGTATAACGGAATCGCAAACTCAACAAGAATACGGACATCCAAGAATAAGAGAAGACGAACGTCCATCAAATTAAATCGAATAAAATTAAAATTAAACGTTAAAACTAAAACCTCAGAGTGATATTTTAGTTTCAAAAAGGGGGGACGGAGAAATGTACCGAGATATATTAGGAAGGAGTGTGTGTGCGTTGGCGGTACATATAATTTAAAAAATAATATTAATTAATAAGCGATTTGTGTAAATATTAATAAAATTAAAAGTTCGTGTAAGGTAAAATAAAATAAAGATTTTTTTCTCATAGACAGGTGAGCGTTAAAAGCATAAAATAAATAGTTTTCTAAAATATAATTTTGAGTCGTATTAAATAAAAGCTAAAAAAAATTAAGAATTGATATAATTAGGTTTGATTTGATTAGAAATTTGATTTGACTAAACTGAAATTCGATTTAAAATTGCTTTAAGAAAAAAAAAAAAAAAAAAGAAAAAGCAAGGTGGAATTCGTTTTGTCTTATAATCATAATAAAAAGAAAAATTATATGTGTAATTGAATGAATGTAATAAACAATGGGAGCTAATGACAAACCTAAGAAATTTCCAGCAAACGGCTAATTAGTGCAAATAACTTTAACAAAGAAATTGGAAAAACTTTAACAAAGGAATTGAAATGACTATAACAAAGAAAGTGAAATAACTCTAGCAGGGAATACAAAGAAATTAAATAACCAATGCGAACACCAGAAAATCAGCACGGACCATAACTGAAACACCAGAGGATTAGTTACGTATTGTAGATTGAATCCGCGAGATAAGAACTGTAAATATAAAAGGGGCAAATTTTCTATTCTATTAATCAATGCTTGTATTATTATTCCTAAGCAATTATTAAGCAATTGTCGTTCATTAATTATACTATGCTGCATTGCTAAAACCATCGTGTGAACAACCGGCCGAATCCTTCCAGGCAATAACATCAGCGGACAGTTCCAGATTCGATCATGGTCGCATAAACAAGAAGGAGACGGAGTGTCCACGTGGAGCCCACATGATCCCAAAGACATCGGGAACGGATTGCAAGCAGTTAGCGCTAACTGACCGAAGGAAACACTATTGAAGCAACGCTCAAAAAACCGTGCAGAGGGGAGAAAGCTAGGTAATATTGTTTCAATTTCTAACTCACTAATTAAAGCCGTAATAATAAACTCTGAACTTTATCTTATGAACTACTAATTGTCGTTAGCTCCAATACCCAGAGATTTCAGTGTGATTGCCAATATAAATAAATGCGTATAATTATTTTATCAAATGTATTTTAGTGTGAGTTTAAATATCAGTGTATGCGTATGATTATTTCTAAATGTATTTATATGAGATTTTATTGTTACTTCAAATGTAAGTGTATGCGTATGATTAATTTGTATTTATAATATGGAACTTTGAGTGCATTAAATTTTATTTCAACTTGATCGAAAGTGTAGATAATTGTGTTATAAGACAAAACGAAGTATAATAGCGTAAATGAATATTTCATTGTTTAGTTATTACTCAAATTAGATTTAACTTAAATAATTAAAATAAAGAAAGAGAAAGCGAGAAAGTTAGCGTAGAAAAGATTTTTAAAAAAGTGATTTTTTAAGTAGGCGGAGTATATTTGATTGATTATTTTAGCTGAGCTAGCGGGAGCGGGTACTAGACCGTATTGGTCAAGCAGACTTGTCGACAAGCTCAGCTGGCGCCCATAGGATTTCTTCCTTTAAATAAATAAAAGTTTGATTGGCTAATACGTGTTCTAATAAACGAGTATAAATGTTATTGGCAAAAGTTTTCCAATGATATTGATTACTCCACCCGTAGCACTAACCACCCTGTGATAGGATTCTGTGTAAGAGAGTGGTATAGAATTCTGATCGAGTCGTTATAATAAAATTTGGGACATTGTTATTACTTTATATAAATGATGTTTT